>JARQTI010000108.1:0-120424 GCA_030142655.1 Trachelus tabidus
TGGCCCTATCGCAATCTAACCTATGCCAGTCTCTTCTATGGACTATTCTAGATTTCTGCATTAACGTACGTTAAAAAATTCCAACGAAAAAGCGCTAAACCCAGCCGTTTCCGAGATACAGCCTCCTAAAGGTGTAATTTCGACGATTTTCAAAATTCAAGAATAGACTGAAGCCTCGTATGTAACCGTATGCTTTTCAAGATAAGAAATATTAAGGCAGGATGAACAGACTAAATAAGAATATCGGGTAACATATGGCTAAGCTAAAGACTAACTAAGCGAATTCATTTTTTTTGAGAAGGTAGTATTGATAAAGGAAAACCAATGTCAGAATACGGATAATATGGCAGAGTTGGAATGAAAAATAATGTTAGAGAAAATGGATCATAGCAGAAAAGGTGTGTCGAAGCATAAAGCAGGAGAAGGAGGAAAAGGATACTATTATGATGGAATAGAGTAAGAGAGAGACAGAACTCGTTCATACTCTGGGATATTCGCAGAAGGAAAAAGAACATCAAGTTGTATAAATGTTACAAGATAATTTATTCGAAAAATGCAATGATGATACAAATTACGAATTACAAATGAACATACATACATACATACATGTATGACCCGCAAAATATCATCAATAACAATACCATTAGAGATATATCACACATATCACTGCTATATAACATACGTGTTGAATGTTATATGCGCTACCACTTTGAACTTTTATTTTTCCAAAGGACATTTTAAAAACTTAGCTTTTAAGGATGTACTAGGAGAAGAGTGACGGAGACAGGAATAAATAGGAGATTCGAGAATCGAATGGAAACTTTTGGTGGCAGCAGACAGGGAAGATGTTGTTGAAGGAGAAAAGAGGAAGATTGTTAAAAAGATTGAGTGAAGAAGAGAGATGGTAAAGACTGAGGGAACAAGGGGAGAAGAACATGCTTAAAATGTATGCACGGGAACTAGATTGTTCTGGATGAATGAGAAAAGAAAGCATTGGAAAAAGTAGGAAAAGTAGGAAGTACAAGGGAGCGAAATGGACCCCTCCTCGCCCATTTCCGTGGGGTCCTGCCTCTCCACAAGGGAGCTACGACCACTCCGAGGCCCCATAGGGGACCGTGTTTTTTTTTTATTGAGAAAAACCCCGAGTCTTGCGGCTGTCGCACACAGGACTGGAGGGGAAGAACCTCAGGAAGGAAAGGAAGTCGGGTCGAGCGACAAGGAAAACGCAAAAAGGTATGTTGAAGTAAAAAAATTATTACCACGTAAGAATAAGTTTAAACAATGTAATGTATTTCAGCGATAGGCCTTGTACGCTTCACATGATCTTAAAACTATATACAGAGTGTTCTACAATTACGGATCGCTTCTCTTTCACAGAAAATACATAAATATGGATGACAGCGTAACAGAGTAATCGTAGAACAAGCTGTACAGTCGTACTGGGAGATCTGTATAATTTTCCAGGGGGTTTTATTTCTGTCGCGAGCCATAAAAAGACGGCTCTTTAAAATGACTTATTGACACTTAATTATACTGATATCCCAATACGACTAATTACACATATCGATCAATATACGTAAAACGTATTATATGTACAATGAGGTGCACTAGCGCTAATAATACGAATGGGTTTCATCACAAAGTGGAATATTAGAATAAAAAGTCCTAAGTTCGTTAGGCGATCGATACTCGATAAAGTATTATCAATATGACATACAATTTTTCTGTGACCTAAAACTCACATACGTTTATATCGCCTTGACTCCGCAATTTATCACAAATCGAATGCGACACGTCTGTGCCGTAATCGTATTATCGAAACGAGTCACTCGGTATGTCGAATGGGCCTAAAAATATATAAATCGGTTAAAGTAGAATTGCATTGGAAGCACGACGAGGCTCAAAATTAATTATCACACTTCGATTACGGCACGACGTTCGCGATTGTCTTAATCGAGCAAGGCTTATTGAATTAAAGATGATAAATTAATATATACAATCAGAGGGTTTACTATTTACAAAAGTAATACCGGAATCGTCTCTCAACGCGCAATGACGTAGATTACCACGAGCCTCTAATAACATTCAAATAAAAATTATTAGTGAATCTCAAGGAGGAAAGGCCGTTACGCGTTCGATGCGACCCTAGTCCCATCTAGCGGTGGCAAATAACATTATTGGTGTAAAAGACGTAAAAAGGTATCTAGTTAAATAAATAGGAATGAGCAATGTTACACATTAAGATCTAAGTTCTAAAAAATGTTTGTTTTCTTTCATGGAGAGGGCACCACCTAATTTTCATAAGTATTTTTCACTCTGAGATGCCCAAACCAATCGTCAATCTTTCGCAACGTAATACCGGCCAGAATCCGACAGGACTCCTCGAGGAAGTATCAACGTTTATGCACCTGGCTGTTTGTCGCTCAATAGAAACGAATCGAGCGAGCATTGTTTGAGATCTCAGCGATGCGACGATTATCGAACAAAGGATTGGTACGCCTGTAAGATCCTCTCGTGGTAGAAATGACACTGGGGCGCTGCTGGTTACTTCCGGAAAATAGAGGCTTCTTAGGTACGTTCGACTTCCCGTAAAAGAGACTTCCGCTGCTGGCTTCGATCTCCTCGATGGACGGAAGTTTTGAGAACTTCAAGTCGTCGACGTCTTCGTCGCGTGGCAGAGGGCGCTTCGAGTCACCAGGAACCGGACGACCGTCCGGAAATACTCTGATCACCATTGGTCCCATTAAATAGGGACCAGTGTGTCCCGTGGACCTCACGTAGTCGCTCACTGGTGCTGATTCTTCGGCAAGGCCATTGTGCTCGCCGCCGGAATTGGCTGTAAATTAAAATGACATATCGTTAGACTATTTCCGAAGGTGCACCATGACTTAGGGCTACACCTAATCGCAGTTACATCGTGACACTCGTGTCAAATCCGGCTACTATATTTAGACTAACCCCGCACGTACAATTTATATGGCATACACTCTGCGTCAAGTGAAGGTCTTTCTTTTATGGTAATTCCATACGAGGTCTTCCTACTTCCGACATGTCGCCCGGCGATTTCAATACAATGCCAATCAAGGACTCTAGCATGTTGTTCTCCTCGCCTCGGAAGTAACGACGGCCATCTTTCAACGAGAGACGTGAGACACACAAGAGCAAGACAAGACATCGTTTACAGCAAGACAAGAACTGACAGCAGAGCCATAACGTTAAGTATGAAGTCTCTACGACTGAGTACAAGCAATTGCCATGTGGGCCAAGGTAGAAATACTTCATTTATTTATTTTTTCTATTATTGATTTATACTTTAATAATCCAAGCAATAAGAAGTACCTCGTGCCGTCGTTCAGGCGTAAAACAGATAGTCTCACTATAATTAACTCGTTACTTATGCACTGGCGGCCTCTTTCCATCTTTGGAATTACGTCATCTTAAATAATAATTAACTAAAGTGCGAGGAATGCATTTGCCCCAGTGGCCCGCGGACCAAGCCGTTTACACTTTCGTAGAAAGAAATAAAAAAAGTGGCCACGAGCTGCGATCAAAAGAAAAGCCTCTGTTGGGCTTCTACGGAGAAATTACGACTCTTTCTCTTTGTATTCTCTGGACCGTAACGTGGCAAGAGCGTTAAACGCATCGGCAATATATGGGCCATGGAGAAAATGTGAAAGCCGTCGTAGTGCCAAGGAAGCGGCCCAGGAAGACCTTAATGCCCAAAGAGCGTTCGATGGGCCCAAAGAAGAAAGGAGGAGCCAAAGAACGCCATAATGGAAAGACCTTCCTCACTCTTCTTGCTCTGTGAAATGCCAGTACAATCTTTTTTTCCCATAAAAGGAAACTCCTTCCTGCGGTTCTACTTTTTCTTCGTTCCACAACTGGTGACTTCTCTAGTGCTTTTTTTCATAGTCACTGGGTACAAGGATCCTAGACATCTAGGGATAGTTACCTAGAGGATCTGCATCGTTAGCGTAATAGGAATCCTCTAGATTTTGTCCAAGTCTGTTTGCAAAACCGTTGTTCCTCATCATGCCACGCCAAACTGTAATGAAAAAAAGAAAATGCTCAGTTAAACGAAATTGGTAAACAGACAGAAGCAAAAACGTATTTCGCCAAGAGTCACAAAACAGCTCTACACCTACAATGACCTGTTCACCGTTGTGTAGCCAACTGATTTTCCGGCAAAGTGCCAACTGCCAGGATACGGCATTAACGCGCGATAGCAGTTGTTTTCAAACGCGATACACACCGGCTCGGAGTTGTACCGCGGCAATTGCATAATCGCAGCACGAACAACGTTCGCTACGCCAGCATCGACAAAAATAGATATGCGACAGCTCATTGAAAATCGCCGCGTTACCACCCCGGTACACGATACCATGGAAATGAAAAAAAATCTATCGCCTGGGCAGATACTCACTAATCTCTTGTGCACCTCGCTGATAAGGATCCATCTTGTCTAACAGATTCTCATCCATTATCGCCAAATTACGCAAACCGGATACAAGGAGATTTTTGTTGCAGTCAGGCATTGACGAATCGGCGCAGTAACGCGCCACCTGTTTACTGAACACCCTGTATAGATGACTCATCTGTAAGAGACAAAAATAAGAGGGTAAGTCAAGGCGGGTTCACAAGTGTTAATTCCTAGGGGAATGGCGGACGTGACGTAAAAATTGCACAAGACTCGAGAGAACCAGAAATTATGGCGACAGGAAGGGGACGGTATAGGAAAAGCGGTGAAGTTAAAATAAATGAAGAAAAAAAAAGAGATCCTATAGGGTGTGAAGTAAGTCCCGTCTTGACTCAAAATGGTCGCGAGAGAGAAATGTGGGCTGTACGGTTTATGTACACAAGTCCTGGGTCTGACGCGAATGGAGTTCCCCATTCCAGCGGATCGTAAATTCTATAAGCGTCCGGTGAAACTCGGCAATGTGTAACGTGAACGCGTTACATATGCGCGTCGCGACGCCTTTGCCTACATCACGTATCGCGTTGCAATATAATTTTCACAATAAAACCATCGCGTGGAAACGTCGGGCCCCTTTTTTATGCGCAATTCCACGGGGTGGATCGAGAGTTTCTCAATTGCGATTTGTTCCTTTGAACTTTATTTTCTCTGTGGCCGAGTTAAGAGGCGGGGAGACGCGACACAGAGAAAGAATAATAATGAATTATACGGGACGAATCGGTGTGGGAATACGGTAAATGGAGGTAATGTGTAATCGCATTAATTAGAAAGCTCAACTGGACATGGGTGGGCCTCTGTAGTAACCAAATTGCCCGCGAAATATTCAAATAGAGATTATTGATCTATTAGCAAACAATGGACAGACGTCTATTAATTATTAATGCGATCGCTACACGAATACAATGAAATTGTGATTTGTACTTGTTTATCCGAACGGCACACCCGGTAGTATGTTATTAGCATTCCATGATAATAAAAATGAAAATAATTAGACTATTTTTCGTGTATACTATTAGTAAACGTTACATAATTTCTTGCAGGTGAGCTTGAATTTGAATAATAAAATTGTACGTGAGTGTATTACGATTTTGCTACGTTCTTGGATTACAGTCATTTCAAAATATTATTTTATAAAATTGCATTTTACAAAACTGGGCCCAATCGGTTTACATGCAATTTCAATGTTTCAGGCTTGAAGGGAAACTCAATCGTATTCATAAAATCTGATGAAGCAATGATTTATATTCGTAAAAGCTTACTTTCTCATCTCTGGAGAGGAATTCCCACATGGGAATGGCGGATCCACGAACTTTCGTAATGTCGCAGCACAGAACGAGGATGCTGATGGCGATGAAAATCCCGCAACACCGTACTGCCATTGTTGGCTCCGACAGAACAGTAGCAAAGGAGACGTCGAAAAGTCACACGAATCGATCTTCCTTTGTCCGCCGCGTGATCACTGATACCACGTAGTTCACCGGGTGGTAGAATAAAAAGAAATCCAAGATGTACGTTGTCAAATATCTTCGTAGTTGACGGTAAAGTTTAATTCTGGGACTTATATAGTAACGCGTGCCTTAACGCTTTAGCAATGTTGTCGCGCTGTACGAACCAGTCGTCTGAAGCGTTCGCAAAGAACTGGACTCTAGCTGGTAGCCGGTTCGTTATATGCTGACTCCTGGTGATGCTTACGGTTACTGTTAGTGGGACCCCACCATCACGAAGTCCAGACAGACACGGGGCCCGTTCGGTGCGTCCTACTACAATCCCACACACACAAAAAATTCATCAAGTGTGTATACGTATAGGGGATCGCAATAAAAAGAAGCAAGCCTTCTCCAAGCTCATATTGGGCGTCGTGTTTACGTGGTGCCAAATCGTCGCGACGCCTCGCTGGTACAGGCCCCCCGTCCTATCACAACAAATGCTCCCAAAGCTTGGAAGCCTACGTCATGGTCCCACGACCGGATCCTCTTCCGCTAATTGGCTGAGACGTTAAGTTTGCCAATAATTCTCACCGACTCGATGTTATTTTTCATTTCATTCGTTTTTTTCGTCGCAAGGACGTCCCAACGACTTTGAAGCAGCGTGGACGCTCATCGACGTCATCTTCAGGCATACCTACGCCAGAAACACAAATTACATTCCAGTTCATCGCCTATTTTGGATACTCATATTTTTTTTAAATCTTTCCACAAACCACCCATCTTTTGCGTACTCGATATTCCTTTTTCTCGTTCGATTTTCAACATCGAAATGCACTTTCAGTCTGGACGTTACTTTACAAGTGTTATCTAAAACCGACGTCATCGAAGAATTCCTCGAGGACGAGTCCTTGGCCGTCAAGTTCGTCGACCTTCGACAACATTCCCTGCAGCACGATGCCCTTTCTTAGTATCCAAGAAATATATTCTCTTGCATCCAACTATCTATAGTTAGTAATGGCGTCGAGGATGTCGTGCTGCGATCCCGGATATCCCACGATGCAAGTATGCACTCGAACAATTCTGATTCCTCGGTAGCCACCGAGTAAAAGACCGTCCAATTAAGTTAGGTTAGGTATCCCCCTGCAAGGAATTAAAACTGCATTAAATAAATGTCAACGATTATGATCGCATACATTTTTTTTAGTAATTATCTTACACGTAATCGAACTGACTCATCCTGAATTTGCTGAGTAACTTCAGGTATGTTTACGTACAAATACAGGTTGCGTATCAGGGTCCTTAATCACGATCATGGAATTTCTTTTGGGCCTTATTACTCTTCTGATTATTATGATGAACAATCATGCCAACGAGTCGACCAGCACGTA
This sequence comes from Trachelus tabidus, assembly GCA_030142655.1. Taxonomy (NCBI): domain Eukaryota; kingdom Metazoa; phylum Arthropoda; class Insecta; order Hymenoptera; family Cephidae; genus Trachelus; species Trachelus tabidus. Next base: position 7,290 of record JARQTI010000108.1, read on the forward strand.
TACATATTTATTTACCAGTCGCTCGAGCGTGTCTACGGCCAATGCACTCACGACGCGATCTCTCTCTCTCTCTCTCTCTCTCTCTCGCTCTCTCTCTCTCTCGCTCTCTCTCTCGAGTTCTCGTCCTGGCTGAGCGCTCTGAACAACAATAACAACAACTACCATCTTTATTATTATTATGCCTGTCATGATGATGATAACGGAAAGGATTGCTGCTCACCTAGAAAGATCTGGAATACTTCCAATTAGGAGAAATGGAGGCAAATAAATGAGATCTGAAAAAAAAACAATGATTAATTGTCAATTAAGCAAGATGGCCGTTTGGAATATAAACGTTACAAATTGTTCAGGTTAATTTGAATTTTTGACGCTCTCTACGGTTGATGTATTGAATTGTCGTTGGTACACTTGTTAAGTTTTACCTTTAAGATTCTTACAAGCTTGCTCTATGGACCAGTTGGACATTTCATGAGTGAAAAAAAAAAACCAAGAACGCGCCAAGGGTCAGATTGTATCTTGAAAGTGTCGAGTTAAGTTTCTGTGGGTTCTTAACCTCGAAATATTTGTATGGCCGGTACGGTATGTTTATACGAACAGATTTTACATATTGCGTAACTGACAGATTTCACCGCTCGATCGTCTACCTCCGAAATTGATAGAAAGACCTTCTTTCTTTCTTGTCTTATTCCATTTCTGGATTCCGCGTTGAGAATCGTACGGAGTGAAATTTATCTTGCACCAAGTAAATATTGCGTGTTACTAATGGGAAGGTCGAGCACGCTTATACCGATAAATTTTAACGATTATGCCAAGATGATTATTTTATTCATCTCATGTACTGTATGTTGTATATATATTACAACAGATATGATCGAAAAGTCACGCGATAAAAAAGATTTGAAAAACGTGAGTGCAGAGCTGTGAGAATTAACGGTACAAAAACGCCATAATGGAAGTATAACACTTGAAGCGAGAAAATCTTAAAATCAATCTTGAAACGATAGTTTCACCATGATAACACAGTGCTGCTATGGCACAGTAGAATAACGGTTGGCAACCATTACTGTAAGTCGGTATTATCAATATTTTTATTAGTCCAAGAGAAAGCAGACAAATTTATAGTAAATAGATCATCGTTGCTAATAAGATCTGGTGTTGTTATATTGGTTATGTTTGTCAGACTGTTAATTTTGTTCGTCGTAATCGATCCTTATATATGATTAAATCATAATCAACTATTGTAAGAATTAAAATGGATACTGACCACGCATCCCCATTCCTGCCGAAGCACCAACTGGTATTTTTGCTCCTGACAAAATGTCAGGGCGGCGTCGCCAAAAACTTGATCTTCGATTTGCGTCAGAGATAACCTCTAGATCAACCGATACTTCTCTTCTCTGTTGTATACCGCCGTGACTCTGGGCCATTCTCCCACTCGATAAATGCCTTTGCTTTCTAGGCAAACGGCCCGAAAACACGGACGCGCCATGGGTGGGCAGTCGGTGGTTATAATATCGAAGAATTCAGTAACTCTGAAAGAAAAGAACAAAAATAAATAATCGCTGAGGTAAACAGACTGTGCCAATGGAATGCTTTTTTTTCTACCGATTTCTCATTTGAAGTTCAGCGACTGACCGATCAGCGATGAACTTAGCCCACGTCAATGGGGTAGGCGTCGGATAATCTCTGATTTTGGAATTTTTGAATTATTTTGAGTCCTGAAAAAAAAAGAAGTTTTTCTATGGGTCATCTTCTTGCGATTATTGGTTCTACATGCATACCGATCATTTTAGGTTCGACTACCGAAAAAGGAGCTCGTGCGTCAGAGTCTGGCGACGTGGGTTGATTTGAACTATGAAATTTTTATTTCCTGCCCTTATCGGGGTGTCTTCCATTTATAATTATTTAATGGATGGTATCCGTGAACCGGCGCCAATCTATGATCAATTGACGCGTCTCCGAGTTCTACATAGTTTATGGTCAGTAGCGCACACGACTGGTAAGGACGAGTGGGGAAGGCCCGTCGTAGCCCAGTGGTTAGGGTAGCGGATTCACGACCAAAAGGTTCAGGGTTCTCAAGCCCAGTTTCCAGCGGCATTCCACCAATGGGTTTTCATATGAAAACTTAAGTGAGTATTTATACGGATTTTCGTCCAACACTGTTCGGACTCGGTATAAACTTTATAGGTCCTCACGCTGACTTGAATAAGGCCCGTCTCGCAAGGGGATACAGTCATAAGGGAAGGAAGGAAGGAAGGAAGGAAGGTGGGATGAATATCCTGAAAGAACAATAGTATGAATTAATTAATAACAAATATTTTTATTATTTTAATTTTGATTTATATTAGAGCGACCTATGTAGTTCATCTTCTGGATAGGATTTATAATAAATCAATATGGAGGGCTGGGTCATATTGTAAAAAAAATTACAATCTTCATCTTTTGCTGAATTCAGGATCAATTTAATTGCCGTCAATGATAAGGTAATTAAAGATCGAACTAAAAAATGACTAAACACATAATTATCGATACTATTTTATTTAATTAGCCAACGTAATCAATGCTGTTATTTTAATTGCCGAAATTCATTTCCTGTTTATTGATTAACAATCTATCGATACACGTAAACCTAATTTATGTAAATTATCCAACAGAACTATACCTCCTAATGTAATCAGTTATTACCGCGAACTATGCTCTATCAATCATATTTCATTTTAGTGAATAAATAACAGACCCGAATCCTCGAGTATAGCAAAATACGTAGATAAATATGATTGATTTATGATCCACGATCGATTATACTTCAATGACAAAGAGTTACAGTCGCAAAAATACTTGTGCAACATTTAATATATATATATATTAAATAATGACTTTTGAGCCTGTTGGAATTTTCGCGCCTTTTGCGAACATACCTATATATGGGATTGCGTAAACTTCTTCATAATATGTAAAATAGCAAAGGAGTTATAATCCGAAGATTCTTCTAAATATGTAAAGCGAAAAAAAAATTGAAAAAATTCGCGTCCTTGCGATATTCGTCATATCATTTTTGTTACTTACATTTTTTTAATGCCTCCTTTTTCATCATTAAACTCAAGAGAGACATTCCGATCGTTGAAGATATCCTGGAATTTCGTGCCTCAAATAACTCAGTGCTTCTCTAAGAATTCCTGTCTTTAATTACCAATTTTTCAGAATTATTACGAATCATTGAATTTACCGAAGAGTCGTGTAGCCGATACATGCAAGTCACTAGATGACTCGATCCATGTACATTAGAAGCGTCGAGTGTAAAATTCCCATAGAAATTCCAAGCGGCTTTCACTGCGCGTGAGAAACACCAGTAATTTCGGAATGCTGAGAACGTCGGTACGATTGACGTCACAAATCCAATTGAAGGAGTAACGTATACACAAGCCCTATTCAACAGTACTAGCCACACGACGTTACCCGACGTTAAGAAGCCTGGATAAGTATCCAAGAAGAAAACCAAGTTTGATTAGTCAAAGTGGTCAGTTCGATGAAAAAGAAAAGGAAATGTTAATCGAAACATGGACTGGCTGTCATTATGTCATCGTAAAACGGCAAAGGCCCTGGGCAAGGACGCCTGGCGTCATCTACGTAACACCAGTGGGAACCCTGAGACATGTAATAGTTACGGATGAGGCATTAAAATAAAGAAAAAAAATATTTAAAAGCACACCCGAACCACAGTGAAATGGCAGGCGAAGAAAGCTCAAAGATGTCTGACGTAAGTGTCGTTGGAATGTGTAAAAACACTTTACGATTGGTCCGACGTAAAACATGAGTCTGACGACGCGCGGGAATCCCGTCTTTAATTTTTCTGCTTTCACGCACGACGTCCCCGTTCTGTCGGCCGACAATCGCACAATAATTCACAGTGGCATTTTTTTAATTCAACTATCAAATCAATCCACTCGTAGATCCGGTCGTCGCTGTCCTGATCGATTACGTGAGTAACCTAACCTAATTTCGTATCTACTCAACTCACCGATTGTATGCACAGGATAATTGCCGAGTCATATCCGCTCTATTCAGTCGTCCATAATGGGATGAGCAAATCGCCAAAATTTACGAGTGACATTGCTGCCACATTGCTAATAAGTGTCAAATTCCACGACGCTGAAGATGGACGGTTCGTCGCACGAACGTTCAATTAGTCCGTCCGTTAGTCATAGAGTTTGAGAGACACCAGTGACGAGCAACCAGATTAAGTTTTTATGACTGCGTTAAAGCATCGTTTTCAATTTTCAAGCAAGAAGATTTCAAAGAGGGAACTGACAGTCGCTGGGATAATCGCTATTGCCGTCAAGTAGAACCTGACATCATTTCTTCGTATCTTCTTACGATATGGCGTCAGCAACTTATTACACCCTAAAGGCGCATCCGCACGTTCCTGATACCATAACCGTTAGACGACGGTTGTCCTCATCGAGGAGGAATTTGTATTTTCTAATGAGATCATAGCTATGAACTGTTTCGCTTATTTTAACGAGCTAATTATTCGTATATGGAAATTCTTAAGGGATCATTACTGCGTGATATGGTGTTTTAAAAATGTGACGGTGTAGCGGAGCATCTTGAGAATAAGGTCAATGCCACTTACAATGAGATTTGTGTATGGTATAAATTTTTCGTCGCGACGTCCCAAACGAATGGGATGAAAAAGATGGAACCTCGTTGCCTCAGTGGGTCAAGAGGAATCTCTTGTTTTCAATCAGTGTTAAATCTCCTGGCGTCTTATTCGACAGAAGGATCCCTGACCGAAATTTATCGACGACCACGAGATGAAGGATTACATGACGTGGCTCGTGTCACTCGCCTGAAGAATGTTATTGTTGTGTCAAAGAGATAAGACGTAGGACATTTGTACGTGATCCCGAGTGTTTTATTGAAAAATAGAAAAATCATGCACGGTGTACAAATTCGTATGAAGAAGAGGACATGAGAATCGAAATATTCTTGTTACACGTGTTTGGCAGTGTTCCTACGATTTGCACTAAATTAAATTATGTATACGTCGCAATGATTCATCCACGAGGATATCGGGGACGGATCCTTGCAATTTCCGAATCGCGGTCCTGTCGTAATTTAAGACTGTTTACCAGATACCAGATTCCTGAATAAAAATCTATTTTGATTTCTGCGGAATTCGCCTACTGACGTCAATCCGTTTAAAACCAGGATGCCATAAAATGTTAACGCGGCGCCGTCCGGCTAGGTATTCCCGATTTTATTGCGAAAAGATTAATCGTTCGACTGCCGACTAAGGCGTTCCTGCATTTGGCCTATTGCAATTTGTGAGTGGACCGCGCGGAACATCTTTAAATGGAGTTGTAAGCTTGTGTGTACGTTTGCGTGCTTCTTACGAAATACGATTTTTGGAAAAATCACGGCGCGACGTTATTAACGCCTGACAGTAATTATTTCAATTTTTTTTTCTACACTCTTCGCATCGACTCGTTCGCGATTATGCAAATGGCCGCTCGACATGTAACCTTCGACCGAGTTGAATATCGCTTCGAACCGATGAAGGACTTGCACAATAAAAATGACTATCGAGAGAGACAAGAGATTGTATAGAAAAAAAATACATATTTGCCTATTCACTGTCCAACTGTGATCGATCGATTGTTCGTGTCCTCTCGTGTTTCCCCTTCTTCCGGTGATTAAGATTATCTGGTTATGATCTTCCGGTCTCCGTGAGTCGACATCCGGGTCAGAAACGCACCGGCGTCCTTCTTAAGGATTTTGAATGAAATACCGTGGCTCGACCGTTCTGGCTAATTTTTGTCACCATTAAAAATCACTCACTAATTATCCCGTCGACGGGTTTAAAATTTTCGCGTTAAGAAACGGCAAATCTGATACTGCTGTGGAATTTTGTCGAATAAGCGAGTGATTAATCACTAGTTTTCTCAAACGCCCGACGCCATTGCCTTCCTACGGTTGATCGGCCGACGATCGTCTTCATGGGAATTCTTACTCGACCCGACGACCTTGTCACCGCGAAGACGACCTCAAGGACGCCTTCGGATTTGTATCGACCTTGCCGAAGTTTTCTCGTGAATCGCGAATACCGTTTTACTCTTGTACTGGATTCTAACCCCATCCTATAATAAACGCATAACGTTATGTGAAGAAGGTTAACGAACCATGTATTACGTGGCGCAATTTCCACGGTAGAGGCGCCGATGGAAGAAGCAATGGCTAATTAGAATTGCAGAGTCACAGAGGGAATAAAATAATGAATTATTAATCGCACTCTCATTTGAATAGGCGATCAAAAAGCGTTGTACTTCGGCGCCAAGGTGGCGCGACACCGATCTCCGAATTCCAGGCATTCGGCAAAAACCTGGTCGATTAATCAACCGGTAGCATTATTCGCGGATGCGGTTACAGTGTGCGGGAGATGAATTTATATTATCTAGGAAAGCCATTGGTACTATCCGCTTGCGTTTTCGAGAATTTTTTGCAATTAAAGTAATTTAGCTTAGTATAATTGGTTATAACAATGAAAATATTGGAGATTCTCAAAGTTTCTTTCTAAACGGTTTTATATATCTGTTGGTAACGTTCATTTGCGCTTTTGCCGACAGTAGGTAAAATATTCGTTATCATTTGCCGACTAAGAATTATAAATAAATTATATCGCATCTATGGAAGAGATATCGCGTGAAACAGAAGGTATCTACGTTAAAGCGATACATCAACTCAGGACATTGAAAATTTTCATAAATTAGCCCTCTTGTGGGTTGAGAAAGAGGGAGTGAACAAATTAGAATCTTTTGAAAAATTAAACGAAAGAAAACGGCGGATCCTTGTCGTAAGTATAAAAATATATTTATTGTTTCGAAAGTAGATATTTGATGCCAAAAGGAAGTAGTTTAAAAACCAGCGCTAGTTACATGATAAAAGAATGTAATAAGCTATACAAATTTACATTTCACAAGCATAAAATACAAAGTACCATCGTATCGAGCAGTCGTCATAGCAGTTTACGGACAATTAAACATTTTTAATCATACAATCTCGTGCATCCTCTACAAAATCAACGGCGACCATAAGCATGGTGCGACTGATGAGCTGTAAATGAATAGACCCAGTAAAGATAATCTCAAAATAATAAATTGCCAAAACCACAAGAAAACTCACGCTTATAAAATTCTGCTGGAAAAACAACATGAGGCAGGAGTCTATGTATCTTTTGTAGCACCGTAGCCTTTCCTGCTAAATCAGCATTAACGTTCCACACCTAAAAATGCAATAGTACAAAATTCATGCTAATCTAAATACAAATCACTCGATTAATACCTGTATCAGGTCATCCCTGTCTCTAATCGACACAGTCACACCACATATCTCATCCCCTTCAGCAACGCTATCGATGAATTGTTCACCAATGGCTGCCAGCACTACTTCTTTCCAAACTTCTGCCTAAAGGATTGGGTAACGCCATTTTTATACCAATGAAGCATATCAATCAATTCTCTTGACCGACAATGGAACTCACTGTGTCGCTCTTATGGCACTTCAATCTCCAGGTGCCACCTTTTTGATTCACAGGTTCCTCCCACATGGGATACCTGTCATCCCTCATCAGATGATAGCTGTATCTTACCTATGATAATATTAGAACGATTCGAATCATTGAAATACCAAACATATATCCTTATATCACACAGAACTAGGCATCGCCCTATACCCACCTGTATGTCAGCAGCATTAGGAATATTATTGAAAACAGCCCAAAAACTTTGCACGGTATTCACCGTATAAATTTTCTTCAGATTGTCCTTATACTCCTCGGCGGTCGTACCTGAAATTGCCCTGCGACACAGGATGCAAGTAAAACAAATTATCACGGCATTCAGACTGGAACAAACTGTACACTGATACGAGAAAGGTCAATGACGGTCAATATGACGCAAGCGATTATCATTCCACATATCATCAACAGATGACGATCAAATCCCCCATCACCATAATAAATAAATTATCACCAGACAAATACATAAAAAATTTCTCAAGAAACACATTCGCACCGCGATAACAATTATTCCCACATACAAATTAATTCCTTCAATGAAAGAAGCTGCGTTTACCCAATGATTATCTTGCAAGATTAAACGACGTTGAGATAACAGATGAAACGTCGTGTAAATAATAGAAATTATACGTTCGGTATACGACACGAGTATAATTAGCAATAAAACTGTATTCTCCCGTGCAACAATTTTTCTAGGCTATGGCAACGATTTACGCTTTTTTTTACGTAAATAGTTCCTGATAAGATTATATGTCACTGACATATTTCACTGATGTCAAAGTCGCTGAACGTCAGAGAGACCATAAACAGAACTTAATAATGAGCGGCTTTCAAAGATCATCTTCGTTGAATAGATCTTTTATACTATGATTGGCTTACCTATCAAGCCAAAAGGTCCAGGAGGATTGCAGAGGTGTTCCCGAGGAGTCATGCTCTTTTATGCTCTCGACGGTTGTTTCCGAGAATATTGGAGATTTGGATAAATCGATCGCCGGACCTTCCTTTGACTCGCACTTTGTCGCAGCCATGTTGAAACGACACTCGTTCCGATACGAAGATCAGCGACGTTAAGAATCATGTGACGAACAAAAACTATGATTCGTAACAGTCTACACTAGCAATGGTCTACACTAGCTTGCCACTGTCATTATCATTCTCGTGTAGTAAATCTTGTCTGATTTACGACTGACAAACAGAAGCATATCGTCGTTTTTTTTTTGTGATAAAAATAATAGACCGATTGTTGATAGTTGGATCAAACAGTAGGAATGGTACGAGCGGCAGGCCGCTAGATGGAGCCACAGTCAAGAAACATCATGGCAGCCATTTTGAATCATAGGTAAATTCGGGAAAATAAGTGTATCTAAACACGACGAATAATGAACAAATAAATTTCAAGAATAAAAAATAATTCCGTTGGTATGGCCTCATGGAGTTATACCGTCAGTCGATAACTGATAAATTTGTGTCAAGTGTGAAATACTAAAATTTATATTGGAAGAGCTTGATAAAAACAGACATGAGATCATTTTTGTTTGTCAGAACGAACACACAGATTCCTCGGTTACGTCATAATTATTAATTCACAGGGTAATTAGTTTCCGTTATACAAGCATACCACGATTGTCTATCTGTCGAACAGACGCTAAATCGACCACGTGGATTATCGCATGGCCGAAATACAGGGAACTAATCACACGCGTTTACGTACATCTATAGGTATCTATACTTATAGCAATCTTAATATTGGCCATTCAACCGGAGTGAGGGTATCTGACACGCTGGTGGGGGAGCTTAGACTATAATAGCACCAAATCTGTAAGACATTCAGGCACGAAGAAGAGTAGTCTTCAATCCTGCGTGAACTCTTCTGAGAATGTCGAAATTATAACGTTAATAATTACTAATTAGAAGTATGTGAAAATGGTGATATTTTTTTAATTATTAAAAATATATATACTGAGTATCCATGGCAGTGTTTAAGGTATGGACAATTTCTTCATGACCCTAATGTACGTTGACCTTAAAGATTGCACGGAGTCTTTTTCGGCTGATGCTTCTTCAGATTGCAGAGACATACGTGTATATAAAATATTTGTATTACAAAACGACAGATTTAATTCACTTTCCGTTGCATCTTTTATTCACAGGAAATATCACGGATAACCCAGAAGTTCGTGCGCCGACAGAAATGGACGCTACTGTTGTGCCTCCTCTTTGCTTTAATGATTGTTCTTATTGTAACGCACTTTCTAAAATGGCCGTCCCCCGGTGACACGGATATGGACGACGTTCCACAGGAGCTTTACGACGAAGGTAAGGAAATCCAAAGATCTAGTTAGCAAGGAGGATAATTTGCCAACTGATATTGAACCTCATCGTGGGATCTTTCTCTAGTTCTTCGCAGATGGTATAATCTTATCGACGGTTAGTAAACGAGACTCGCGAGTGAGTGGCCGCGGGTTAATTTTAATGAAGGAAGTATCAAAGGATCCTATTCTTGAACAGGTGAGAAGAAGTGGTATAACCTGAAGAATGATATCGAGTGGGACGATGTGGATTTACTGCGCGAGGTCAAACGGAATTGGATCATTGAGGAATACGATCCTGCGAAACCGTACTCGCTCAACGATCCTTACCTCAATGACACCTCGATGGGCCAAGCCCAGATGATACGTGAGATCTTTCAAGAGAAGGTGAATCTAAAAGTCATACCGTTGATAGTTAATAACGAACATGAAGACGCCAGAGTCTAGGGCGATATCGGGTTGCGTTTCAGAAGGGCGGATTCTTCGTCGAATGTGGCGCTTATGACGGAGAGACGCGTAGTAACACTCTTAATCTTGAGAGATTTTATAATTGGACAGGTCTTCTCATCGAGGCTGATCCAATTAACTTTACGAAGATGCTGAGAAAGAACAGGAAGGCTTGGCTGACACCATCTTGCCTGAGCATCGAGCCTCGTCCGATGGTGGTAAATTATTAATAACAATGAAAAATTGTCAAAAGCTTAAATACGATGCTCGATAATGGTTTTCTTTTAATTCTATTTGTATGCCTGATTATCTTAGGCCAATTTTCTAATGGCCAACAACATTGGACGACTTCATGATCCTGAGCATTCCGAGGAGGACTTAGAGAACACGGCGGACGTTGCGCATACTGGTACCCATGTCAAAGTTCAGTGCTTTCCACTTGCGACCTACGCCGCGGCGCTAGATGTCACCACTATAGATTATTTCAGTCTTGACATTGAAGGCAACGAGATGGAGGTTCTAGAAACGATACCATTCGATCGTCTGGATATCAAGGTGAGCCCCGAAATGCAGGAATTATTATCGAATTAGATTTTACCTTTCCTTTCCCATTTTCATTTCAGACTCTCTCGGTCGAGTATGTTCACGGCAACAAGAGTCGCGACTATATGATTAATTTTATGAAGAAGCGTGGATACCACGTGTACGATTTCGTTGAACGCGATGACAATCTCGCTAATGACGTCATCTTCGTTAAAAACACTATACACAACATTCCATCACACGAATTGTAGAAATTACTTCGATTAGAAAAATGATGCCCTTAACAAAGAAATAATTATGTTCGGCTAAGAAGCGATTCCGTTTCTTAATACTGGTTAGTGATAATTAAATATGATCTATACAAATATATTTATATGCTTAATATGTTGATCTGAGATATAATTTATCAATGCATATTGCATTATAATAATATACTATTTTACGTACCTGCGGCATTGCTAAATTTTAATCTCTGTAAAACGCTCTTCCTCGAATCAATCATTATTTTTCTCATAGATCATTGTCATTTTTTACTCAATAATTCATCACATTCTCAATCGTCAGCCATAGAAACACTCTATTCGTACATTAAAATATATTTACAAGACTTCACGCACCCTCCAAGCGCTCTTTTTATCAGTAATGATACTATACGTAACGATGATACTCGCAATATTGTAGTAGCAATAGTATAGCAACGATAACATTAAATAGTATGCACAGTGTTACAATAATAATAACAACAACAATAATAATAATGGTAGCACTAATCAATATTTCCTACAAGTAGTAAAATAATTCCAATCTCGTAAAAGTCTATATCCTCGTGAGTAAATACGTATGAATGTAACTGAGGCACGTATATCTGTAGCGTCATATTGTTTTAAATACTTATCTCTGTTCGCTTGATAATAATATACATGTATACCTTTGTTTTGTTTTCCTTCCTTTCAGAAACTAAGCGTGAATTAATTACCATGAGTATTCTGGGACAAAAGAGACTTGGCTTTCAGTGAAATTCATCACCTTTCCGCGTTAGCAAGACGGGGTATAAGAAATGACACAGGAGGGGAGGGAGGGGGGATCAGATAAAATAAAGCAAAACTGCGTGGAAACGAAAAGAATGTAACGGCAAAGATAAAGAGACATATTTTACCGTCGAACGGACGTTTCTGGAATGATTTTTCTTTTCAACTAATTAACGTCCCCAATCAGTTCACACTTATTGCTTCGCCATGAGCAATTATCTCGGTCGGCGTCACTATTAAAATATGGCGTCGTTTCGATTCGAGCGAAAACTTGTCGAAAATTTTGATTGACAAAAATGACTTAACCTCTCACCGACACTCTTCCTCGTTCCTTCATCTTTCACCCCTTCAAGGGGAGTCACTTTCGACTTTCAGTACAATTAATTATACACCAATCACACGCCTCCGACTTTCAACAAAGAACATTACAGTCTTACTGCCCGTTTGTCGATCTTTGCGTTTTCTTTTTACATTTTTTTTTACCTTTCTTACACTTAATTACCAGTAATATCGACCTTCAAGCACACGCTTCGACAAGACAGGTAGATAATGGCACTGCGACACAAAAGTTGCAGCCCTTTCGAACACGGAATAATTACGTCATTTTATAGGAACAATTGTAGGTTAGGTTAGATATTTACACTCGATGACCACGCGAAACGATACCGACAGTGTGAAGAAGCAAAAAAAAGTATATAGGTGTTACGACCAGTCTACAGGACGTACAAAAAGTAGTAGTAATCTCGACATTATTGACTTTAAAATTAATTTAATGTAATATCGAATATTTTATGTCGCAGTCTGATAGAAGATTCTCTACGCCATACTGTTCATCGTGGTTTTTTTCTTATCTTATACTATAAATGTCTTTGTTTCAGGATGCATTCCCTTCGTAGAGTACACACTTTATACCTAGAATTTTGAGTAAATTTCCTGGACTGTCACAGGGCGCCTTATCGCCCTACCGATGATTTCCGACTAGAGAGGACGTCCAGGAATGAGGTGTTCTCAAACACGCACAGATTCATACACGTATATTCTCTCGCTCTTTCAGTCACTCACTCAGCGACAGACACTCTGTTTCTCTCTCGTGCCGAGGAAAATGGCACGGACATGTATCACTACCTTTCCCACGATCCCCTGTTTACCCTTTGTCGCTCGAGCGACGGACAATTTTTCCACTAGATAAAATTTCCATTTTCGTGGGGAACGAAAAGTCGCCCGATTTGCATTCCCTTTGTACTTGTTTTGCCGATCGTTTAAGTCCCGTCACCGTGCCCCCCGGGGTGGCATATCCTGACTTCCACAGGTCGACTCGCGAAAATAAGGGAGGACCACCCTTGTTCTCCGACCTATCTCTAACCCTTTAGGGCAACTTCATCGTGGTATAAATTAAAGTAAACTTCTTCACGCCCCATTCGAATGCCTCTAAATGAGAGTATTCGTTTTACTAGTATATCTTCGCTATAGGAGAAGTCGAACCCACCCCCAACTGGCCCCCGAAACAGTCGAATATATTTTAATAATTAATTTCTAGTTCGTTTCCGGTGGAATCGTCGACAATCCCGACTAGGACGAACGTAATCGATCGTTTATATACAACAAGGATTGTCGATGATACCTCAGAGAGCGGAAGTCGCCTAAATCTAAGTTTAACAATCTCTTCAGCTGGACCCCGTGAAGAAGAAGCAGTCCTGACGTCTCGCCAATCTTCATCCAGTTCACAGCTTACTCTGTAACGTTCAATTGGACTGCCGACAGTCTTGGCTCGGACAGGTCCAGCAACTCCTGGGTACGATGATCGTCGGCAGTCTGCTAGTCTCAGACGAAGCTCTCCTGTTTCTTCCCGATGATACTTCCGGTGACAGCAGTCAGTAACGACAGCTTCAGTTGCTTCTCGGACGGCACATTCGGCAACTTCATGCTGCAGCTCTTGTTGCTGCTGCTTCGTCTCCAGAAATCCGACTGGTTGGTACTGCAGTTGGTCGAGCCGGTAGTGTAGGTCCCTGTTCTACCGGAACTCTTCTTTCTCTTGGTATTGCCCAATCCACAGAGCCTCAGGAAGCCCTCGCGAAACTTCGTGGACATAAGGTTGTACAGGATTGGATTAATGGCGGAATTAAGATAGACCATCGTGCGACAGAAGTAAAGAAGACAGTAGTGCGTGTTTATCCCCATATCAAGAATCGTTTTAGGGCTCGCCATGATGATCCACAGCGTGAACGCCCTGAATGGTAACAGACACACGAAGAAGCTCAGCACTACCGTGCCAAGCATCAGCACCACCTGCTTCCGGTATTTCAATAAATTGTTAGCTGGTCCTCTGCTGATTGCCGGATTGGCCATCAGGTGCCGCGCGATCACGGTGTAGAGGGCGACCAGGATGAACAGTGGCAGGATGAAGAAGACGATGATGGTCGTCAGGAAGAAGCCGACTGTCCAGTCGCTGGTGTCCACCCTCATCTGGCATACCGGAACCATGGAATCGCCAGTGTACTCCGTCATCGTGTAGTCCGATATCAGGAGAATTGGACTGTGGGCAAAATTTTTGTTTCAAGGACATTAATTGTCTTTGATAAATCTTCAAAATTTTATTATCTCAATCTCGAGAACAAAACATATATATATTTGTTTTCTCTCTACAGTACAAGATCCATTTTGGATATTATGTTTTTTTTCTGTCTCTCCCTCCTATATCCCCTTTCGGCCTAGAACTATATTTTTTTACGTCCGCAAGGGACGTTTGTTTGCTTAGCAAAAACACAAAGGCGCATTTCTATGTGAAAGTCCGCTCGAGTCTATTGGGAAATGTTTACTGGATAAACTGTCAGGACTGACACTATGGAGACGCGAGGACAGCCTGCCGTCAAGCAGCGAGGACACGTTACCGATCGGTTAAATATCTCATATTTGATAACACATACACGTATGCCTGTGTTACCGTGTGAAAAGAGCATAAGGAATTATTTCTATCACTCTTACTCTCAGCTGTAATTTATTTATTTGAATTTCGACGTCGTTCGCGAAATACACAAATAAATTTAGGCGACATAAAATATCGGGCGAATAGCCACTCTTTTAAAAATCACAATCAGGCGCCTGTAGGCATTAATTAACAACAAGGGTAACGCGGAGACTAATAAAATTGCTAGGTAATACTCTGAGTTACATGGAGAAATTTTTAACGTTCTTGATACCGGAAGCCAACGATCTGATCATCCGTCGATTTTACATAAGAATATCATACGCTCCAACTGATCTTCGTCGTCGTCCTATTGGAAAAATCGTCATCGGATCATTTGTCTTCCACGATACCACGTAAGTATTCTAGTCTTTTTTTTCCTCCCCCAACAAAAAATGCATCCCCATCCCCCGTTGCAGTATCTACAGGAAGATCTCTTGCTGGTCCTTCCTGGTCATCCTGCGCGAAATCCTCGTGGAGGTCAGCGTGCTCCGGAAGGTACCGCGATCGTGACCACGTCTCCTGGCGAATCCGCAGAGCCTGAGGAATCCTATCCTGAACCTGGTGCTCATCAGGTTGTACAGTATGGGATTGACGGCGCTGTTCAGGTAGAACATGATCCGCGAGAAGTAGAGGACGTTGTAGTAGGCTTCGGAGTGTTTGGTGACCTTATCGGCAGGGAGCAGCACGACGTAGAGGGTCAGCATGTGAAAGGGCGTAAGACATATGAAGAAGCTGAAGACGACGGTGAGGAGCATCATGACGACCTGGCGACGTGACCGGATGTGCTGGGACTCGCTGGTACTTGCAGTTGCCGAGTCGCGCACCAGATGGCGCACGATGATCGAGTAAAGCACCAGAAGGATGAGCAGGGGCAGGAAGAAGAAGAAGAAGAAGACCAGGATCAGGAAGAAGGACATGGTGGCCAAGGTTTTCACCTCGGCCAGGCATGTTGGCACCACTGTTGAGTTCCCTTGTGTTTCCATATAGCTCGTGTTGTTTGTCCAGTATTCTTCATACTGCGTGATCCAGATTATTGGACTGCAATCAACCAAAAGTGGATACAGTGCTTCTCGTTTAAATAGTTGGCCACCCTTCTTGCTGATGAAATTTCTTACGTGGGTTCCCAAGGCAATGCAGGGACAGCCTGGGACTTTTTTTTTTAAACGACAACATTTTTTTACTACAACAACAAAATGGAACATAGCTGTGAGACTACGTTGCTTGGTGACCCGGAGTTCTATCGATGTGTAGAAAATTTTTTTCTGTCAGGGAGAGACTGGTCCCGTCTGGTTGGCTGCAGTTCAATAATTTGAGGGTCACTGTGCACTT
Source organism: Trachelus tabidus (assembly GCA_030142655.1). Taxonomy (NCBI): domain Eukaryota; kingdom Metazoa; phylum Arthropoda; class Insecta; order Hymenoptera; family Cephidae; genus Trachelus; species Trachelus tabidus. Next base: position 23,487 of record JARQTI010000108.1, read on the forward strand.
TTTCTTTTTGGAAGACTTTAATGATCGTTCCGGTGTTTCCTGAATTTGACATTTTTTAAAAATTTATTTCCCTTGTTACGTATTTACCGTATATACGCACAGGTTGCTGGTGACGTACTGGTAAATTATTTATCCGTAATTCGCGGACAAATATTTTTCATGAATTTAATATGTCGGACGTTTTCAGATTTTATTAGGACGGTCCACCCTCGAAAAATGCACTGTGCATTCACCGGACCGCAAAGGGTGGGTCACCACCGCCATCATCCCCCTACTGTCTGCGCTTCCATTGTACTGTATGATTCGTGTGTGTATGCATATGTAATATAAGGAACGTGACGTAATGTGTGTGCATTAACATAAAATATGAAATCGCGACGACGACGGAGGGTGGAGGGCGTCGCGACGCACATTTTGACAATATTAAACTGCAACCAACGAAGGTTATGTCTCTCCGAAAAATATGGCGGATGATGTAAAGGGTGTCGAACAAAAAATTTTTCCATGAAGACTAACCCAGAGGCACGTTCAAGAAGGGTTGATCGTGTCCCTGAGAAATCATTCGAACAAAAAAAAAAGAAAACAAGCGGAATGAAAAATTTCCAAAAAAAACAGAAAAGAAAGCAAAATCAGAAAAAAGAAAATTGCACGCGGCATACAAAAATATATGAAAAAAAAGCGAGCGATCGGAACAAGAAATAATAAAAGCCGAGTCGGGGGGTGAGTAAAAAAAAAGCGAGAATTCAAAAAGGCAAAAAAAGCGTGTCGTATGCGTGTGTGTGTGCAGGCGAGTCCAAAAAAAAATGGCACTCACGTATCCGCGAAACGCATGCCTCTTTTCGTTGGGGAGGGGGGGGGGGGTGGTTAACAAGTATCTTGCAAAATGAAAAAAGTATATTTAAAAAAAAATGAAAAAAAACCCCTTCCAATCCTCTTTCTCCACCGTGATGCATAATGCAAGTACGTGGAACATATCATACACGTATGCACGTTAGAGCTGCTATTGATACCAGAGCCCACCCACCCCCCCTGGGTACAGAGAGGGGGTGGCAAAAAAAAGACACGATCCTTCTCGGAATATTTTTCCAACGATCCTTTCGTGCCCGACTATCGATACGTATAAATCGATATAAAAAAAAAGAGAGCAAGGGGGGTGGGAGGGTGGCTGAGAAGAAAAAAGGGGTTGAAAACGTCCAGGACGTCGATTCGTCCCGATTAACCGAAGTGGGCGATGATGGCCCTAAGGGAGGTCTGATTCTCTGTTAAGAGTATATCCGCGGTAGCTACCCCCTGCAACCAACCCTTAGCTGTCAAGTAATCTAGCTGCCGCTACCACCGTCGATGGTCACGGACAGGGGGTGGCGCCCACCCCCACCGGTGTTAAAAGTTATGCACATATTTCTTGGCGCGTCGCTGCAAAAAGCCATTGGTGCCAGGAGGTAAGTGATTGATTGGATCGGTCCGATCGAATGATCTATCCTCGCGGCATATTAAAAAGTTATGAATCTCAAAGGAGGGTGGGTGGGTGGGGGGGGAGGTACTCGCGAAAAAAGTTGTGAAAAGGAGATGGCGGTCGTTAACGCGTGATTTCATTCGAATGCTTCAAGATCCCCCCCCCCCCCACCTGCCCCCCACTTCACCCAAGTGCTTTCATCCATTACCCGCCACCCCCAACGTGTACCTTTCGATCCCCCTAAGTAGACGTAAAGCCTACTCGTTACTTTTTCTAGTCTTTTTTCCTGCCCCCCCCCCCATCTACCCCTATTTCACCCTCTATATGTGTATATATATATATATATTGGGTATAAATATTACTCGACGTTTGCATTGACTGCCATTAATGCTCACCCGCATGGAGCAAAAGGTCTTTTCAATTATATGGCCGCTCCCGTGGGGATGCTACCTCGATTATCTATACACACTGTAGAAAAGGGGTGGTGATGCGCGTTCTTACAATACCGAGTACAAAGGGGTGAAAACTTGTCGAGAGCTTTAAAGCTTGTTCGAGCGGCTTCTCCGGTTGCAGGATGGTGGTGAAGAAGGGGGGGGGTAGGTGAAAAAAAAAGGAGCTTCGACAAGTCAAGCGACGTTAACGCGAGTCACGGCGCAAGGCGAAGTCAAGCCTAGGAGAGTGAAGCGCGTGAGGGGTGGGTAGGGAGGAAGGGTAAAAGGGGTTGAAAGTGAGGGAAGATATGTGAATCCCAGCAGTGACTTCCCACGAGGTGAAATAAAATATCGTATTGTTCTCTTCAGTTTTTTTTTTTTACAACGCTTAGATGCTTCCACGGCAAAAGCTTCGTCCACACTTATGGGAAGGTGTTGGATTTCGCGCAAGGCAAACCGGCCTCTCTGCGGTACACGGACGTAAGGCGAGAAAAAATCAGGCGGGGTGAAGTTTTTTTTTTCAAAAAGCTTCTTTCCTGTAATTTTTTTTGAATTCGTAAAGTTTACCCCATTTTTAGATCCTTTCTTCGTCTCACCCGTCGACCAGTCGTTTGTCCTCCTCAGGAAAAACTTTCCACGGGATTGGTATGGCAAAAGTGAGTCCGGCCCTTATTTCCTTTTTTTTTATACGGGATTGCACGGGGGTCCATGGGAAACAACCCTGTAGGTGCCCTACATATATCGTCCTTATCCGGCGAATTGGAACGCGACGGGGGTAAGGAAACGACATCGGGCCAGAATTTTATGGGATAAAAATCGAGCCCTTGACCCGCAAGCGGCACAGTGTGCGGTCGCCGTCTAAGAAGAAACCACCCCTGTTCGCTTTTCACCCTCCCGAGCGAGGACGATCGTCCTTCGTCCTTTATGGGAGAAACAGCCCCGAAGGGCATATCCGACCACTCAAGATAGCGTTGCACTCGTTCGTTCGTTCTCTCGCACCCCCGGTGCGACATTTTTTTCGTTAATAACAAAAGTAAGGGTGGTTTTGACTTTCTTCTTTTTCTACGCCACTCGAATGGGGTACATTACTTTTTCGTGGGTTTTATGAAAAGTCAAGGTACTTACGGATGATATACGTCGTCATCCCTTTTTTTAGAGCGCGATGCACTCGTGCTACAGGGCTACGTCATTTTGCACCCCCTCTAATATTTAAAGCTAAATCAACTGGACATAGAGCGACGGCCATTGAGAGAGACTGATACCGGTAACTGTGTAATATAGGGGTTGGTTCTACTGCAGGATCTGCAGGATAAACAATTTTTATCTGATAAGGGGGTTAGACCCGGTGGCTGGGGGATGAAGCACTCCGCCGGGCGTAAGTTTGATGAATGAGGTCCAAGGAAGGGTCTAAGTGGGCAAACGCGATTCTGGATGCTATTTTTTCCCCTTCCCTTCTCCTCCCCTCTCCACCCACAAAGTGGGGTGAAATTGGGTCAAAAGCCCCATCCTTGATCTCATTCTCGCTTCTTCTTGACTCACGTTCTTCTCTCTCCCTTCCTCATCCCGACACAGCATCTGACGCGTCGTCAGAAGCGTCATGAAATCCTGACAGATCATTAATTCCTTGGGCACCTGCTGCATTTCGAATCAACAAGTCCCGGTGACGTTGGCCAATCAGAGCACACGATTCCGGGTAGGAACTGCGCGTCCCAGACCTCAGAGACCGGAAGTCACTCGAACAGGAAACCGGATGTCGGCCCAATAAAGTTTGGCAAGAAAATTGCGCGGGTAGGGGTTACTGGGTTCGCAAGTAATCCCCGCCCAGAAGGAACAGGAGAAATTGGACCGTGAATTACGAAAAACAAAAGAAAAAATGGGGGATGAACCTAGATAGCTCATAGGCGGAAACCGAGTGGGAACTGGACTTCCGGTTCTTCGCGAGAACAATCAAGAAGCGTCAGAGAAAGTCTGCCAGTGGATGTCAAACTTATAACCGCTAGTTGGGTCAGTCTACGCGAACATTGCCAGTGAAAAAATTCATTCCACGCACCCCCTCCCCCGTATCAGCTGACTCGAAATTTAGGCCTAAGGGCGCGTTTCCATTAATCCTAACGCAGGCTGTAACACGCACAACGCGGTTTTGCGCGCATCCGCCCTCAGGTGAATTATCGTCCCGCGAAATGCTACCCTCCTCAAATTTCTACCCTCTGATCGCCGCGTCCATCTGCGCCCTCTGTCCAGGATGTCGAACGCGCATTTTCCAAGCCAGTTGGCAGAGACAGAGAGAGAGAGAAAAAGAGGGGTGAAACGTGCCACAAGTCGCCACCGTTCACCCTCTGACTCATTCACGTCCATCCCCTATTCTGACAGAGCCCCTCCCCCACTTCCTCAGGCATCATGGCCATTTCGATACAACCCCCCTTGGACATCCCATCCAAAGTGCAGATTTCCTCGAAGCAGCCAATCCATCCGGGGGTAACTTTTAGCGGCCCCACCTGAATCTCTTCCGAGTCCCTGATCAGGTTTCTATGCATGGGATTGACGGGGGTTCACGCGGAAATGCAATTTCCCTCTAACTCAATATTCCCAACGTTTCTGCAACGGGGTCGGAGAGGAGGGGGAGGTTTGCGACAGTCGCGCGGGAATTCCATGAAAATCCAAAGTTCCCTACCGCCAAGCTGTTACGGGTCCCTCGTTCCGTAGCGATTAATTGGCTATTTTCACGGTAGGGGATGATCCCCCCCCTCCTGGATTTTCTTGGACGAAATTCGCAAGTCGCAGGGGTAGTTTCTTGTCCGCAGGTCCCCAGGAGTATTGTATATCTAACGCGTGTCTACGTACCATCCAGAGTGCCAGGTAGGAAGCTGAAGGAAAAAAAAAAATAATTTTCATCCCCTAACGCTGAATTCAATCTTCGCCGATATCGGTGCCCCGTCGTCCAACCAGAGGGTAAAGGATAAGCTTGGGGGTCGATCAAGGTATTTTTTTTTTCCACCATTAACAATGACGACCACAGAAATTTTTGTTTTCCGACATAAAGCTTTGGTACGACTGCGATGACAAAAAGTGGGCAGAGAGTGTGGAGGGGGTCTGAGCGCGGTTATAAAAGTGCCGAGTGTACACGAAGATGCACGAGCCAAGTTTCTGCCGATGGCAGAGGAGGAACAAAGGCACGGAAAGCGGCTGCATTTAATGGAGTTTAAAACGGAAATTGGGACGAGGGTATAACGTGTATACTGCGGACCAAAACCATAAAGCTCGTCCCACGGTACCGTACGAACGCGCATAAACACAGGTTAAAGGACCCCGCGGAAGTAAACTGCGCGTGAACGCGAAAGATGGCGGCTGCGGCGTCGCTGCTGCTGGTAAGAGATTTACGAGTGAGCCGATTTTCTCGACGATAATCTATACGAGGCTCCGTCGACGTTGCGCGTGACGTTGAATCGAGACGATATCGAGAGTTACGAGTTGACGAATATTTATGTGCTGGAAATAAATAAAAAAAAATAGCGACAGACAAAATTGATAACGGAAAATTACGAGCTACTCCTTATCGAATTCGAGTGACCGATGAGTGTGAAAATTGTGAGCTCCCCCGCACCCCACCCAACCCCCTGCGCACTTCCAATTTTTATGATTTTCTATATATCTCGTGAGTGCGAGAGAGACGGACTTATGGGCGGTTGCGTGCGTACGAGAAGGACAGACGTATCGATAGGCCAACTGTACCAGATCATTTGTCTCATCTACGTCTCTACTCTGTTCTCCCTTCTCGATCTAAATTAGTCGAGCGTCGGAAGAAATTTTGAATGACATTTTTTTTCTTTAATGTTTCAAGGTACTCTTCAAATTTTAATAAGGAAATTATTTTGTCGGCGTGCATTTTTATTGTTTTTTATTTTACCTGTCGCACCTCCTGTAGAGCTTGCGCGCTCTTCTAATTGACTGGCGATCAGATCGGATATCACGTGACGTCGAGTAGTAACGGTTACGTAGGAGTCTCGACAGGATCGTAGATATATAAATACAGATGCTCCGTGAGAAAACGTAAACGTCGGTGACCTCTTAGATTTTCATCTGCCGAAAGAGTTACAGCCCCTAAGTCGGGGATGATGTAACAGGACGGTCTACGTGAGCGGACTTTTGCGCTAGGACGGTTATCTTATAGAAAGGCGCAGACGTGACGGTCTGTATGTACGAAAGAGAGAGATAGAGAGAAAGACTTAGGCAGTCCCGCGAAAAAAAAAGAGAGAATGAAGAAAAAGAAAAAATTTTTCCAAAAGACAAAATCACGACGAGTCAGCCAGCTGGAGAAAGAATGTCCCGTCTTGATTTGCTGTCATTTGATATGTGCACTGATTTATGTATAACGGCATAGTGCGCATGCGCAAAATGGCTGACGCATCGGAATCTTAAAGAGATAGAAAAAAGAGGATGGCATGCGCTCAAATTGGAAAGGCGATTGTTAATTTATGATAAAAAAATAGGATCTCGATCGATATTAGTCATAGCTTGCTTACCTGGTACAGAGAGCAGCTGCCGCCCAGGCCAACAGACACAGCCAAGTAGCTCTTGCCTTGGTGCAGACGTACCTGATAAAAGAAAAAGTTCAATTAAAGAATAGCAATGGCAATAATAAAAGCAAGGCAGTATATGCATGTATTAAAAGGCGCGTCACTGAGAAATGGTCTTGTTCGCAATGGATGATGGTAGCGTGGAGCATTCTCCTTGGGCGATTCCCAATGGAAATTTGATGGTACGCCGACGAGTGGGAAAAGAAATAAGTTGGAGTAAGGAGCGAGAGAGAGAAAGAGAGAGAGAGAGAGAGAGAAAAGGACGTATAAAGAAAGAAAAAAGAAACTCATGGAAAACTTACCCAGCTCTGAGGGGTTCGCAAATGGCGTAATATCTCTCGAAGCTTATGGCCAGAATAGTGAGTACCGATGCGTGAGCGACGGTCATTTCGACAAAGGGCACAGCCTTGCCTGAAATCAAATAGCAAAGAAAAAATGAAATAAGAAACAAAGAGAGCCTTACGGTTCCGTTTTCAAATGGTGTACGGCAGAAGAAATGTCTAGAAGTAAAATTTTTATTACATATGGATAAAAAGCCTACGGAATCGTGTCCATATCTACGACCGTACATGTAGAATATAAGACAGCCATACATACGTGTACGTGCGTGAAACTCGGGTACCATAAACTCACATGGCACCCTGGACGCCATTATTCTTCGAGAAACCTAGGAGAGACTCCCCAGGACCTAAGGATACGGTCCCTTTCGTTACTCCTGGTAAAGAATATTCTCTGGCAGTGCCATAAAGCCGTTTTCTAGCCTGCGTCGCTATTCTTGTCCCTCCTCCAACCCCCTGTCGCACCGACTCACTTTCTTGTCTATTTCCACGTTTCATTTTTTTTCTTCTAAACAGACTACACACCCGGCTTTAGGTAGCCGAGGCGTCTGGCACGATCGCGGTACAGTCGTGTAAATACGTAAGTAGCGTCCTCTAATTCAGAGCAATGAATTACCATACAATCGTCCGTTACACGGGAGCAGTTGTCGATAATGAAGTTCGCGGAGTAAACAATGTCCCCGCAGGACGCCGAGCTTATTTGAATATAAATAAGGATCCGCGCATTCTTGCTTCATGGCTCTACAGTCCGTTTCCGATAACTCCTGGCTCTTTCCATACAGACCCACGCCTTCGCTCGCCGTGCCACTGTCACGGGCAGACTGTCTGCGTATATTTTCTTAGAACGTGGCCCAGAAACTTCTGGGTAATCAAGAATTAGCATGAGAATGTCCTCGTTGGCGGTTAGATTGAAATTCATTAATATCGACGGTACACTTCACGAAATGATCCCTAGTGTCACTGGCAGTAAGAAAATTATAACGTAGCCGTGTTACTTTTGTACTCCGTGACAGTGGTAAGCGTGATTACATGAATTCTCGATTGAATCCCGCGAGAAATTTATATATCGGAATGACAAGTGCGTCAGGCGCGGAACTGAATTCGTTATGGTGGGCGAATGGAAGAGAGAGGCGATCGTGGCGACATCCTACGGTAGAATGACGTAAACACGGAACTAAGTAATATTCAAAAAATGTACCGACGGTCATCTAGACAGAAGGAAAAATGAACTGAGCTCCCTCGTGGGTCCTATTGGTCTGGCTCTTTTTTTTTCCTTGATACCAAAGTCCCTTGATCCTTCGAACACAGTAAGGATTAAGAAGGGGGGAGACTGAGGAACGTAGTAGACAAATGGGCTTAACCTAACGTAACCTACAAACACGAACTGTAACGTTTCACACGTCCGCGTGTATACTATGTGATTTCTAGGCACCCTCGATTCCGTCCACAAAACCCCACGGCAATCCGTCCCTGACTTTTTTTACCCAGAAAATCCGCTTCTTAGGATCGAAGGGGCGAGTGGGAGACAAGGGCAACAAATTCTTCGTTTCGGCCGTGCCCGATAATGAAATCGCATTAATTTTACTGGCAATTTTTTCGTCCCGCTAAGAAGGGAGCCAATTTTTGCCAAGACCCCGCCAAGAAGATGCCATCTGATGCGAATGAGAATCTACCGAGGAAAAAGTAAAAATTCTTATATCCTTATCCCTAGAAAAGTCACGACCTTTACACTCGTATCGTACGAATGGATATTAAGATTATTACTGTAGCATGCCTTGAAGAAATAACAGGCCGATAAAACAAAATAAAAAAAATAGCTCAAAGCTTTGAGAAAGCTCTGGTGAAAGGTAGCTTAGTATGTATGTATATATGTATACTACATAAATATATGCTCAATGAACTTTCAGATCTACGTAAATACGTAATCCGCATATTTATGCTTGTACAACGAATAGCGCCGATGTCCCGAGAATCAGTGACGTGGAGAGCCAGCCGTTTAAGGTTATGTTACCTAGAATAAAACACCTGCGGCAAGGCTAGAACGTGCAGACTGGAAATCTCGAGTGGCTCGAATGTCTCATGGAAGTTGAAGCAGGCGCCGCGGATTTGACTTGGAATCGAGGAAAAAGTGAAGTTACGAGATGAGAATAAAAAGTCTAAAGAGATTCTTGTTCGATTTAATATTATTCGACAGGCCGTAACTTCGCAGTTACTGCTGGCTGCTACCACGTCAGAAATCACCCTTAACCTTTCCTGCTCCCATCATATTATACACTGAAGCGTGCGATAGAAAAGAAGAGACAGATTCAATAACTTCGTAAGTTGGAATTATTAAATTTTCATATAAAAAAAAGAACGTATGAGCGCCTTCGTAAGAAATCGACGCCACGAGAGAAGCGTCGGTTACGACTGCCCTGGGTGCCGAGTGTGGGACGCCTATCCCTATATTTTTCAATGGAAAATTAAAGCTCAAAAAAATACAAGCGAGCAACGCGAAGCTGTCGCTAGATCGAAGTGTGTAAATCGATATTAATCGATACAAAAGATCTCTATCGCGAGATGGCATACCGGTGCAACGTCCTCGATCAGAATGACACAGAATATCCAAGGGACCTGGCGTAATCGACCAACTGACAATGACAAACGACAACCCGACCTAATACGGCAGTCGAGTTCATCCGTGAGGTCAAGTTACGTCCATGGTATCGCTCGTACAATTAACCGTATCAATTAAGCAGCCAACTTCATGGGATTGGTCGATCGTCACGAGCTTGAATCTGTAATTTTGAGAATTTCTTATGCAACATATAAAAATCAAAAAATATAGATCCAAGTCGAAATTATTAAAAGTCATTTTTCATAATCAAAATACTACAGTTTTTTTGACTAATCCCAAGGCTAACTTCACACTGTATGCCCTCTGTGTATCCCACGCGATATACCTGTCACATTTTCTGAATCAGATTTATCTTTTCTAGGTGACTCAGGGTCCTTTAGGTATGATATGGTTTGAGGTTAGGTCGGGTCAGGTTAGCAGCCTCAGCAAGTGACTGGAAGGAAGCAACAGGCATGGGGAATACTGGAGAAAACGGTCCTCGACTCACCTTAGCCTTAGCCTAGACTTTAAGCTCAGCCTCGACACTTATTGTATTTCCTGATACGAAGGTTAAAGGGAATTGGATGGATGGAAAAACCGACGCCGACGTCGAACCAGGCGCCGTCGTCGTCCGGCGGGTCCAGGAGCTACATTAAATGCTCGGACACGTATGGGCTAAGAGCAACGGTAATTCGTAGCAGGGGGTGGCATATATGGGGCTTCACCTACTCGTTTCATTTTATACCCGTCCCCACGTGGAAATGTTAGATACACATATGTGAAACTTCCACTTTTCACCCACCGCCAACTTACCACCCTAGCAATCCCCTCCCACCCACTTCAGTCATCCCACGCATACCGTGTTGGTAGCACAGATAAGGTACACAATATCCTTTCATGATATCACATTTGATAGAGGAATTTTAATAAATAATTTTTACTTTTCAAACTCAAAACTGCATATAATAAATTATTTAGTAGAAATGAATTTTGATTCCATCAATTGTTACAGGAATGAAATTATCAAAGATACCACCCTACCAGCCCCTCCCAGCGATCTCCCACACACCAGGTTCGTAACACAAATGCCAACCCTTTGATGATATATCCCATATCCACTTTTATAGAGGAATTTCAATAATTTATTATTTTTATTTAAAAATTCAAAAAATTATGCAATAATCTTTTAAAATAACCAACGAGTGTTATTGATTTTTTTTACGAATTTTATTTTATAAGTTCACCGACGTAAAAACAAAATAAAATGATCGATCGTTCGAATACGTCTCCCCACTTGGAACATGAGAGACATTATTTGTTCGTTTGTCAATTTTGCCCGGCTAGCTGGTCCCTGCTTAATAACGGGTGGGAATTAATGGCGTCGTAGTGGAGCGACGTCGTCGGCGTCGAGCTATGCACGCCGTCGGTACTTTTGATCAGGGAGATTGAAACGGAATCGTCGGTGATCCGGATCATTTAGGATCGACCCCATATCTGAATCAGGGATCCACTGCCTATGTCTGTGGATGTTCCGGATGATGGGCCCTATTCTCTATTGAGGCATATCCAATCCCCGTATTGGTCTTGTAAACATATTAATACAATTTTTTTAGGGGCCCCAAAATTCCTGTCTCTCTTTTAATGGGACAAGGAACACCCTCGTTACGAGTCTCCCCCACTGTCATCAATTCGTCCAGTGATTTAAATAATTTTCACAATTATCGTCATTCTACTTTAACTACGTAATTTGGTCTTTTATTTTTTTAAAACTTTTTCTGTAGCAGCCACGACCATCGACTCCCCCCCCCCTCCCCCCAGAAATACAACGGGGCTGTAATAAAGTATAACAGAGAGACAGAGAGAGAGAGAGAGTGAAAACGGATGATCGACAAATGCCTTTAGGGGTATTTAAATGTCAAATTTAACCCAGTGAGATGACAGCGTCGAAACGTAAGGGGAGGAAGAAAGTTAAGAGAGCAGTGAGATTAAGGGTTGCAGATAATCGGCTCTCACCGTTACTCACTGACATTGCTCAGCGCCGTGGGATTCAAGAAGAAGCAGACAAGGATGAGGAACAAGAAGAATGTGACGGAGTAAGAGAGACAGTATTATGAAAATGCGTCTGGTCGTCCCGAGCACCGCGGCGGCGGCGGCCATTTAACTTTCAAATACAAATTGCCTTTTCTTGGCCCCTTTTTTGCTAGTGGATGACGGCAGGCCGCGAATCATCTCTTCCGCCGTAAAATTGCCTTTTTCATTCTCTTTCTTTCCTCACGGCCTATCTTTGACTGTTCCTCCTGAAAATGCCATTAGAAAAAGAATTTTGTTCGTCCCGGAGGTTAGATTGGCGGCCATATTTTTTTTGGTATATTTTTTCCTTAGCGACCCGCCGCCACCACCACCACCACCAAACACCAGCGCCGTACCATTGCACCTCCTCACTTTACTTTCATCACTGTAAAAGTCCAACGAGAAAAGAAAGACTAGGCAACTTACTTGGCCGCCACCCACGTAACTGAACTGGCTACAGGTCCTGCATGTGTCCTCCGTGATCCTGAGCAGAGCTTTACGTACTCCATAAAGAAAGGGTAATCCCCAAGGTGGTGTACCAGTAGGTTGCCGCTAACCTAGTAACGCCACCGTTCACCCGGCAGCAATCCCTTAATGAGAGAAGAGCCCCACAATAAAGGAAAAGACGCGACCCGACGTACGTCTTCCTAAAGTTGAACGAGGCACAGTGTGCGCGTGAACATTTTCTTTTTCTAATTTCACGATCTTTCTATCACTCGCCTCCCACCGAACTTCCCTCTTTATCGCTTCACACATTTTTCCAGCGTCGCCATGACGCAAATGGGTATACCAGTTCACCGAATAAAACGAACAGATCCGTACCTCGAGCTATAGAGCCTGTCGAGAATCCTTGTACGCTTTGGAGAAGCTCTAGGATCCTGAGCTCTCTAAGGCACCCACGGGAATCATCCTCTTATACCTGTCGATACTGTATATATATGGTGGGATGCTGTATTTATATACATGAGGCCCCTGTACCAAATACATTCGCCGAGCAGAAGCGTTGCTGTTGGCAGGACTAAAAATCGTGGTCACTGCTCGTCCGCTCGAGTTTTACGAGAATTTTTAGTTCAGTACTCACGAAGGTTACCTCTTAAAAGACGATATAACCCGTAACTTTTACAACTTAATCCTCTGCAAATTGCCGGCCCGCCATCGCGTCCGCAGGGCTGACCGTGAAATTGCTTGAAATTCCGGCGTTAATTACCAGAGTCGATGATAGCGATAAATAGCAGCACATACGCGACTGACGAAAATTCACCCTCGAACCCAGAGACATATGCCGGAGTCCTTGGAGCGCGAGCGCTGCCCTCTGGTGGAAAACGGAGGAAACACAAAGTGAAACGACACGAGATTTGTATTCGAGTAAAAGGCAGCATCCGTCACGCAAAGTAGGAATCGCAGGACCACGAGTGAATTTAAATGTCGGCCAAAGGGTCCGATAGAATACGAGATCTTGAGAGGGTCATAGATAAGCAGGGAAATAGAACGAGAGACAGAGATAACGCTCGCAGTGTTACAGTCAAGAAAGTAACTATATACGAAGCGAACGTCTAACTCGACGAGAGACCGTGAATTTAATTTTCCCTAACAATCCTACCCGAAGGAAAAAGGTCGAAGGTCGGTCCTCTCCCTAGGTGTTGCTTCCATCTGCAACGGCTGTAGGGTTGGGTTAGGTTACGTTAAATGGAAGACATCGGACTCTGACCTATAAAGAAAATTTAGTGGCGGACCACTTAGATCCGCGGCGCACTTTGTTTCATCCTGTTGTACGTTAGCCGTCGGCGTCGTCCCCGTCGCGTGGCTGTGCCCGGCGTCGGGGCCAATAGTGCCAACCTCGAGGAAAATACTGGAGCACAACGTCGACCGACACTCTTTCTCCATCCCTTTTTCTCTTCCTTTTTGTTCCACTTTGTATCGGTTGCCCCCCCTACGAATCTGCTTCTCGTACTACGAAAAAGGGGAAGCCCCGTATTCGGTGACCCAGGAAAATATTTTTACTCGCGACTTCCACTGCTGTCCACTTAGACATTCTGTTACGGAAGAAGGAAATACAAAATCGCTTCTTCTTACTCCTCTGGAAAGGACTCCGACTGGCCTAGTCTCTTTCCTAACCCCACCACCCTCCTGCTCTGTCCCCTTTCGACAGCGACGGAATTTCAACCGTCCGCCGGGTGGGGGGCGGGGGGAGCCACTAGACAAAACAACGTGAAGTCGTGGCTTTTTACGAGAGCGCCCCAGGACTCAATCTCACTACGACGAAATTCCTACCCGGTGCAATATCGTTAATTGATTCTCATTGTACTGGGAAAGGGACTATTCCCTCTATCTATGCCTGTATATCTACACAGCATATAAAATACCCACAATCGTATAAATTCTGTTACATCGTTCAAACGTGCACACAACATTCTGCCCGTACGGCGTCCATGAAAAGGCAGCCTGAAGCTTCCGCTGGTATACATATCAGACGACGAACGCCCGTCGCCCAACCACCTTACGACTGCTATCTATGTAGCGACGCGATATTATTAACATAGGCGGGTATTATAAGTCGATAGAGCCCGCTTTTTTTCCTTTCTCATTATCTATTTGGGTTAGCCATCATACCTATGTGCATATGCACACATGTCGTTACGAATTCCTCATACCCCTTCCCACTCTTGTCCAGCCCACCTCACACAAGCACAATACGACAAACACGATAAATTATCTTGAAAGCTTGGAATACGATGGCTGGAGATATACGAAGCTTAAAAATAACAGTATAGGTTTATAATTAAATTTTGTTATCAGCTGTCTCGACGTTATCATCGCACCGATGATTTTTAATAGGACTAACAATCCCGTGCAATGTCACGCAATCCGATCCTTTACCGTCGCTATGATTCACGTCTTTCGGTCTTCGTGACGCGTGCCTCTCTTTTTTATTCTCTTTTCCATCTGTAGTCTCTTTCCCCTCCCCCGCCACGTATGCCACTCTTTACACTTTTTCATATCCTTCTCTTTAATACTCTCTTTCTCTTTCTCTCTCTCACTCGTTTATTTCATTTCCCGTGACGCCGCTTCCTTCTCGCTTCGACAAGACGTCACTGAACACGCGCATCGAACGATGTTAATATTTACAGCCCGAAGATGCTGTATGTTAAGCAAGAGGATTTATATATGTGTACATACACACAGGGTGTTAGAAAGTGTACGAGCAAGATAAAGAGAAGAAACGTATGAGGATACAAGAAGAAAGAGGAAAGAAGACACGCGAAGGGCGGTACGCATGAAAATGGCTCCAGTTCTATTTCGGGGTTTGTCGGTGGCACTCTTTAAATTGCTGGACGACAAGTGCCAACGGTCGAAAAGGAAATAAAAATATCTAAGATGCAGAAGTATTCTAACGCGCGATGACTTTAATGCTTTTGGCCGTTACGTGGAAACGAAATGTTCCACCGTGTGCACTTTCTTCCTGTCTCCTGTTACGTATGTCGCGCCCGTGAGAATTCAGGCTTCCTGGTACAGCAGGGCTGATTCGTATCTGGGCGTACGTGTACACTGAGGAAATAACGTGGCGTCTCTTTAAAGCACGTGTTAGGGGGGTTCCTGACGTTATCGATAATCGAGTGTCAATTGAACGAGGCCAGATTTAACCCTCAGGATCGGAAATACATGAGACGCTGATAACGATGATACAGGATAAAAAATAGAGATAAAGGGATGCTGCGCTGATTAGCGATAAGGAAGAAGTCTTGTAAAAATTAATTGATTAAATTTTTAACATAAATTTTACGCAACGGAAGATGGGGGTCTTAGTGAGGGATAAATCCTTGAAAATCGGCTAATTCAACAGAGTCGGTACGTCGGTGCATTAATGGACGCTGGCGTCGATCCAGATTTTGTTCGAGCGATATGCACCGGGTGTCTGCATACGTTTTTCATTCTCTGTCCTTTTCTTTTACACTTTTACCTAATTTTCACGTATATTTATCGCGTCTCTCGTGCCTCTCTCTCTCTCTCTCTCTCTCTCTCTCTCTCTCTCTCTCTCTCTCTCTTTTTGAACACTCAAATTCGCGTCCGGCGTCCTCGTACAGATTTCGCGACGTCCAGCGTCGGATATACACAGTCGACGTTCCGAGTCGTAAGACCCTCGTTTTTCTCAATATGATCTATCGATAAGGGGAAAAGAAAATTGTAACCAGTTATGAATTACATAATTGACAGTAAAAAATTTAGTTGAAAAAAGAAAACCTCAAGTGCTGGAGGAAGCGCGGAAGGACGTATCTTCCATAAAAATTAAAAAAAACATTGACGTTCGAGTAAACCATATGTCTTCGCTTGACAAATCGCAGACCTCTCCCCCCCCCCCTCTCTCTCTCTCTCTTTCTCTCAGTCTCCGTCTCACTCCTATTGGTACAGGACAGCTGGCATCTCTGGCAAAGCAATTGAAGTGTTCAAGGCGAAAGTGGTGGGTTAATACGTTTCGCGTAATAAAGATCTGTCAGAATATAAAAAAAAACCAAAGTCCATAAATAAATTCAAACGGTAATGAATCAAGAGCCGTGACTCAATACGCGCGTTATTATGTTATTTTTCATTCGCCAAGAAGCAACGGGGAAACCTCGATGGATTTATACACACTTTGTCTATGAGTACACATATGGCTTCTAGCGTAAACGTTATAGTAATGGGGAGAAAGTGGCTCTATGGGTAGATTACCTTTAAGCTCAATAAAAAATAGTGCCGCACCCTTATTAAAATAACTTTATCGACACTCTTGGTCGAGTATGACTCTGGAAGCCAAGAGAGAGAGAGAGAGAGAAAAAAAAGGTAAATGATGGTAACAGAGACCAAAGAGAAATTAAACAGTGCTCGAGCATTAGAGTACAAGAAAAGTCACTAGACTCTTTTTACAAGATATCCCCTAGATCCTACAGTCTATTCGAGCTCACTACCAACTGTTTCCCTCGCGTGGGAGGCGCCTTTCTTCATATAAGCCCATACGGATATTGCACGCCTGGCAAACTGCAACGAATATCATCCTCCACTGCCGTCACATCTGTCGTAAGACGGGCAGGCGAAAACTTTGAAGACGAGTTTTCCCGAGAAAAGTTTCCGTCGCGACGCCACCCGAGGCATCTGGTACCGTTGTACCCAAAAATTAGAAAAAAAAACTAACATGAAATCCTTTTCCTAGATTCTTTTCGTTTTGAAATTACGTTTTCATGATTAGCGCTATGAATTTGCCGTCTGACTTTTTTTTTTCTCCAATTAGTATGGTAAAACGTAATATTTGTGGATGCTCCTTGTCGTTGCAATGGCTGTCTTTAATTAAGGACCCGTAGTTATATATAGAGCGACTGTTATCTCACCGTCCTACGTCAAGCATTATTGTACGCTCTGGGTGCTGGTAAGGTATGCCGAACACATAGTTGTATCTATATAGTAATAGTGTACGTAATATGCCCAGATGCCTACATGCCTCAAGTAAGCGTGTACATGACTACGTGGAGACACGGGAGTAACTTGTAAGCCATGGTGCTAACACGCCATGCAAATTCGCCGTTAATGGTGTAGGTAGAAAACTGTATAGTTTGGTATATAAGAGTTAACTAGCGTACAAGGCACGTAGTTATATACAACGACCTGAAACCATTAGGAGGACTTATGTACAGTGAATAATATATATAATTAGTATGTGCACGAAGGAATTCAATTGAAAAATATATATATATTTAATGCGCATCCGCGAAGAACAGTCTCGTTACGGTCAATCGTAGAGGAATATATCGTGAGCAGTGACTTTCACTGCTTTCTCTAATTCCTTCCCAATTTCATCTCGTCATGGAGTTCCCCATGGCTACGGGTAATCGAAGACGAGAATGACACGTCACTATGGGAATTACTGGTCCCAGTGCGGGAAGACGACGATACGCGAGACGCCATCTTTCTGTCAGATCGCGTAAATCCAAAAGTGCCGATAAACGAGTCAGCCGTATATATCGCCGGGAGAGTAACAAAATTCTTGAGGAGGATCGGTGCGGCAAATTACGATGGTACTTATTTTTAAGTTCACTTTTTTTCTTTCTTTTTACCCTTTCCTATTGCGGCTTTGACGCCTTGGAAATGAAGATACGGCGAACGGAAATGCTGAGGTGACAATCGTCGAGATGACGTTTACGGTTTATTCGGAAGTGAGAGAGTCTATTTGATACACTTTGACTGATCAACTACGGTGATTTTACTGTACCCAAGGACTTGCACACCCTCTAATTTCTTTCTGTATAAAGTCAAGGATAAAATGAACGTCGTACGAATGGTAAACTCTTCCGAGGCAACAACTGGAGCTTCATGGTATTTCGTTCCTTTTTACTAGACTGCTATACAAGCTACGATATGCTACTATATTATTATACCTGAAAGGATGGATTTTTTTTACCCAGGTAAAATCATTAAGGAAATGAGCGCCATCGAAACGGTGGTGGCTCTTACGCCAACTATTATACTAAGTTGCTACAGAGAAATTCCTCTCAAGCACGCTTCAGCATCCACTGTACACATATTCCTACACATGAAGTAGAGAAATGGCGCTTGCATTCTGCTGGTATTAAGAGCAACCAAGTGTCTCGATAAGTAGTAAAAGGGCGAAGGGGACGAAGAATGTGAAAGGGAAGTGGAAGAACGTCGTCAAAGCAAAGGGCCGTCGTCAAGTAGTTTTCGGCCCATAAAACCCAGACGCCTAAATGCCATATCCGACCCCTATAGTATACATATATATAAAAGGCTGTGAACGCTCAGAGAAATCCCAATAGGAAATACGGCGAATCCGGTATAAGGTAGCTACCCAGTAGCTACCTGACAGCATGCACCGACGTCTTATCAAGTATCCATATCAATTCTACTCACACATATGTTCCCCTAGACGCCAGACTTCCGGCAGCGAGTTCACCTCCACGAGTAGCGTAGGCGCGCAGACAAGCAGAACGCAGAGATCAGCCACGCTGAGATTCACCAGGAATATATTCGTGCTGTTCCTCATGTCCTTGCCTCTCAGTACAACAAGTGGTACCTGTAAAAACAAACAAAAATATCAAAACCAGACAGAGCTTAGATAACACAACCAGCTAGCTCAAAGACACCAGTAACAATTTAGCGTTTGTCATTCAATCACTCTATTCAAAAAGCAGGCAGTAACTTTGACGTATCCATTAGGAAGCAAAGTCAGTAATTGATCGAAAAAAAAAAGACCGGATGCTCAAATTTTTCGAGTTTCCTATACCGGACGTGAGTGCGAGAGAGACAGAACCATTGCCAGTCAAGTGCGCAAGACAAGGACAGACGTAACGCCGAGCCAAATCTCTATAATAACCATCCTCTGTCGAATTGGCTCCTCTGTCACGGATCTCATGACAGCTGTCAAATCTAATTGACACGTGCCAACTGTGTATCCCCGATACGCCGTCTAATTCTTACTTTATATTTCTAATCCAAATATATACTTTCTTAAAATATCTCCGCACCATGTGCCTCTTCTTTCATAAGCCATTTCCCTTATCGGCACGTGCCATGTGACCTGTCAACTTACCATAAGATTTCCAACCACTCCCAGGACCATGACCACTATACAGGCCACCATGGATGTTATACGGATGTAGGCAGGCAGCATGTAGGATGCTGATGTTGCATTGGCCGAATCTGTCGTCGAAACTAGAAATACAAAAATAAATATTGTATTCGAATTATTCCTATTGTTATAGGCTGTATCAGTTATTATTGTTTCTTTATTCTTTTACCTGACAAATCATCGGCGGAACTCGAGCCTGCTACCGTCGTGTAATAGGACGAGTTTAGATCCAAACCGGCCGCTGACATTGTTGACAACATTTATATTGATCGAGGTTCAATTATCTTCACTCTGTATTACTGATTTACGACATGAAACATGTTAAGGATTAATTGCTAATTAGTATACCTCATGAGCATTAAAGTGATCGCTCATGCATATAATATTGCTTGCACCTACATGCCCGTCACGCACTATGGATATTGATTTAATAGGATGATTTGGAAACACTTGATTAATTTGACTGTCGCACTGTCATTAACACACATTTCACATTTGCGTTGTCGATTGTTTTACTAATTAAAGATTTTCAATTGTATCGTGCATAAATTAAGTTTTACGCGTCACTGAGTTCTCGAAGCGCCAATCCGCACTGACGACCATCGACACACGAGTCTTCGCTCTCGTAATTCTGCACGAGAGAATCACGAGAATTGTCCGATCAATTAAACATTCCTGTATCTATTAAACGAATTAATCGATCGATCTTGATAGAGTGTAATTCATAGCGGCGAGAATCTTTGGGCTCCTGACGAGTGCTAATTAAATTGATGAAATGTTTGAACTTTGTTAAGAGACCGATCGATGGCACGTTATGGAATGCTTTAAATTCGCAACACCTCTCTCTCTCTCTCTCTCTCTCATCTTTGACACCTTCGATTAACATCCATTGACCCTTAGCTCTAATTCTCTTTGGCACGTTCGCTTACATCTAGGAGCATTGATATTAATTTAAGTTGGATATCCAGGTCAATCGGCTGGACGACTTTATCGGTTGTCATTGACTATCCCAAGTAACTGGTCTATTCGTTGTGACAATTGGCAATGGATGACAGTTTGCAGATTTTATAAGTGACACAAGGATTGACGGGACTTTAAGTTTTCTTTTCTTGATTCTCTGGACAGTTCGTAACACAATTCCGAACGATTCTGTACTGCGTATACAACGTGTGTATACGTGGAAGCATACTGGCCAAAAATAAATAATGGCCGATGGAGCTCGAGCCGCATAAATCCTGGCGATTACTTAGAGAAACTTTTCTGCTTGGCGTCGACTGGACTTGATACGCATTTGAGAAATAAAATATATGATAGAAAATAGTACATGCAGTCACAAACTATCTAGGACGGGCTGTTTTAGCGGTTAAGGATATTGAGAAGTTCTATGGCGAATCTAGAGAAAACGTTAAATTCCAATGGACGGTTACCTCGCGACTTTCACATCCTAGTAACAGCCTTTACAATTCGATTCGTTTAATTTTCGTTATTTCTTTTCCTTTTGTGCAAACATATTTTCAGGAATTCTTCGGCCTTTGTGTTGTCTTAGAATTAGTGAGTTCTCGAAGGTCGACCGAATAATGTACTGGACGTTAAAAGCGATAATAATTTTCGACACGAGCTCGCAGACGGAATAATAATTGTCAAAATTGCCAGTGACCGATATGACACGAACTACGACGCTTATTAGATAAGAATACAACAAGTGTCATACACAGTAAAATGTCCACTCTCAACCGATAA
The DNA here is from genome assembly GCA_030142655.1 of Trachelus tabidus. Lineage (NCBI taxonomy): Eukaryota > Metazoa > Arthropoda > Insecta > Hymenoptera > Cephidae > Trachelus > Trachelus tabidus. The sequence goes on from JARQTI010000108.1 coordinate 44,301, forward strand.
AGTCTATGGTTTACGAGAACTCTTTATACATAGCACCTAGATACACGGTTATTAAGAACTATTACACCACCTGAAGATAGTTCTGTTCATTTGATTTCCATAAACTCCCACGACAGAACCATCTTCAGGTGATACGAACGTCCTGAATGACCGTGTATACCTGTCGACTGATTAGCTGGTACCGTAGTATGAGAAGCAGAAAATAACCACAAAAAAATTCGACTGACAAACGAATAAGACATTAATGATTCTGTGAAATTATAACTCCCACATAGATATTCATTAAACATTTATCTTTGATTCGTTCCATTTCGATTATTCCCCAAAAATCTCGCGACGAAGCTCGATACGACTTTGTTAATTTTTAAAAAAATCTCTCCAGACAACTGTCCTTCTCTTTCTCTCCTAATTTAATAATTATCCCCTGTTAAGGGCGGACTTGCAACCGCGACGCGCGAATCGTGACGCTAGACTGATCGTCGGTTTTGTCGGCGCGCCAGACCGACTCAAACCAGTTGAGTATTCAGGATATCAGCCGATTGCGCATGCGCGAACAATACCGCGGGACGCCTTCCGTTCGTCAGACACGTTGACTCTTCGTCACGTTGTTCTCTCGTTCCTGTTCACCTAGTAGTACGTCCTCTTGTTCTTCGGGATGCTTGGCAGCATAAAGTAGAGGCTGGGTATGACGTGCGTGTGAATGTGCACCATGGATTATCTAAGAAGAAGAAGAAGAAGAAGATTATGGTTACTGGCAGTGCCAGCGACAGAATTGCTGTTAGCAAGTCACGTTGCTGATATACTGACTGATTTACTGACAAGTAAAATCATTTCTCTCCTGTCATCCGCAAGTGTCTCCTCTGTAGCAATGACGTCGTAGAAAGTCACCTAAGATCCGTATACTCTGACGTTTTCTTCTTCTACGCAGATAGCCTATTTCTCTGTTTCTCAATCTCACGTGGAATTCTTGGAATTGCGTATGTGCAAGAACACTGCACCTTCTGCGGATGTGTTTACGGATGACGTCAGCATTGATGGCTCTGTGCATCTGAAATATTCATACATATCTCTAGATATTCTTTCAAGGGATTTTGTTACTTTCGATTTGCAATGCTTTCAGAACTGGGGAGGATGCTGGGAGATATCGGAGATGACTGGAATTGTACTTCGCGTGCGGAGTCACAGTGGAGCCTGGGAATCGTGGAAAATGTGCGAATGAATTTGAATCCATTGAAACAGTATCGAGTTTACCTGTTGGAAATAATTTAATTATGGTGTAAGTGATCGATAGGACGGTTAAAAAATTTATAGACGCTTATAAAATTTTCAAGATTTTCTATAACGACGGAATGTAATTTTGAGAAATGTTGGACGCCGTATTCGTCGGTGGATCAAAGCAACGCGTTCAGGGAAGCTCGACAACGATTTATCAATATAATTGCAATTTAGATCTCGTGGGCGTCGCCATTTTTTTGTCAGGAAGTTGCGGTCCTTCTGGTCAACCAAAGATGTATATTCATACATTTATATAGAAGAGAAACATAGTGATATGTCTAAACTCACATCAATTTTCATGAAACTTTTTTGCAGCCCAATTATTATCACGATTGCGTGGAAGGGACGTAGGCCAGCAGGAAATGACGTCGTACGAGTGTTAGAAAATAGCGACAGCCGTCACGCCAATTTTGACAGTCTCTGTCATACGTAAACCAAGACTCCCGTATATTAATTTCGTCCAAATGCACCGTGGCTGAGGAAAAAAAAGTTCAAAGTGACTAGAAGCGCACTCTGGGAGTACAATTTAGAACTGCATTCTTGTACCAACAAGTTGAACTCTTGGAACTAGTGACTTACATTTTCCGCAAAGAGAAGTAGCAAAGTAAAGAAATAAGATAATACAAGTCCTTCCGCTTAAAGTTAGCCATCCGTGCAGGAACACAGTCAGCCAGTCAGCCGACGGGATTACTTTAGTTCAAGGAGATATCCGGCGCCGGGTTCTGCCAATTCCGTAATATAATCTGCTAGTACACCCTGTGGAAGGATGCATAACACGGAATCGTCTAGAAAGTAAGAAAGGAGTATGCATGAGGACAATACCATAGAAAAGGAAGATTCAAGAGTGAACTTACGTACGAAGGGTCGACGTAGTAAACAAAACAAAAAGTTTTCCCGAGCTAAATTTCAACGTAAGCATATCTGATGGAGCTTTCAGGACCTTTCGGTATGGGCTCATCAGCGTCGGGACGCCTCCTGTATTATATTTATCCAGTTGTATATCACGCGAGAGAGCTAGCTGAAAGATAAAGAGAGTCTCTTGAATTATGTGCTTTTTACATACGGCCATAGTGACTTGAAGATTTATCGAAGTGCTGTCGCTTCTTTCAAACTCTCAGGCTGCCGTATCCCGTCATCCAGCCTAACCTCGTTAAAAGTATCCATACTACTCCCGACAATTCGCGTAAACTTTTGAACCCTAAAACCTCTCTGGAGTATTCGAACGTTTCACCATCCCTTTGTAGTCGTCCACGATAATGCCGAGTGTAGAATAAACTATTAAGCGTCAGAGACTACGAGGCGTTTGAAAAGGTAAAATGGCAACTTAAGGTACCGTTCCATATCAAAGAATATCCGGATTCTATACTTTTAAAAATTTATAAAACTTATAATATACTTATAAAACTGTTATAAATTTTACGAATTCCAAATCTTCGCATTTCAATCTATGCAATCTTGTAGATTATTATTGATTTTAATGAAGGAAAATTGATTTTTATACTTTCCGAATTTACGTTTTTTCTTCTACATGGGGAACCCGGGAATCGTTTGACATTTTCGGAACGAAGATGAGTCAACTCCCACCAAACTATTTTTCCGATTCCGACGTTCCTGTTCCGTCTTCTGTACATGGAACAGCACCCCTAAACCCCAACGTTAATTGGGTGGGTTTTAGTTGGAATTTGCGGTAGAACATTCTCCCGTGTATTTAAAACAAAGGCGAAACAACCAAATTGGCAGTATGGGGCGACGTTTAATTCGAAACGTGGATTTACCGACGCTTTCGGGAAATGTATTTATTTCGTTGTGGCAACACTGTCGGCTACGAAATCGCGTGTGAAATTGCCCTACGTTATTAGGCATTCTCAAGACGTTCTTCCGTCTAAATGTATACGTGAAACAAGGACAAGAGAGTCGACCGAACGAAAAGTAAAATTGAGATGGAAAAGGGACACGACGCATAAATTTTGAACTATCGCGTAGATAATACAAGCGGCAAGAATTGTTCATGGACGCCGATGCTGATTTCGATTTGTCGTCAGGGCGTCGTCGTCCCTCGATATTTATAAGCTTGACAAAACAGCGCTATTTTCACTCTGTCTTTTATTAGACCGATTTTGATCATTCTTGTGAATCAGCCCGTAGTCCAAGCGTTGTCAACGTCGACGAAAACTATCAGTGCGTCGTCACCTTGACGGAGAAGGTGTACGTGGACGTTCACGTAGGTTGAAACTTATGTATCCAAGGTATGTGTAAGATACGCGACAGATAGGAGCTCGGAAAAGAGAAAGGCGCATTCACATCTCCTTCCTAATTTTCATTGTCATTCTTTTCACTTGATACTTACGAATTTCTTACATTAACCTCAAATCATTCTTGTCTTAACTGCTCTCCTTTTTTTTTACGTACTTCTTCCGAAGGAGATATAAGAACAAGAAAATGGGGTAAAGACAACGAATGGACACAAAGTTAAGCCACGCCCAAGTTCATTATCGCACCCTGCATGAACTTATCAAATATTTGCCACAATACACCGTGACCCGTAACTAAATGCCCTGGTTGATGAGATTAGATATTGGCGGAAAGTGAAAAGTTTAATAAACATATGTGATATTTACACGTGTTTATATACATATATATGTATGGCTGGCTATTCATACGTGCTTATACGATGAAAGGGAAGCACGAAAAGAAGCGAACGAAACGCTAATCCATTCACGGTGGAATAATCCTTGCGGAATGAAGTCCGTCAAGAAGGTTTACCGATTTACCGATTTACTCGAAAATTCATGAGAATCTGCCAAAAAGAAGGATTAACATTGAAAAGTCGTTAAATAACAAAAATTTGAAAAACACACGAGCTGACACGTAACCTCTAAGAATTAATTGTACAATTTATATTTTTAGCTTATTGACAAAAAAGGATCAAGCTTATCAATAGTACTAAATAAATTTTATCCTATTCGAAGATATCTCGAACTCGTAATTTTCGCGTATTCTGATTTGTGACAGGAAACGAAGTTTTCCTCGTAAACGCCAAATAAGGTATTTATCTGTTCAGCCAGTACGAATAAGGTAATTGACTCTGGGTAAAAGTTTCCTCCTGTTCGTAAAAATCTATCGGGATTCGACCAGGAATCGGGATCCAGTTTCCCCTATTTGGTATTTTTCCTGATATCTCTGATAGTTCGCGTTAAAGAAATTGCAAAATCCTCGTTTGAATTCACATTAAAAAAAAACATGATAAAGATCCCGAAATACCATTTACAGGCAAATAATCATTATCTGATATCAGCAACGTCATTCTCTCGGTTGGCATCAGGAATTCCATCTGACGTCACTTCCCGTTCCTACTCTACCTAAGATCCCTTGGTCCCCCTTCGTTATATCCTACAATTTTTCTGACCTCTTTAACAATCTCGACATGCATATCGTTATCGTTTTTACGTGATCTTCAGAGAAATCCCGAAGGCTACTTGGTATTTCACGATATGACAAAGGAAAAGGAAAAATATGAACGACTCAAAATCGAGCTGCTGACAACTGCTCGGTAGCTTCCTGGAAATTGTTCTTCGTTGCTTTTAAGAGAAGAGTCACTGTTGCTGTTGGTCACACGCCAGTTTGAGTAATGACGTCGTGACGGCCCTGTGACGAATAATGCAAAGCGAATGGGAAGTTTCCAGGAATCTAAGAGTCAAAGAGCAATAAACCATAGGAATAAGTTTAAATAATTTACTAATTCCATAAATACCGCCCTGTACGTATTAAATAAAATAAAAAAATTGTAATACAAAATTATTAAAATCAAAGAACAGTCTTTTCCAAGATTAATGCCATTTCCTTCTTTTTTTTTCAGAATCTTTATTTTCTCCCTCCTCTCGATAACTATCACCCGGCTGAGTATTCTACGATAGGCCTGATACACCAGAGACCCATTAATCAACTATAAAGCAAGTAGTCCAGATAAAAGTTCTGATTGTATAAAAATAAATCTAGCAACGATACTGAACATGGCCCCCTTCTCTCTCTCTCTCTCTCTCTCTGCAAGCGTCAACATACAAATATACAAGTATGATATTTTGGCAAAAGCTATTCCATTAAAATTCATCGTAATATAATATTCCTATCTCACCCGTTATATCGCAGAGCAGCAGTGCGTCCCGGCGTGAAATCGATTATGAATTATGCGAGGTGGCGAATGTGTAAAACGTCAAGATTAAACTCTGGTCTCGTGCTTGAAGTTTGCTTGGCTTAGAAAGGCGCTGGCCAAGTCCGATGCCTCCCTTTTGGATCCCAGCCAAACCTGATGCCTGTAGAGCATACATGTCATAGGTGTCCACATATGTAACCATACAGGCAGAGGAACCCATAGGCTTTTAGAATAGCGTAACCAGCTCTTGTCAAGTGAAATAAACTACACGTAAAATCGTTATGCTTGGACGGATAACTATAACCGTCTAATTCGTATATATTCGTGTCTCTTGTTAGCGACGAGCATTAATCACGTTTTGGCATAATACCAGACAACATTAAAGAGGTCGTTCCTATGAATACGTATCTATAATGCATCTTGTTTGTCATTTTGAGAAAATATTTATGAGAACCGATCTTAATTACATGACAGAATTAATGTTCCTCTTCGACTTGTTCTTCATAACCTATAAACGCCTTTTTGACGTACGACTAGAACTCTTTGAACAGAGCACGTTACTTATCACTGTCTTTATCTCGTGAACGGGGGATGACTCAAATGAAGATAAGTAAATGAAAAATTAATGTAAATCCTACCGGATATTATTCCTTTGCCTCGTTCTGTTTCTATCCACTTGGTTTACTTAATACGTCGAGATGTTCCTGTGGTCAGGTAATCCGTCTTATTTTTATGTATTTATGGAAATTCTATAACCACCCCTCGTGTGTCTCTAGGGATGTTTTACGAGTGGGGTCTTTCACTTTTTCATTCCTTTTCGATGCTCCGTATTGGATTCGTGAAGGATTACGAAGGCTACGTGGATCTTTGACTTCTGCGCATGCGCCGTTCACGTTTAAAAATTGACGTATGTGAAACGGCCGTTGAATGGATTTTACTGGTTCGATAACTTATGTTTTATAAATATTTTTACTAAATGTGTTTGACTGGACGTTACAGTACCGAATGTCGATTCTAAATATATCCTCGTTAATTGTGCTAAAGCAATGTTATTCTAGGATAGTCGCGTTCCTTGGCAGTTGTTCGTTTACCGAGCGCGATTTCAAACTGGCATTTTTCTTTCAGGTCTACACGAAGAATGGATACAGCAGTGTAAGGGACGAATTACGGGGCGGGTCGGAGGGATACGCACGTTCGATGAGTCCATTTTTTTATTTGGCAACTCCTATTGGAACGCCGGTGCGAGCCGTGCGAAAATACCACGCGAAACAAAATGTGGAAAACGGTCGACGTCGTAAATCACACGAAATTTATTCGCAGCAGTTCCCGGACCGCGTGTCTCTTTATCTTTTTGCTTTTTCTCGTCGCCTCGTCTCTTCATTGATTTACCACTGATAGCCAACGCGTCGGCTCCCGTTAAATGTTCTACGGACATTCCACGCTGGAACATAATACTGACAATTTCTTCTACGCGTTGTCAACGGAATTGTCATGTCCTGTCAGTTAGTATGAGTATTAGTCAGTCAGACCTGTTAGTATCTTTTGACAATCAATATATTCAATTACTGAATTTTTAATGTATATCCAATTACCTCTGTTGCCCCATTCGATCACATCATAATAATAATATTAATAATATCGCTCACCTTATCTCTAAACCGTGCCAAAGTTTCAACTGCTGCAAACACGTGAGTTTATCAGAACGTAGATCCTTGTTCTATTTTGAAGTGATAGTTGAGAGTAGTTCGACTTATTATTGGAAGGATATTATCATCATTAACGGATTATCGTACGGCCATTCATGTCTACTCAGACGTGGATGATGATTGGGTATCGATTTTGTAAGAATTGCACGTACTGGTTGAATTTACTGACCAAGTAGAAAGGATGCAGCAGTAAATTGTGTCGTTGGCGGTTGCGTGGGTGCAGTAGAAGAAAATAAGTTCTTGTAGGATACAGAAGCTTGAAATATTCTAAATAAACTTTGGAAGTACAGTCGTAACGTGTTTTACTCGGAGACAATTATGGAAGGTTAATTAAAAAAATATTTGAAATGATTAAAAAGTAAATTTTTTAATAGTAAAAATAATTTAGTCAATGTATACTTCGCGTTCAATGTTCGTCTAAACACAATTAATGTATCGCTTAATCAATTTGACTAATTACGGAGAAATTAGGGAGACCGAGCTAAGAGGTGGTGAGAGTCGGTATTGTCGGCCTGGGAAGAGGTTGTTTAATATTCTGTGTACCGTGTGCGCGCTTCCTGGTTAACAGCACCGGCAAAAGCTGGATCGTCGTAAACTAGCTTTTCCAATTATTTTTCCAAGGCTCAAAGTCATCACGCTTTTATTTTTAAATTTCGCGCCAACCGCCAGGACGCTCCTTACTTCTGTATCTTTAAATTTCCTGACTCTCCGTTGGCAGAATGACATTTCTTTTCGTCTGCTCCGCTTCAGTTTACAAAAATGGCTGCCAGAGCAGTTCTGTAAGATTGTTGAATCCGGCAACGGCAAAAGAAATTACATCGCATTAACGGTTGCTTCTCTTGGCTGGTGTACCTCGCAAATTCCTTCAGTTATTACGTATCGCGAATACCGATATTCGTTCAGGACTTGGTGGTTCGTTACGAACACGGGGCAAAAATATCGTAGAACGAACAGTGACTCTTAACGCAAAGATGGTGAATACGTCGTTCGAGGATTCCATCGTCCCATAACTCAAGCTCGTACGGAAAATTCAGCTAGTACTTTTCGGAATTTACATTAACCGGGAAGATTCTCTTTACGTTTCACGATCTTCTGACTGTCGGTTCGTCGTGGCTAATTAAACCTAATTAATAAACGAACCAGACGCAAGGAATTCCGTAACTGCCCGTCGGGGAGACATAAATTAGAATCGTTACGACTTTCCGTCTGACAAATGCCAACCCAATTAATTCTTTTCAATAAAAATTTAACGACAAATTTTGCTTCGTTGACGCACAAACGAATCGTCCATAAATATCAAAGTATTCGTTCAATCGTTTTCAAGTGTAATTTTACCCAGATATCAGTGACAGTGTTACATGAAAGCTGCGTTAAATTCCGTGTTAAATATCCTTCTAACAATTGTTAACACTAACTTCGTATCCTGCGACGTTCCGATAAGTTAGCACACACTTATCTGAATTGGCACGAGTGAGCTTCTGTGTCTCCTGGTATACAACTATTGGAGAGCAAACACAAAAGGGACACAAAACCAGTATGGTTGGACGATGTTGTCAGCGGGTGGACCTTTTAGAGCTGGCACCACTCTATTCGCCATAATGCGTGTCTATATGGCCGGGAAGGTCAACATCGAGCGAGAATAGAGATTTGGTCGTCGTAACAAGAAAAGAAGCAAGGAAAAAGGTAACAAAATTTGGAATAATAATTCACTCGTCCCAATTACGATATAAAATATTGCGCCTGACTCTACAAAAAAGATTTCGTTCATCGGATTGTAACTGCTTGCTTAAACTTTGTACGTTAAAAAGAATTATTTCAGTGCAAGCTTTTAAGATTACAATAAATAAACTTATCTTATTGTATCGGATCAAAGTGGCGCCGTGAAGTCTTCCTTTCCAATTGACTGAAAATAATAACTTTCTTATGGTTCTTTACCTACATGAGATACATTATCGATTTCTTTTTATGGCATACAAGCTGACTCGTTTCCCGCAGGGCGTTATCTTTTATTTGATAAGAGAGATAGAGGAATTACCTTATATATTTTTATGTATCTTCATTAAAAGTCTCACTAATTTCTATTGACATTTTTAGGGTTCGTTCGGTCGAACGATTTGCCGCTTCCAGCGCGCTCTGTGAGAAGAAACCAGGTACTAACTGGACAATTCGCAAGGCCGCTAACAGTAGGCGCGTTAGAATAAGAAAATACATATTTTTTTATCAATAATTATAGCAAATGTCACTTGACATAGCATGGTATAATAAAGTAATGACATAACGTAAAAACAGGTGTGTTTAAAAAAAAAGACTCGTAAATTCATTAGATTGTCTAATAATTACTCTCGAGATAACTGCGCACACTAAGTACACTACGTTATCATTGATAGCTAGCTATGTATACATAATTAGATAATGACTGGCCTTTGCATAGGATAGCCTGTATACGAGTTTAAACGACTGCAGCTAATGATGCATACAGGTACAGTCAACAGTGCTTTACAGTAATGGCGAAAGGTGACTCTGGAATCATATAACCGATTTAAAGTACGTAAAGTAGTTCAAACTTAATGACAGTGTAGTTGTTTATAATCACGGAGTAATAAGTCGTGTAATTTTTCATTGTGCAACTAGATTTAAATCTGCTTCACGAGCTTCTAACACATGCCTATATTCTAATCACCTTAAATGCTGTAAGTCCTGTAAGGGGTAGGTTCTCAAAACAGGAAGAAAAATAGTCTAGCTATTTTTTATCATTCCTGTAGAAAGAAGCACTGTTAATATAATACGTAATTATTATGAAATAACTTTTATACAAATTTGTAATAATATTTCTTTCTCAAAAGTCAATAATTCTTTATTCTAATCCAATAAGGTTAATGCTGGTTAATATTATTAAAATATATTTTGAGAACGACTGTCCAGTCGTGGCGACCTCCATTAAAACCCTAGAAATACATTATGCACGTCGCAGAGGCTTCTTTATAAAGAGACGATTTTCAATACCAAGGTCCACAGTGTCAAGAGAAGCTTCCGCGAGTTTTCTTCGTTTTTAAAAAATTTCTCAAAAAATCTTAGACACCCTCGACAAATATTTTGATTCCGTCATCGAAATATTTAACAGTGCGACAATGAGTTTATCGCACTGACATTGACAATGATGTAATAACAAAACAGTGTAACAGTATCGTAATCATCATTGTACCGTTGAGTGTTAATTTAAAAAAGATTTTTTTATTGAAACAAAAAATATGGCAAAGTTCTACGTCTGTTTCGTTATTTTTGTTATTTTAGCCGCTTGTACTTGCGGCGGTAAAACCGAGTGCAGTTCACGTGCTCAGATATCTCTTCTAACGGGTGTTCATAATGATGCGTCTTGCCATAAAGTCTCTGCCAAAGGAGTTCTTCTTTATGAGGCAGCAAAATTCCTGACAGACGCGCACAATAACCGGACCAACGGATTTAAATTAGGTAGGAACTCATAACGGAGGTAATCATTGTTCTTTATCCTTGTACTGATGAATTCATTTTTTTTTTTAGAAATGGCCGTTCTAGACACTTGTGGCAGTATAACGGGTGCTCTTAAGGCAGCAATGAAAGCATTGGTTTGGGCGGACATTAATTGCTTACAACCGCCTCATTATTTGGGTTAGTATCAAACGGAAGGTGACTTAAAAAAGGTTTCCTACCTGCACGAGGCGACCTTCCATAATAATCAGGAAGCGGCAGTGTGACAATCTATTAATGATTTCACGGCGAAACGCATTTGACCCTGACCGAGATCATTTTCTTTCACCCTATAGGTGTTACCAGTTTCTGAAAGTTAATCAGTGTACACCTTAATTTATTTATCATCAAATCAATTTAAATTTAGATATTGTGCTTCAGGTATCATCGGTCCGGATACTGCGACCAATGCCGAGGCTGTACAAAAAGTTACTTCAGTCTTAAAGATCCCACATATTGTAAGGAAGGGATCGAATTCCCCATACTTACATTATCTTGCTAAGGAATCAGACAATTACATAGTGCAGGTAAAATCAGTAACTATTGATCATTAAATTATTTAAATTTCAAGACGAAAATTATTTACCCATACTCTTTCCTTGCATCATTAGGCTACTCTCCAAGTCATAAATGCTCTCAAATGGAAATCATTCTCACTGGTAGCCAATGCTGATAAGGAGAATGATGATGACATACAAAATATTGCCAAGAAATTAACTGTGGGCGCCATTGCCAAAGGACTCTGTGTCTTGGTGGAAGATAACGATGAAGGTCAGTAGCCTTATAAATTCATTGAATAATTCTTCATTTCTCTTATTAATCATTTTACAGATCTCACGTCTCAAGTCATTCATATTGGCAGGCCTGATATTAATTTCTTCAGCAGTTCCATTAATGCTACTGTCTTGGTGGTCAGCGAAGGGAATCTAGAAGCCCATTTAAATCATGTTAATTCCACCAACACTATACTTCTTCTGGAAGATGACAGGTAAGGTTAATTGATTCATAATCGATTTAAATAACTAATAAAAATTTTAATGACAGCAGTAATTGTTTAAGTGGTTCAGGACGGCTCTGTTGTTCGTGACGTGACAGTGAAATCATAGTAATGGCGTTAAAAAATTTGTTCAACGTTCACTGTTGCGTGTTCACCCATGAAGGCCGTGTTAGTGAACGATCCTTTGAACAAGAAATTGTTACCAAACGTGAAACCATTGTCCTTTCATTGACACGAATTCTGGAAGTTGAATTAACGGTCGTTCTTATCTACATTGATATAGAATGGGCAGTGCAATATTTTAAAAATAGATGTAGAATTGATTGAAATTTAAAATTATATTATTACTGATATGGAAACAAGATCACTTCCACTGAACTATTGTTACCCTATTATATTTGTCAAGAGTTTCCAGTATCCAGTACTTTGGGAATACTATATTTCTTTTATATTTTGGGTAAACAATATCACGCGTCGCTTTACTGTTCGTCGCTTCTGTCTTTCATCCCACATTATATATTTTTCGTTCTTCCTCACCGCGTGGAGCAACTGGCTTTCCCCAACGTCGAGGACACGTCTCAAGGTTTCGTCGGAAATCGAATTGCTCAGGAGACCTTATAGTGTTTTACGATATTAGAGTGGTGAGATCCATTTTCTCTCCTCAGGAGAGACCTAGAGGGTTTGGAGGTTAAGGTCGAGCAGTCAAGATGGTGGGCTGCCGAAAGCGGGGCTGGGAAATTTGATCCGGAGGAATTGAGAGACGTCAGGTGGCTGGAGGACGCCATTGGGGTGTATGCAAAGGCGCTGGATACAACATGGTAAGATAATAATAGAGTGTAACATTGATTGTCGTGATTACGTAAGTGATTAGCGTGGAAATAATTAACAGTAATAATTAGTACATATACAGTTGATGTAGAGACACATAACTCGTCTGAGTTATTGGTTAAACGTTATTGAGATCCAAGGAAGCGTAGAAAAAGTGCATGGGCGAAGATTTTTACTGAAAAAAATAATAGTTTAATGATGCTTCCTTTCGCCGCTAGATGTCCAAGGGCACTTGACTAACTCGCTAGTGATATAATACAACATGCATTCGTTTAACTTGTTGGATCACGTGTACTCATTACCGGGGAAAGCGAAACCTTCGGAATTAATTACAAGTATCGTTTCCTCGTTGCTGCTAATTTTATTAGCAGAACCTACTGCTGAACCATATTAGCAACACCTGATCTTTTTTGCCGATTTCGCAGCAAAAAGAAGAAGTGCAAGTATCAGGTAAATTTGACGGATTGGAACAGCGCCCTGACCAAAGCGTTGTCTGCGCAGAACGCGGAAGCCCAAAAGGCAACCAGAACGTTGTCGTTATCCATAAAAAGCCGAGATAGCGTCCTGGAAAACATTAGTAAATTAGTTGTTACGAAGAACGTTGCTAAGATTATATGGAAAATCGAGAAAGATAACGATGACGACGACGATGATGATGATGATCAAGATGACGATGCTGCACCTGGTAAAAAATCCGAAGACGACAAGGCTGATGATGACGATGATCTACCGGAAGTCGTGAAGAAAATTATTATTAATAACAAAAATTCGAAGACTGGGTGTGCCACTACGCCTAAGGAAGTAAAGATTCTTCACGAGGAAGACGAAGATGATGCCAGGGTTATGGTCTCTGAAATGGATGATTCAGAATGGTGGACAATGGTCGGTATTATATTTCTACTGTGATCGTTTTATATCATCGATCAATAAAAAAATCACAAATTTTAGGTTGGAACCGTCAGCGGAGTCGGAGTCGCCATGTTCGTTGTAGGTATTCTCGCTGTCTACGTAGTCTACTCGAATATACGTGGCCCCGTAAGCCCGAAGAATAAGTCTGGCAAAGGCCGTAACGATAGAGACACGAGTCTGCGGAGAGTAGGAAGCGACCGGGAAATGCCGAGCAGCAACACCGGAAGAAATCAAAGGCAGCAACAATTTGCGCAGAGAAGAGATAGCAACAGAAGTATCAGTAGCAACGTGTCTGACAAGAGTGTCTGACTCGTTAAGAATTTTGTAACTGTACATTCAATGTATTGCAGCTAACGTTTAATTAGCCAATCTAAACTAATTAACGTCAATTTCTAGCTCAGTCGGGATAAGAAAATTAAAATTTATTTATTGCCAACGACATATGAATTCATTAATTTCTGTATGTATTAAATGTGTAATCATATAATAAATATGCCGTACGTAACGAGTTCGATATGATACTGCTGATTATTCAACTATCTTAACTACGGTTGTTTATGATAGTAAAGTGGATGCGATTGGCTTAACTGTTATATACTAATTACGTTCCAGATTGTGTTATAATCAATGTTCTATAAAGTAATTAATTAGCATAAAATAATTGGAAGAGCACGTAATCGTTAAGAGCTCGTGGAAATCCGCAAACCGATGCGCCAAAGTGAAATATCCGGCAACCGGAAGCTGCGGCCAAGAGCGAATAGAGTTATCGCGGATGCGACGGATTAAGATAGTAATGGGGTTATGCTTAACGGCATATACATATAGATGCTGTCTATTGTTCCTGCCACTTGACCTAATAAAAGGGACAAAGCAGCATTGCGCAAGAAGCAAAATATTAGCTTCTGCGCACCTGCCATTACCGTAACAAGATTCGATTGTTGTGCTGCAGTTTCACAAATTCCAGACTACACGATAAATAGGAAACAGGGGATTATTAATAATGGTGGACGAGAACTTATTATTATTTTTAACAAGCTCCCAGGAAATCGTGGATCGATGCATTGTTGGTATTATCTGACTTTTTTTTTCATTAATAACAAAGTAAATCAAGGATCCACGAATAGCCCCAGGTACTACCGGTCGACTTACATTTCATCTTGACTACGAAGATATATCCGGTTACCTTCTAGAACTTTTGCTCTGACCTTCAAGGTCAGTTTACAATAAATTTTTCATCATCGAAAAGATCGTCGATCTCGTTTCATCGATCGTCAATTCGTAGTTATTAATATTCTGATAAGTTATAGACAGTCTATGAGATCACGGATCAATTAGATCTAACGATCCTGCGGAATGATCAAGTTCATTGGCAATAAAACGTTCGTAGGTGAATTGGATCCTTAAGGGGGATTCCCTGGGAGATTAATGGCCAGATAAATAGAAATAAATATCTAGATAAAAGTAAAATCGACCTCGAATTCTCGGTATACGGGAAGAGAAAATCGAATAAGCCAGCCTCGAGCATTCGTGACTCTACTAATTGCGTAAACACTGATTCCTTACTGAATAGCAGAGTTATGTTTTCGGATTTTATGGACCAGCCATCTGCCAAGGATACTTGTAGCTTCAGGCAACTAGTGTATAAGATATATATTCACATGTCTATATCTATACATTCAATAACCCACTGTATTTATTTAAATTTGAACCATAAAACTATTTGCATCTGCATATTATATTAACTTGCATTATTAGATTTTAATCTTACATTGCATACTACCTCCAATCACGTATTACGAAGAGAAACAGCGAAAGATCTTGTCGCGGATAACGAAGAATGCTCGAGACTATAAAATATTAAACTGCATTGTGACTGATACGATAAAACGAGTTTCGATGAATTTTAATAAAAGTTTCACGAAAATAATGTAATGTATATTGGCATTACGTAAGAGAAGAAATAAAAATAATTCGTCATCGCTGACGCAAAAAACTTGACATTCACAATAAATGTTTTGATTCTGGAAAAAATTTGGAAAATTCCCCAAACGTAGTTTATTTCTAATTAATTTGCTACACGCTATCCGTGACTAATGCGTCTCTTGTGAAACATCATCAAACAGAAGCCTCTACCACCAACGTCAAGTTGAATTAGTGAAGGTCGCTTGTGGGATCTCATACCAGTTCCAACCGTAGTTAAATGACCTGTAGATTGAAACATCATTCACAAATGTTAGAAGCAACGTTGGATTCGCAATAATTACAAATGACGTTTTTCGCTATATTAAAATCACTGGAACCAAAAAGGATATTGCCAAAAGTCCAAGTAAAACTAATATATCCCCACTTCCTGCTCTCCGTTTTCCTCGTGAAATCCAAGAGGGAGTTACCCGTAATTCAAATGCTCAGCATGTTTCCAAACATTCCCTGTCGTCATCAAGAATCATACGTTAATTTTAATCATTCCATTTCTCAACTCCTTATCGTGCGTAATATGGGATTTACCTGTGCGTGAGCTAAGTGCGTGCCGTAATTGCTATGATGTCTAGCATTTCTTTTCTGCTAAAACGCTAATCTTTATCCTCTCACCAAGCAGCCTCAAGATTCAGGAATTTAAAAGGAGCACGGTAAGCAAACCGGAGAGGAAACCAGAACTGGTTTTTGGTATTACGCATCTTTCCGAGAGAAGCCATCTGACATGCGTCAAGGAAACTTGTTATTGAATTTTTGCATTTCGTAACGGAACAAAGATGTCTCGCGCTACATACTTTCCTTGTGTTGATAAAGTAACTCGAGAGGAATAATCTTGGGTCAGTAACGGTGAACGCTTAAGTTATCGTTATTATTCTTTTGTTTCAGATAATGTCCATGGTATTGTCTACTTTCATCTAAAGGCCCATCGGACTTGCTGATGTAAACTTTTCAACTCTTGCAAAATGTTCTTGTTTGTTGTTCTTGACAAATTTGTTCTGTTCATCTCAAAACAGTAATGTTGATCGAGGAAGCAGTGAAAAAGTGACAGCACCATCATATTCTTAAGGAAACTAATACGAAACTCTGTGTAAATCGGGGTCCTGGCGTAACGTAATAACAGTGCAGTAGAAGGGCAAACAACGAACAAATCCAGGGTCCACCAAGCCGGTTTCACATAAAAGCTCGTGGTACGTCAACGGGGCCAGACACTCTCGGCGTAACCATTGAGGAGGCCAGAGATCGAGGAAAGGACCCAGGAGTGGCCGAGTGAAAGCGCGGGAGTTTTTGAGTGACGTTGAAAGAAATTCGCGCTGGAAGAATTGTGGTATTTTATTTTTTCTTTAAACTGGCTGAATATTGTCTATCATCTTTCAAAGGAAACAAAGCAAACTTTTATACACAATATCAAGTGGCATACGTGTTAATTGGGATAAAAAGTGCGTGACAATATTTTATCTCATAAGAGATTCAAAGTGACCAAATAGTCCGGAAGGAAGTGAAGTGAAAAGTTGAAGGTGAGTCTTTTCAGGAAATACTGGAACAATCATTTTGTATCCTTATCAATTCGTGTAGCTGCTTATGGTTAATGATTATCAGAGCGCGACCCCAGACAACTTGCCTAATTGTCCTTCGTGCACTCGACTTTCAGTATCAGAATCTAAATTGTGCAACGTGACGGTAAAGTCTTTTTATTTTGGAAAAGGTAAATATTAAAGATCTCGATATGGACATTGGGCAGGGACGTTAGCGAGTAATAATACACTGAGGCCGGTTCTCTTTTACTATTAACATACTGTATATAACCTATACATAAATTCTGAGGTATGCATAAATTCCGAAACTGCATTTTACCAATGGACCCAGTTCACCTTAAAGACTGACCTACTTAAAACTTTCGATTAATAAGCAATCAATAAAACTTGTGACGGATATCGATCAATTGTCAATTTGCTGCATTCATTTTTTTTATTTCCAAGCATTCAAGGCGATAGATCAAGAAACGGTAGTTGAGAATCCACACTAATATAATTTGTGCCCTCCAGCATATTTACACTTTGTATATTTCCAATGCGTGGTATGAAATTATAAAAAGTTTCACGCTTGACATTTATCTCAAGTATTTATCTCGATGCCGATTTTAATATCGATAATAAACTTCGCGATTATCTGTCATGAGATTCGAGCGATTTATCGCATAATTACGTCGCGCCTTTCCCCGTCTCCACAATGCACTTCTGCATGTGCAACGTACGGTGCATACGGTAACTCGAGTGCATTGACCTACGTCGGCGCAGGATGTACATTAAATTGAAACATCACCAGGGGAAAGGATTGGACCGTCAAGGACGGCTATTTTGCAAGTACGCTTTACGAATTATGCAATGTTACTTAGTTTCACTTGGAATTCTGGCAGTACGTTTTATTCGATTGTTATTAAGAATTGACATTTCACTATTGACAATGCACTTGTATATATTAGCTTTCCTTACCGATTCCACGATTTATTTGAATCACATGTAAAGAGTCAGTCAACGTTATTAATTAAAAAATTTTCATTATTAATTTTACCGGTTAACCTTGAATATCTTATTCGATCGTATCGTCTGTATCAGATAAGAACGATAATAAAATTCTTTCTGTACCAACCTCAGTTTTATCTTACAGATGGGTTCGCTGCAGCAACAGTCAGTACTGAAGGGCGAGCACGTTTCCATAAAACACGAAACATGTTTGGTACATAAAATATTTAATAAAATTGCCTTCGAGAATCCTAATGACCCAGCAGTCTTATACGAGGGTAAGATTTGGTTAATGAAAACTGTTAAAGGCAAAAATGCAAAGCTATAAGACCATATTGAATTCATATCTTTCACAGATGATAACGGCCAGGAGCGTGTACTGTCGTACGAGGAGTTGAACGGCATTACGAAAAAGATAGCTAGAGCTCTTAGAAAAATATCCAAGCCTCAAAAAGATGTGGATGCACTAATTGCAGTGTCGATGAACCCAACCGATCGGTTGCCGATAACATTGTTATCAATTCTCAAAGCGGGAATGGCTTATCTGCCATTGGATCCTGAATTTCCAGTACCCCGAGTTACTCACATTCTTCAGGAGTCCGAACCGTTACTAGTTATATACGAAGAAGGAGGTGTGTATAATTATGGATAATGAATATTGAAATAAGCAGGAAATGGAAGAAGCAAAAATATCATAGTTATATTGGGTGGCCTGTGTGTGCAGTCTGTAACGGCGTCTACTGGTTTCACTATATTATGCAGTTGCCAGATGCGTTAATCAACTTGAGAACCGTGACGTTGATGGATACGAGGAAAAGGGAGAGTGAAAAATTAAAAAAATAAATAATAGAGTAATACTGTGAGCGTCGTGCACAGCAGACTCTTACGTCACTATTGCGTCCTCGTTTAGTCACTTCCGTCTAAGAGAAATGGAAAAGTCGGCACTTCAGTGAAGTGCATAAATACAGGAATCGAAGCCAACAATCAGCGACGTTATCGACGTCAGTTATCGCGAGTCGTGGCATTATCTTTAATTAAAGTTTGTGAAATAATCGTGTGATGTTTTTACACGGCATATTTAATTATATCCTTTTTATGCACTCAAGGATGTATTTTTACCTTAAGGTCTTCCTATGAACAGCTTGCGGGGTTCGGGGTCGGAAGAGGTTTCCTTTGGTAATACATTGTGCCCGCCTGGCTACTGCCAACGTACAGGCAACATTATATGGCAATTTTAGAAATATAATTTAATCGCTAGATGGCGATAAAATCTTTTACAAAAAGGATTTTTAAAGATTTGAGATGTTATTTGCATTGGACTATATACCAAAATATGGGAGTTTCAATCACTCGTAGTTATTGAGGTAGCCTGGCAATGGTTGACAGATTGCAACAGTTGCTGATTGTCCGTAGGAAAACCTCAATGCAACTCTCTGAATTAACTTTTCTTTTCTGCGTTTCAGCTAACGCATCAATCTATGGGAGCAGCAGCACAATTTCCTACGAGCGACTTTTGGAGCTTGCTAATGAGGAAATAGAAAGCGACCTTGATCTCGAGCAGGAAGATGAGGATCTAGCTTTAGTTTTATATACTTCCGGTAGTACTGGAGTGCCTAAGGGTGTACGATTACCCCATGCGACTCTGGTGAATCGTCTTCGTTGGCAATGGAGGACGTTGCCCTATGCCGAAGACGAGAAAGTCTGTGTCTTCAAGACGGCCTTGACCTTCGTCGACAGCGCCTCTGAGATTTGGGCTCCTCTTCTTCAAGGTCGTACTCTTCTGGTGGTACCAAAGCACATGACCAAGGATCCTGAGAGATTCGTCGAGGTCCTGGAAAAACGACAGGTCAGTGCCATCTGTAAGGTAGGCTTAGTATTTACAAAGGTTAATTGCTTTTTAATTATGATTTTTAGATTAAACGGCTGGTACTGGTACCTTCGCTTCTGCAATCGCTTCTAATGTATCTGGGACTGAGAGTAAGTAATAAAAGTAAAAAAAGAAAATAAAAAACGTAAGGAAATAAAGAAACAGCTGCAACAAGTGTTAGCTGTATTACAAATTGTCCTTCTTAGTTGGAATTTAATTGATCAATGATAATTTGATTCATGCATACGTAATCTTGATCATTTTAATTGACAATGATTTGTTCAAGTCCCAATTAAAATTCCTAACAAATTAATTCTTGGACATCTCTTGATTAATCAATTAAACGAAACTATCGCAGGAAGAAGATTGTCTTCTAAATTCTCTGAAGCTCTGGATCTGCTCCGGGGAGCCTCTTCCAGTCTCCTTAGCCCACCAGTTCCTGTCCAGATTCCCCAGCGGCGAACACGTCCTGGCGAACTTCTACGGGAGCACGGAGGTCATGGGGGACGTCACTTATCATTTACTCAGTCGACCTAATCAGTTGCAGGGATTTGATAAAGTGCCAATTGGTGGGTAAAATGCACTGATAAAAATGCCTTGTGCATCCCAAAGGATGACTCAACGGTTGATACATTCAATTCCGTGCATGCAGGTCGTCCTCTGGACAATTGCATCGTCTACCTGGTGGACAAGCACATGCGGTTGGTACCTCAGGGCGAGGTCGGCGAACTGGTTGTAGCTGGTAGAAATTTGGCAGCTGGATACATTCGTGGAAGAGACTCACACAAATTCCTGGATAATCCTCACGTCATAGATCCAGGTACTTTAAATACAGCTGTTATTGCAATTCCATTTCTTTGTAGCATCAATGAACTTGGAATGATTCATTAATAGACTTCATTGACCTATTGACTTCACTGTACCCCACTATGCTCACTTAACAAACTCATTGTTATATCCCCAGTTATAATCGCCTATGACAAATGAACTGTTAGAACAGATTACAGGTAACAGTTAATCACTGTGACGACCTAAGAGATAAATTAGCTTGAAATTACTAGTCTACTGTTATCCAACAGAGCCATTGTTCAAAGAGGTGGCAATGAATTCCAATTACCAGGGATTTCCTTCGACGCAACTAGATTCTTATAACAGCGACCTCATCCTACCCACTTTGTTAATCTCCCAGCACCTGTATCTGCTTCGATTCATTGCTTCACCCGTTAGGATGCGACTGCAATTGCAATGGCTTCGGTAGTTGCATTTACTATAGAAGGAAGAGAGAGAGACAAGTAATGTGAGTGGGTGAGAGAGGGAAATGGGTAGAGAGGAATGAGAGCTGCAAAGCATAGAAAGGAAAAATATAAATGAGGTCCTTTCAAAGTATGTAGATCGTGATTCTTATTGGTATTCCGGTACGGTTCATTTTATAGGTCGTAAATGGAAATTACTCCCTTTCCTAAGTTAATGCGGAGATTCCTTTTCCTGGGTCGTAAATTGATATTTTATTGTAGGCGAAACGAAGGACGTGCTGAATTGTCCTAAAGTAATGATTTTATTATTTCCAAGGATACTCGAAAATCTATTGCACTGGAGATTATGCGAGAATCGTCAAGGGTCTTCTGATCTATGAGGGTAGGACCGATTCTCAAGTTAAGGTACGTGGACACAGGGTTGATCTTGCTGAAGTTGAAAAAGCAGTGGCTGCTGCGCCTGGTGTCAATAAGGCTGTCGTCCTTTGCTACAAACCTGGAGAATTGTCACAGGTAAGAATTTACATTGATTTCTTAGACTTTTTTTAGTTCTTTCTTTACCTCTTTTACTTCATTTTTTAGGCTCTGGTTGCGTTCGTTAATGTTAAGGAAGATACGTCAATCTCTGGACTTCAGATTGAGAATTATCTGCAGAATGCACTTCCACCTTACATGATTCCCCAGGTGATCGTCCTGGACTCTATTCCTTTGCTTGTTAATGGAAAAACTGACAGACAGGCTTTGCTCAGGAAGTACGAGACCATTACTGGTCCGGGTAAGTTCAGGAAGAAATAAAAATGTTCGAGAATCTAAAATAACTCAAATCTTCTTTTGCAGATAGCGAAGAAGTTGTAGAGTGCGATTATACAGGTGTACCCTTGGATATGTTGCCTATGGCGAAGGTCTTATTCCCTACTGTTGCTTTTGTCGTAGGACGTAGTAGTCGCGCCGCAGTGACAGTTAATTCAAATTTTTATGAACTTGGCGGAAATTCCCTGAACTCCATTTACACAGTGACTAAATTAAGGGATCAGGGTTATCAGATTGGTATAACTGATTTCATCACGGCTAAATCTATGCTTGATATTCTGATTAGAATGAAATCGGATTCCGATGCAGAATCTGTAGGAGATAATGATAGCCTTGATAATTATATTGTGGAGAAATTAAATGATTCTCATAAAGATGACGTGATACGGTAAATATACCTTGTTGCACTTAGCATTCAATTTTATTAATAATACACAAGTTAATTATACGACTGCAACTTTTATATTTCAGAATGATCACTGATAGTTTTTACTCAAAAGCTGATTTGGAATATTGGCTTATGCCTGATATATCTAGAGAAGATTACAGTGATTTGATGATCAAGATGTGGGAGCCTCTGGTGGAGAAGGGATTCAGTTTCGTCATCAAATCCTTGGAGGGTGAAGCTATTGGGGTTGCATTGAACTTCGACGCAAGGGATGAGCCTGAAGTGACGATAAATTCAAAACTGACAATTATTTTTGAATTTTTGGAGTACCTGGAAGGTCCTATCAGAGACAGCAAATTGCCTAAGGGACTGGGTCAGATTCTTCATAGCTTCATGATGGCGACCAATCAGTCTCTTAATGGAGCTGAAAATGTTACTGTCATGAGAAAGATGGAGGAGGAATGTCTCCGTTTGGCTAGGAGAAAGGAATTCGCTGGAATATTTACAACTAACACGAGTCCACTCACTCAGGTAATTTGAATGGAAATTAGTGTATATGGTAGAATTTGTTATTTCGACAGCATCTGTAAGGATATATTGGGAAACTAATTATGGATATCTTATTTTTTAGCAACTTGGAACTGATATTTATGGGTATCAAGTATTGCTAGACTATCAGGTGAACAAATATATTGCTCCGGATGGTTCTAAACCTTTTGGCAAAGCGCCGGATGAGCAGAGAGCTGTATGTTCCTGGAAAAGTGTACATTAGTATTTTGTGAGGAAGGTCCTCGTTGTTGCTTAATTTTTGGCACGGTTTTAGCTTTCCTTGATCAGTATTAATCAGGATCAATGATTATTGTCGACAGAGTTTCGATTTGTGATGATTGTAAATATATATGTAAATATGGATAAAAATTGTGGTAGCTACGTGTAATGTTATGTTCTTAGGTAATAGTAATTAATCGTTGAAAGTTAATAGAAACGTTGTTTTCCAATATTAACTAAAAGGCCAATGCACATCGTTTATTTATAAAGAATAATACATTAAAATAGTAATAATTAGCGTACGGAATAAAGAATATATAATTACTGGAATGACTTAGGTTTTTCCCTGTTTAGTCTGACGTATAAATGTATTCAGCGTACTTGAGTATCACAGCATAAATAAATTTTCAGCCACTGCTAGATTTATCAGGAAATTTTCCACGGCTCGCGCTAGATTTCTCTCTTTGAAGGTTTCCACGGACACCATTTTTTGGCCCTCAGGGGTTTCCACAGTGGCCAAAGACCTCAATTGGTTTAATAAATCTTGAGTCTTATCAGCAATCTCGGATATTATCTGAGCTTCACTGTACGATTGGTTTTCGCACAGTTGCACCATGAATAATGCAATTTCTTTATGCGTTTTTGTCATCGTAAGGCTCTCTGGAAAAAATATAGATTACCATAATATCAATGTCTCTCGTGAATATAATTATAAACAGACCTAAATACCTTTTGCGTGTGGTGCTACAGTAATTTCGCGGGCTGGTAAATTTACCAGAAGATCATACAACTCGATCCTTGATGAAATTGAGCTATCTCTACATCCTGCAATGTAGTGTGAATGACCCTGTAAGAAAAGTTGATATGACATTGCTGAATGATCATTAAATATTCAAATGTACCTTCAATTCAGCCAATTCATCCTGCACCAAATCGACCCAAGGAAATAGACTTTCTGTTACTTTTCTGTGCTTCATCAGAGCTGGGAATGATCTTATCCATTTTAAAAGTTGCTCCAGACTGTGGTGATATACGATAATTCGTTTTTTTAATAGAATTGCTGTATAAATCAAAATTGTTTCTAGTTCAAAAGCCTTGATCAGGTCACGAACATTAGTATCGGTTACTGCTCTTCTGCCATTGAAGTCGTCAGATACAAATGTTCCATTTTCTTGTGTTGTACACGATCCCTTTGTGAATACACAGAGGTACAGTTTTAAGAGCTCTGCAGGATTACCAGTCTTGCAATACGTTTTACTAAGAATACGGCAAAGCACTTCATATTTCTGTGGGTTGAAATCTTTGGTAAATAGTACCAAAGCAAATTGTTTCACCTGAAAAAGCATACTTTTTAGTACGTAAAGATCAGAAAAACACATAGTACATTTATCAGTTAATGTGTAGTTTACCCTAGGCAGTTTATCGGAATCAAACACTTCGCAACATTGAATGTAAAACCAATCTTGCCTATGCCTCGCACAGACAAAAGGTTGGATATGATTGTTCTCCGAATGTGAATTACATTTTCTTGTAACAACAGTTTTCTGAGCCGTAGTCACACAAGGGTAGGACCAAGCCCATAAAACATCCCCATTGCAATCCTTCTCTGTAAAAATACATTTATATCTATATCCATACAAAGACACCCATTAAGTAATCTTGATAAAATAATAAAATGAATATTGCAGATATTAGTCATTGATATGTAAATGAAAAATGTTTAGAGTAGGCTCATTCACCAGAGCTCTTTGAAGAAAAAAAAAAATATTGTGCTAATAATATTACCAATTATACTACAGGATAACAAATCAACAAGCGGCGCCATCTTGGCTACACCATAGGGTTCAATGCAAATCCTCACTTTCGAAATAGAACAATTTTAATCAATAATATTCTTTTATTCCTGATATTATTACAAAAAACGAATATATTTTTTTCATTACAAGGAATATTTCTATTACATCTGCATAAGCTAAATTCTGATTATAAAACTTAATTTGAAGAATCCCAAATGGAGAGCAGAGGCAGCCATATTAATCTAGTGTCGGCCTTTCATCCGGTACACGCGGTCTTCGATTCGTGGTAAGGCACGTTGAGGCCAAAAAAACTGGAAAATTCATTACATACGGATATTCTCCGTGCTTTCAAGCAGTTTACATGTTAAAGCTGTGATCCCACGAAAACGCGAAAATGGCTAGATACGGGCAGAGGCCCGAAAATGCCCTGAAAAGGGCCTACGGTGAGTCAAACACCTTAGCATATGATTTTCAACATGGCTGGGCGAACTTTCTTCGCGTTACTCCATTCGCTATTTTGGTTCCTATCCCGTCGAAACAAGCTCCTCTTCTCTCCTGTTGGCTATGGATCTCGCAACACTATTCCATTTTACATCTAGCTTGAGTGACAAGCCAATTATTTATAATTATTTCGTAATATTTTTTGGCAGCCTGGCTCACGTCACACCCTTATTTTATATATATATTTTCATCTGTAATCGTATGCACTTTCTTAACCATTGCTATGAGAGAAAAGACAGGCTTCAATGAATAAATATTTATCCGTACTGGAATAATGAAGAATATTTTAATTTGCGATATCTCGTATACGTTTTTGTGATTGTCAATGGATTTTTTTCTGGGTCAGAATTCATCGAAGTGGGGAAACCAGCCAGAGCTTTGGACACCTTGCAGGAGGTTTTCCGCAACAAAAAATGGACCTACAGCTGGTCGGAATCGGTTCTCGAACCAATAATGTTCAAATATCTGGATCTCTGTGTGGAATTGAAGAAATCGCATATTGCCAAGGAAGGTCTTTTCCAATACAGGAATATGTTTCAAACTGTGAATGTTGGAAGTTTAGAAAATGTTATACGTGGATATTTGCGTATGGCAGAGCAGAAGACAGAGGCAGCACGCAAGCAAAGTCAGCAAGCTGTTGTAGATATAGATGATCTCGACAATCTTGCTACACCGGAAAGTATTTTATTGTCAGCTGTCAGTGGAGAAGATGCTCAAGATAGAAGTGATCGCACTATATTAACGCCTTGGGTTAAATTCCTATGGGAATCATATTGCCAGTGTTTGGAGTTACTTAGAACTAATGCTCACGTGGAAAATCTATATCATGACATTGCGCGGATGGCTTTCCAATTCTGTCTGGAGTACAACAGGAAAACTGAATTCCGTAAATTGTGTGAGAAGCTTCGCAAACATTTAGAAGAGATATGCAAGCTTCCTCAAGGCACCTCAAATGTTTCCATTAACAAAGCTGAATCTCAACATTTAAATCTGGAGACTCGTCTGATTCAGCTGGACTCAGCAATTCAAATGGAATTATGGCAGGAGGCATATAAAGCTATAGAGGACATCCATGGCCTGATGAACCTTTCGAAGAAGCCGCCAGTGCCAAAAACTATGGCAAACTACTATCAGAAATTGGCTATGGTGTTCTGGAAGGCTGGCAACTATCTTTTCCACGCTGCAGCACTATTCAAGCTTCTACAACTGTCACGCGAGATGAAGAAGAACATGTCTCCGGAAGAGCAACAGAGAATGGCTAATCGAGTACTGCTGGCAACGCTGTCGATCCCTCTACCATCTGCACATCCTGAGTTCGATCGCTTCATAGAAACCGATAAGAGTCCCCTGGAGAAGGCCCAGCGACTGGCAGTTTTGTTGGGTCTTAGTCAACCACCAACAAGAGTCTCATTGCTGAGAGACATCGTGCGTATGAACGTGGTTCATCTGGCTTCACCACAGCTGCAGGAGCTCTACTCCTGGTTGGAAGTCGAATTCCATCCTCTACGACTCTGTGACAGAGTCCATTCTGTCATTCAGACCTTGCAGGTCGACGAGAACAGTCCCTTAGCGCAGTACGTTACTGCTCTCCAGGATGTCACCCTGGTACGACTTGTCCATCAAGTTTCTCAGGTCTATCAGACCATCCAGTTTGCTCGATTGCTGCAGCTGGCCAAATTCACAACAGACTTTCATCTGGAGCGTCTCCTGGTCGACTGTGTGCGCTACAACGATATGCAGATTAGGATTGATCATGGCAAACGATGCATACACTTTGGAGTTGATCTCTCTGAAGCTCAGCGCGAGGATCATCCCGACGGACCGGTACTCCAGGCTATGCCATCCGAACAAATCCGCTGCCAGCTGGTGAACATGGCGACTGTTCTACACCGAGCAATAAATGTAATCAATCCAAACAAGAAGAAACAGGAGCGTGAGAAGCTCCGCGCTAGTATGGTGAACCACTACCACGAGACCAAGGTGAAGGAACACCAGAGGATCCTGGGTAGACAGAAGATAATCGAGCAGAGGAAGGAGTACATCGAGCACATCAACACGGTGCGCGAGGAAGAGGAAATGCGTCGCCAGGAAGAGCTTCTGAGACAGCAGATGCTGGCCGAACAGAAGAGACTCGAATTGGAGCGCGAGGAGCGTGAACGTAAACGTCAGCAAAGCGAAATTCAGCAAATCAAGGATCGTCACCTCAAGGAGAAGATGCAGCAAATCTCCCAGACCAGCCACGGTCAGAAGGTTCTGAAGAAGCTGGATGAAGATGAGATAAAGAAGCTGGACGCGGAACAGATAGCAGCCAGGGAAGCTGAGGAGCTTCAGAAGGAGCGTCGCGAGATGCAGCAGAAACTGAAGTCTCAAGAGAAGAAGGTGGACTACCTGGAGCGTGCGAAGCGCATCGAAGAAATTCCACTCCTGGAGAAGGCTGTCGAAGTGAAGATCGAGTTGGCGAAGCAACGATGGGAGCAGCAGGAGGCTGAGCGTATCCAAGCGGCTATTGAGGAACGTCGAGAAGCAGAAGCCACCCGGGAGCGCATGGCAAGAATGAAGGAAGACCACGATATATTCCTGGCGAAGATCCTGGCAGAGCGCAAGAACGTTTACCTGGAGAACCTGCAAGAGTTCGAGAAGATGATAAACGAGGAGCGCGCAAAGAAGCTGCTCGAGAGGAAGATCCAGCGCAAGGCTGAACGCAAGATGAGGTGGGAGCTGGAGCGGGCAGAGTCCGCGGAGAGGAAACGCCTGGAAGAATTACGCATTCGCCAGGAAGAGGAACGGAAACGTCTCGAGGAAGAAAGACTTAAACGCGAGGAAGAGGAACGAATCCGTCGTGCAGAGGAAGAAGCTCGTGAAGCAGAACGTCTTGCTAAATTAGAGAAGCAGGCGGAGATCATCCGCGCCCGAGAAGCTGAAATAGAACGTAAACTTGAAGAGGAGAGACAAAAAGATCAAGTATCCGACAGCTGGCGCCGTGGAGGCGAACGTGAACGGGATAGAGATCGTGACCGCGACCGTGATCGTGAACGTCCAGAACGTTCGGAACGTCCACGATTTGGGCGTGATGCACCACCTAGAAACGGTACGTTATCCACAAGACGACCAACGTAAAATTACTACATTTAAATTTACAACGATAACACTTAATCCTCACAGCTCCCGAAATGTCCTGGAGAAGCAGTGGAACTGGTGGAGAATCCAAGGAGGAGACCTCCAAGGAAGAACCCGACAAATGGAAGAGGCGCGAAGACGTGGGTAGCGCGGACAGCCGATGGAAGAAACGAGAACCGGATCTAAATATCACGTAAGTTCTGATTAATAAAATTCACCAAACCTACTTATCCAATCAATTGAATTTTTATACTCGAACAAATTTCAATAGCCGAAGGAAACGTGAAGGCGATGTCCGTGAACGCGATTCGTCGCCTCCTCGTCGTGACAAGTACGAGCCGCCTAGTCGCACATTCGAAAAACGTGGGGATGACCGAGGACCCGTGAGTATAGTCTAACCTAAAATTTAGATCAATCAAAGTATCACCTAGATCCAGGAGCTAATCGATTGATTCTCAATGGACGCAGTCGAGATCCTGGAGGGACACACCTGCCCCACCCCGATCAGAACCACTGTCACGTGGACGCGATATTCGTGACAGCCGTGATGTTCGCGAAGGACGCGATGGACGCGACGTTGCTCGCGATGGACGGGACGCACGCGATGCTCGAGATGGACGTGACGCTCGGGATGGACCTCTAAGTCGTCCATTCCCACCACGCGGAGGAGAAGATCCTGCTAGGTCTGGAACCGGTGACTCCTGGCGTTCCCGTGAGCCACTTAAACGTGAGGACCGTGATCGTGAGCGCAGGGAGGAGAGGCCTCCTCCCAAACGCGAGGAGCGTAAGGATACGCGACCCCCAGAGGATGATGGCTGGTCGAAAGTGTCACGTCGTTAAGGACGAAGACGCGCAACGATCGATCATATAAACCACGTCGCAAAAGATGGACGCGCATCGCGACGTCAAATAAACTTCTCTTATACACTGAAGAGCGAGGGATATTGCTAAGACATCTTCTTCTGGAACCTGCTGATCCCGTCGACAGTTAATTTCTACTATTTTAATTTTTTTTTTAATCAAAAAGGGTTTATCAGTCCTTTGCACTATAGAGTTAAGGAATGACTAAGGAAGTATAAAGAAAGAAAAAAAACAAGGGAGTTTGGATAAAAATTATAGGAATTGAATTATTTATTTCCAGTCCGCCCTATTACGAATTACAAGCTCCTCCGTTATTGTTAACTATAATCCCAAGGAGGTGCTTACAATTTTCGGAATTGACCATCGTAATCCTCTAAAAGTTCCTTGCTCTAGTAATTAAACATTTTCCAGTATCGATAATCTAATTGTACCGATATGCATAACGTCGCGATAATTACAAATTTCATTAATTAACATCCGCAGGTCCGGAAAGGATCAACCGAAATCCTTACAGTACGCGTATCCTTAATCCAGACAATTTTCTCTTAATGAGCAAGTCGAGGTGCGCGTTTATATCAATCAGGAATCCGATGCGCGTTCGCAGATACACATCTCCAAGACAGCATTGAGAGTAGATATAAATAGAGGGAAAAAAAGGAAATAATTGATGGAGAAACGAAGCCCAATACAAAAAATCGAATGAATTAATCCCGATCGATCGAATAAGTATTTTTACCGATTTCTTAAATACTTTTAAGTGTTTATGTCCACGAGTCGGCGTAGACGAACATATAACGCGAGCAAGTAGCCGCCATTATGTACGGTGACTTCCATGTAATAAATATATAAATACCATGAGAAATATACACGTATACCTCGACATGCATTTGTTATTAATTAATATCGCTAAGACCCTCGACTTATCCGACATTATCATACGAGAGAACGTCGAGGCTCGAGTGGGAAGAAATAGACAATATTTATATAAAATGGGACGAAAATTTCACAGGTAAAATAAATACAAGAGAAATTAATTAAAGATTAATTAGAACATACAAGGTCTCTCTCGAAAAACAAAAATGGCGCACTTTCTATTTACACTGATCGCCAAATCTCCATATAACCGCACAATATTTCGGCTTAAAAATTCACACGCAAAGTAACGACCTTATCCTGCGCTACATCCTAGCTTTTGTATCCTTCGTTTCCTCTTCCTCCAACCAATTCTCCCACGCAACGGCTAATTACTCAGACTCGTAATTTTCATCCGCCGGACGGATGTGCTGCACGTCCTTCCGTCCGTACCTCGACGTCGATCTTAGTAAAGCATAATGGCGGCAGCTGTCTTCTCCTCCAGGGCAGGAACAGCTTCCAGACGATCATCGCGTTCCCTACCCGAGCCCCAGCCTACCAGAGCAATGTTGATCAAGTGTACGACACCAGCGCCAACGACGAGCCTAAAATCAAGCTTTACGATTAGTAACAAGACTTACACTGCTTTACCATAACTATTCTCTACCCACCAAAAGGAGTAGCCTAACTCAGCTGAACCTTCACTGGTCCACATGTTGTCGATGTCTTCCTTGGGCAAGACGTTGTTGTAGAGTCTGGTGTAATACTGCGCCAACCAGGTACCCGAACTGGCCACGCAGAGAAGTACTGTGAACACGATCATTTTGTCAGGACGCTTTCTGATGGGAGTTAAAGTATTAAGCAAATACTCACAGGCTATTACGTTCGCGAGGTATACACCAGGAACCGAGAGGATCTTGGCACGTGGTGACGTCGCCGTGTTCAGCACTGCTAGAAGGGCTGCCAGTGCAGCGGCTACCAGAGCAGCCGACGTCGTGCCCAGGGTGCCGATCCAGAGTCCCCAGGACATCACCGAAGGATCCTGTCTGATCATTTGCGACACTGCGAACGTTCGGATAATATTTTAATTTTTATGTAATTTCTTAAATTATTAACCGTTCCCCTTTGTGACTCTTACGCAAACGACTGTCACGTATCTTGCGCAGGAGTTCAGCAGGACTTTTCAAGACTCGATAAGTCATCGTTCGCGTATTTCATCCATGTAATCGTTAACATTAGGTCCGATCATCATATTTGTG
Source organism: Trachelus tabidus (assembly GCA_030142655.1). Lineage (NCBI taxonomy): Eukaryota > Metazoa > Arthropoda > Insecta > Hymenoptera > Cephidae > Trachelus > Trachelus tabidus. The sequence continues at coordinate 75,635 of JARQTI010000108.1, forward strand.
AACTATCCTGATTGTAGTCAGTTTTAAAAGTCATTGAAATTCAATTGCGGAAATTCTTTACTTTCTAAAGTGCCTGATAGAGTCACTGCATTGGCATATATGTCTATACGCGCGAGGATAATATTGAAAGTTAATCCGAATTCAAATTGGATACAAGATTATCGATGACAGCTCAAATTAGTATTCAAGTATGACGAAAGTAATGTCAGGTATCAATTTATAATATTGATTATCAGATTTTTAATGAATGCCGGATGTCGATGATAAGAAAAAGATATTGCGTGATTAATTTAATTGACAGAAAATAAAGTGAGGATCTACTGCGCATGCGCACAGCGCATTCTGAAGAAACTGTTATCAATTCAAAATCTAAACGTCTATTGGAAGACAGTCTAGAAGGACACTTTAAAGAGGACAGACGGTTAACGAGGCGAAAACGAAGTCAACATGGATTGGAGGATGAGCACCAGGCTGTGACCGGGAAAGGAAAAAGTAAAAGTGAGTCAAGATTCGTCTGGCATATTTCTGTTGCGGCTATTGTTCATTCTGAGACAAAATACGAAAATGTCAATCTATGACGGTTCGATTCTGTGTTTAATCGGTTGACTGTCACGTAGCGCGATGGGGATGTTCATACTTTATCGCACTGTGTGACACTGTTCAATAAGATTTTTGCATCGAATAATGCCAATCGAACGGTTAAATCATGCAGAGTTAACCTCAAATTGTAGACGAGTTGAATACGTTGAAGTATCGCTGGATTTAGAATAGAAATTGGTGTCTCTTCAGGAATTATGCATGTCCTGAAGAATGTACGTGGAATTTGAAAATTCCTGTAGATGTTTCGAATACTAATTTCACCGTGGCTAACTTCACCTTCGTCGTTCAGGGACTCGTAGGAACGACTTGTCAGACGGTGGCGGTAATCAGTCATCCTAGGGACTGTTTATGCATCGCGGAGAATGTAAATTCAATGTGCATAGGTACTTTAAGTGAACGTGACTGGTTCAATTACGTGAGTTATTTCTTTTCCCATGAGTTTTATTACGCAATAGGAACCCTCGAGGATCAGTTCAATGAAACGAACCGTACGGATGTGGAAATTACTGTAACGGTTAAAGAAAAATTTACTTCCGGCTTGTATTTAAAGATACTCGGAGACTTACCGGATACGTGATAAGTCCTCCATCCGTAAGCAACGTTTAATTCCTTCTTTCCCTGTAGAAGACCCAGATGGACGCGACCTGCACTCTCTTGGGGATTCGGTGTTCGCCAAGGCTTGGCCTCGACCCAGTGCTGAGTAACTAGAGCAGCACAGACCAGACCACCTCCCAATAACGAGAGGAAGAAAGTCGCGAAGATGGTGCCTCTTCGGAACATCGACGTCATCCTGGGGTCGCGGGGAGGACCGCCAGGGTTGCCTCCACCGCCCTTTCTAAAATTACCAGCTACTCCTGCACGTGGATGGGATGTCGAGAGGTAATTATTTTTTTTTTTGAAAGTAATGACTACGGCGACTTGGCGAACCAAGGGTTTTAATAATTACCCTGGGCTTGTGCTTCTGCAAAGTGGACCTGACTGAGACTCTTGGAAAATTCTCCTTGCTTAACCTTCTGGGAGAACTCTGCCGAGCTGAGCTTCTTCGAGAACTTGACCCTGTTATTACTACGGACTTTACCAGGCTTTTGCAAGGACGAGGGCCTCGGCCTCTTGGCGAAGGTGTACGGTATAGTATACGGTTGAGCTACGTAAAAGTAAATCGGCCTATAATCCTCGTGTATCTGCTGAACGCAGCTGCCATTCGTGGTGCATCCGTTGTAGACGCTCGGTGGATTATTGCTGTAGGTGTACGAATTCGGGTAATAGATCCCGTACTGGTTCGCCGTTTTTCGCGAGTGCCTTTCCACGGTTCACCAGGAGCCGCTCCTCGACCTCTACTTCGTGCCTCCTCGACGCTTCCTCGTCTTCCTTCACCTCCACCACCAGCACCAGGACCACCACGAACGTAACAGGATCCTGGATCCTTATAACCCCTGGTGGTTCCTGATGAATATATCAATTGAACCTGATCGATCGATCCTCTTGAGTCGATACCGGACTCCTGCAAGACCTGCAAACTGTCGTGAAAGCTCGCTGTTAATTGGTGAGAATTTTTCGTTACCTTTGGAACAAACACGAGAATTATAAATGGGAATTTAATAGGAGGTGAGTGGGACTTCGCTTTCGCTGAAGGATCTCTGAAAAATTTTCACCGGAGACCTCGAGGATTCTTCATCCATAAGATTATAATTACGATCCTCGACGAGTGCCAGTCATATACATCGTAATACGTATGTTTCGTTATCGTCGAAAAAATCACCTAGAACTAAGTGAAATCTTTATTTTCGCTTCTCCAATTCTCACGTGTAACTGCGTTCGCACGAGCCACGGAGATCTCAGTCACGTTGTGACACGGCCTAACGGCATTCCGGATCCCACCGCTCCTACCAGTTGTTTGCATTCCGGTATTCTCCTTTTTTATTTTACTCCGCGTTCCTCCCTCTCTCCATCTCTCTTTCTCTCTCGCGCTTCTCATTCTTAATCTCACGCCAAGTCCTATGCTTCGTTAAACCACTTGCTCGACCGGTCGCTCATGAATCTTCAATCGTGCACTATGCACCTCGTGTTCACTTGTAAATACAGTTGCTCCGAGTAAAAATATATATTTAAATAAATAAGATAAATAATAGATAACAAGCCTGATCGGTATCACCGGGTATACTTTAAGGGGCTCCCCGATATAGAGGTTAGGTAATTCCTACGCTTAGTTAGGTGTCTAGTGTGCTAACGAACTGTATAAAAATCTCGTCAGCATCTTATACGGAGATCGGTATCAAATCGGTTATGGATCGGTAAAGATGAGTTCGTATCGTAAAATTTGTATTCTTCATTTTCAAAAGCAGTTAAGATTCAACGCGTGACGCAACCAGCCAATACCGGTCGTTTCCTACCGGGTATTCGCCATCATGGCAAGATCCACGAAGCTGATGGGAAACTGGGTCAGGTGCCGTCTCTTTCCAACGGCTCGCTCGATGTCGAGACGCAGACCGCCGCGACGCTTGTCCTTCTCAACTATTCTCTGGGACGGTATCCGACTCGCCCACCTGGAAATACGCCCACGAGATCCAAGAGACCTGGCGACCGAGAAAACTACTTTTCCTTCGCTGTTCCTCGTCACTCCCACTGGTCCAGATCTGGACAGCACTCTTCCAGGAGACGGTGCACCGGGAAGCGAGTGGAATAGAAATGTAAAATTCAATCTTATACTCCAACTGTATTCTTTCATCCTTTGCTCTATCCTGGCATAAGCTTGCATACACGCATCGCTATCTAGGATCTCCTGGGTAAGCTACTCGAATACAAAGATCAAGGATATTCCGGATCTTCTAAAACCGTATCTTTGAACTCTCCAGGTTTACCAGCCTACGTGAGCCTGCGCAGCCACTGGCCCTGGGCAGCAGACCGTTCCATTCGCAGAGACGAGTGAGGTCAGCGGATAGCATGATTAAATATTCCGCTAGAATCCTCAGGATGTATAACATCTTTAACGTCGATGCAAAATCTATATACCTGGGTACTGGCAGCATAAGCTCCTTGAGGATGACGCGAACGAGCGTCGTGGATCTTGACGGCTTCCGGGTAACACTGTCACCTCAGTTCGATATCATTACTTCCCGTGTCAGATTTTTGCATCCTCATCCGCTTTAAGTCCCTATTACGTTTCTTTCTTTTTTTTCTCTGTTCTTTCTCTTCACTCTCCACTCTTTTTAGCTTCACCCGCTTTCTCCTTTATTCAAAATTTTTCTCGTTCACGTTCAACAATGGCTGTTTCAATTTTTGCCAACCTCGTCGTCCTTTGCACTTGGGACTTTTCTACCAACAGCACGATATACTGTTTCAGCACTTTTACTGAGGCACTCCGACGCGATCGCAGCAGCAGGCTTTCGGCTCGACTGAGTTTCTACCGTGTTACCTCGACTCGACTCACTTACATCGGGGGGCCCCCTCGTTTCAGTCTGCCTATACACTTCTTTCAGTGTGTGCGGCTCGCAGGTGAGACCAGATGGCAGCACTTACCCTTCTCGATTTTGCACCTGGCCGGTAGGAAATAACTTTTACCGGTCGGCTACTTTCTGGAATTTTATACACGTATACGTATGTACACCTTTGTCAAGCTCACTCGCGGTAACTTTATTTACCTGATCCAGTATAGACACACTCTTTTGCTTACAGGTTATATAAATATTTTAATATACGTTATTTTCTTTCTAGAAGAGGGCTATCATGCCGTCGCTGATGTTCTCGATGTCGAACTTCGGCTCCGCTGGCTCGCTGCTTACTATTTTGTCCCTGAGGTACAGCATCCCGATGTTAGTCAGATGCAGAGAGACCGACGCCAAGAGTAACCTGTCGTATTGAAATTCAATAAATTGTCTTGCAATTAATAGCTCAAAGTATCATTTAGATTCGTACCAGTAGGAGTATCCTAAGGATGCATCAGATACATATTCGCCGACTATTGTGTCTCTTATGGCGACGCCATATTGCGTGACAAGAGTGTAATGGATTCCGAAGATCAGTAGAACCAGGAAATTCAATCCTACGGTTATGGCGTTCATCCAATAAATTCCCTATAAAGAAAAGGCTGTCTAAGCACACCGGTTTTTTCTTTTTCAGAAAGAAAAAAGAACATTACGTACCTCAATGTTCAACAGTGTCTCAGCAGGATTTTTGAAGATGTTTAAAAACGTCACGGCAATCGTCAGAATGACAGCAAGTATCAAAAGACCCATTGCTATCACTGTGCACAGCCAGGCGCCCGCATTAAAGAATTGCTGACCGCCAGTATCTGAACATGAGTACAAGATATACAAACTTTCACAAACAAAAATAATGTTAGTCGCTCACCGTTTGTACTTTTGATTGATGAATTCGTAGCCAAATTTCTGGTGGACGTCAGACAAGCAAAAGAAGGAGATTCACCGGCAAGAAGTGATTTAACTTCTGCGAGTCTGGCAGAAGCGTCTGCTAGACAGCTCCAGGCACAAGCATTTGATGACCACACGCAAGTTACTGTAAGGATAATGATAATTAATTGACATGCGACATAAGTTAATTGCCAATTAATATCAATATATTATTTACTGTATATATCATAATTTCTAGGTGTCTGCAGGAGACGTCTAATCAAAGTGCCTTTGAAGAGTCCGTGATTTACGTCAGAGTCTTCAATGCTGTCAGACTCCCTGGCGACAGATGTCGGCGCACTTATCCATCCCTCTGTGCCCATTGAGATGCATATTATAATCAGGGAGGATATGGACAGGAGAACCGTCACGTGAAAAAAGACCGCGTACTTTCTCGTCGCCATTTATTATCACCGCAGATACGCAGAACACATAGACACCGATGGTCAGCAGCCACACCGGAAATTCGACACCTGTACCAGAGACTCTCTATGATAGCGACAGATCGGGTTCCTCTCGATTTCTCGCGATTCCTCCTTCTTTATCCGTTTTCACAGTCTCCAGGAAACTTCGCGTCACCAGGCTTTAAGAATCCGACGACGACGTTGAGGATGACGATAATAAATTTCCTGGTGTCATTTTCTTAATTGGGATTTACGGTGCACCGTGGATGCACGAAATACACTAATATTTTTGACTTCCAGGTAAACTGAAGTAGAATAATTAACTGCGCTCCATTTTCAGCCGATGAATGGTCAATTATTGGATTATTATCGATAGTAAATTAGAATGGGATCTCATTTAACCTCGTAACGCTTCGGTTCGATCTTCGTAAAATAATCGACGGGCTTCCGATAACAGCATCGTTATCACTGTGTAGATTGATATTTCGTATGGAACCTGTGTGGATGATAGTGAAGATAATGCTGATTGTTAATGTTGTGAATTTTTTTGGCTGTTAAATTAGGGTTGATCCTCGCGCGATGAAACTTCGAACTGCCGTTGCTCATGGCGAACTGCTCTGCCGTAACCATTTGACTAATTTATTATCTTATCGGATTTTTCTGGTGGCATAGCACTATCGGGAAAGAGCTGATACCGTTTTGTTGGTGGGATAATCTTCTCTCTTTTTTTACTCTGGCTTCTGTTCGCTTAATACGGACGGGGATATTGGCATCGCACATAAAAAATGTCAAGCCCTCTTGATATCCGGCTGACAGATATTGACAGATGTCCAGTCTTTGGCGACCGCCTTCTGTCAATATTTTCATTTTATTTAGAATCACCGGAACTGATTATACCGCTTTTACGAGAATGTGTGGGTGTTTGATTATTTTGATATGATACATACGATAAAGTGATATATGTACGCTCGTGACCCTTGTGTTAATGTGACCCATATCTTTTACGAATACGGAGTGTTATAGACTTATGTAGGAGCGTCATTTGTTCTTACTGATTTACTGCTGTGACTGGCAGAGATCATTCACGATAAGTTACGCTGTCAAACGTACTTATTAACGTTGATGTCGTGAGTCATATTTATTTCACATATTATCAGTTATGACGAGGATGCGAAGAAGTGCGTGATCCGACACGTATGTGAAATTGATTTTATACTTGGGAATGATTTGCATCTGATACTGGTAGAAAGATTCAGTCTTGTTGGACTTTACGTCTGACGGTTAGTGGGCACAATGGGTATGGAAGATAAATTAGAAGCAGTATAAAAGTTCTGGAGGCGGCTGTGAAATTCCATAAATGTCACTTAAACAGATTACTGCACGGGGACTGGATCTTTACCAATATCTTCTCTGCATCCAATGAAGATTTTAATAAAAGTCAGATTTTGTACTTGCTATGATTGTTGGCAACAATGCTGCCATCTCTGTGAACTATGTTGAAATTCAGTGGTCAGATAGATTCATAGTGGCTGAGTTCTCTGCAGCGTTTCTCAGTAGGGACTGTATCGATAAACATAGATTAAATTAAAAAAAATATTGGTGGCTAACGGCTAACGCAGAACATCTTGAAAAATTAGAAAAAATAAGGAAGAGGAGTAGACTTAAAATTTAAACTAAGTTAATGACCTTTATCCTGAAAGGGTTAATCACAAAGAGAAGTTAGTATGATTTTAAATAATCTAGTCGAGATATGGCTCTGAGTGCTCCCTAGTGGGCAGTGTATATATGTATAGGATGAACATGATAACCAGATACTTTGGTTTTTGTTTTATTATTTTCCAGAGTTTATTTATAGTGTTAGCAACAATGTCCTTAAAATACGTATGCGACAACATTCGATATAGTTCAGCAATCCAGCTATAGAGGGTATACGTTTTAGCAATATCGAAACTCGCGAAAATCGGGAGCCATGGTTCTCTGCGAGAAATCCCGATAATCGTAATACGCGATTATCCGATAGATCCGCCTACCGCCCGAGCAAGGAAGAAGAACTCATTTTCTCATGGTCCGCCGGATACCCGAGTCTGCCCGAGTCCTTACACAAGGACTCCACGCAACACACTTTCTTGTCTTCTTCCTACCGCTTCGCCGCGCAGTAGGTCTAACGTCAAAACAGTCCTTCTCTCTGGCAGTGCGTCCCGGCGGTTGGGCACCCCTTGTATGCGGGTTCTCGAACCAAAAGGACCTCCTGCCTCCGCCACCCTTCGTTATCATATCGCGTTAGTGATATAACCTGCCGATGAGATGACGTTGCTGCTCGTGCTAACAGTGTATAGCACGGGAGGGCCGTCCAATAAGTTGTCTCTGGTAAGCAGCACACGTGCATGGTAACCAGTTAACGTGCGAAAGTGTCAGGTTCGAGACTCTTACATGAAATATCACTGCAGGGGCCATTGACAGCAAAGATTCTAGAAACAGTACGGAAGAGAGAAGTACGACGCATTGAGGAACTCAAAAATAAATTGGCAAGGATGGCAGGCAAAGGAAAAAAGTGTGACCAGGAAAAGAGATTGAAAGCGCAACGTTGACAGTTCTCCTTAGCCTCCCTTGTCAATTTAATTTTGAGTTCCTTCAATGCGCTGTACTGTTTCTGGAGTCTGCTGTCAGTGGCCCATGGAGTGATTGTGGGTTCAAGAATATAGGCCCATTGGCAATCTCCTTACTCATCTCTGATATTTATATTTTTATTATGGAATTTGAGTTTATTGTCTGTTACGTATCATTGTTTATAGAATGACTGAACAGACAGGCAACACGTCGAAGAAGGTATGGGGAGAGAACGAAAGATTAAAACTGGCTGCTCGACTCGATGCTCAGCTGGATGAGTACATAAATAGTCTTGAAAAAAAGCCATATACGGAAGGATGGCCGGAGGATAGGTGGCAGGAGGAAATGGAGAAACATCCATTCTTCATGAAGAAAAGTCCAGAACCTGGAGAGGAGTTGTCTCCTTTGATGCAAGGGTTACAGCAACTCAAGTACGATGAGAATGAAAATACTCCGGAAGGTGGGATATACTGTCAAGCTATGGTAGACTTATAATTATCTTTAACTTTTTTTTTGTAGAACTTGCTAATAACTATAAGGAAGATGGGAATTATAATTACAAGTACAAAAATTATCGTTTGGCTATCTTTAGTTATACCGAAGGTATCAAGACTAAGTGCAAGGACAACGAGCTCATGGCCCAACTTTACAATAACAGAGCTGCTGCTCATTTCATGTTACAAAATTATAGGTAAGTAATTAATTAATCGATTTAAAAATCACTGCATTTTATTTATTCTCTTTGTAAATTTCAGATCCAGTTTGAACGACTGCAAGGCTGCCTTGAAATTAAAAAGTCCTTATAATAAAGCTTTGTCCAGGGCTGCTCTGTGTGCTTTTAAAATAAAGCGTTACGAAGAATGCATCGAACTATCTGATCGGTACTTGGAACAATGCCCAACGGATAAGGAAATTCTAAACTTGAGATCACAGGCTACAACGGAGAAGGTAGAGAGCGCACTTTCGCAGAACTGGTAAACGCGAAGTTTCCATTTACGTAGATTATTTGCATCATGATAGAAACGCCTGGAAAGAGATAGCAGAAGACGTCAGGCCCTAGAGAAGAAGCAAGAGCTCGAAGAGGAAAGACTAATAAAGACAATCCAAAGCAGAGGCATAAACCTTGAACAACACAAAGGCAAAAAAACTTTAGAACTGAAAGATTTAGAACCTCAGGTGCCTCAACTTGCACAGAGCAGAGTGCATCTCGACAATGACAACAGACTCGTTTGGCCCGTTATAATGTTGTATCCGGAAACGCGTCAAGCTGAGTTTATTCAAGAATTCCACGAGGACACGACGTAAGTAATTCATGGAATTCAACCGACCGCAAGAGTCCATTGCCGTTCCCGATCTCATCCTACATATTCCTCCCGTTCGCCATCAGCGTCATAACGACCGCCTATGTTTATTTCATTCTTCGTTCTGAGCTACTCGTGATAGCGCATGCGCAGAAAAGTAAAAAGTAAACGTCCATAAATTTAAATAATTTCCATCCGCAACATTGCAGACTACTGGAACAATTGGAAGTCATTTTCGAAGACCCACCAGAATGGGACGAGGGTCGTCGTTACCAGCCAAATAATGTCAACGTCTATTTCGAGACTGAGGATAAGAGCCAAGTCCATAAAGTGGACACTCGTCAAAGGCTGGGGCAAATTTTGTCAAACTCGAGGTAAAGTGCTCGTCCTTGTCCCAAGACATTAGTCCTGGAATGGTTGAGGGACATAAAGGCTGTACCGTTAATGCCATGAATAATGTCCAGGGTAACCAGACCTAAGTGAGTTCACTCGAGTAACCATCATTATTACAGATACGTCATAAAAGCTGGAACGCCTTCCTTTATGATTCTGATTGCATCGAGCGAAGCGGAGAAGCGATTCCTCGCGAACTACTGATATCTCCTGGGTAACAATTCTGTAGCCCTATTTTATAAATAAACAGGAACGCGGAGAAAGTGAAATAAAAGAAATTTATTTGCCGTACAACCAGCTCACAACGAACGTATCCTAATCTTGCTAGAACTCGTTAAGATTTAATCTCGGTCGGGGCGAAACTTTTGGGGAGACCCCAGAAAAAATTTCAGTAGCCCCACATGGCCCAGGCGTCGCGACGTCGTTTCAGTCCTTTTTTTATTCCAGCACACGAAGCGCAACGTTTAGTCTGACATGGCGCACGTGCACGAGTACTTAATTTTCATTTTATTGTCGCGTCATTACGCGAGAGCTCACACGACACGCAAAAAAACTGTCGCCGTCTACATGTTTGTGACTGATATCATTTAATCGAGACGAATGGCGAGGGTGAACAGTTGATCGATAAATCAATACGAGTGACACCATCTTAGTGAGCATAATTCTTTTTTCCTTCTTAAAGCAACGTCGAAGACGCCTTGCAGGTAGATGATCTTGTTACGTCCAAATGCAATTAAGGGTCAACGTCGCGATGTCTCCTCCCAATCTCCGGCGACCTCATCCTTATTCCATCTAATGAACAGGTGGGAGAAGGGATTCTCCTCCTTTCTGACTGAGGCAGTTTCAGCTTTTAGCCATGGGAACCGATATCGACGCTCGTCGTGGCCATTGAGCACAGAGAATTCACGCTCGACGAAGCACGTGTAAATTCTTGGCTATTGGTCAATCGTGACGATCTGGAATCCGACTGGAGAACCATCTCATCCGACTGCTCCTTCACCTCCCGTTGATCCATCTCCTCGCGATGCGATTTACATGTATTTTCCATTTTTTTTCTACAAATACCTATAAGAATCGGCGCTTTGTCGAGTTTTCAAGAAGCGTTAATGAAACACAGGTAATAGTCGTCCTGCACGATATCGCGTGACAGAGTGAATTAAGGGTGAACGCCTATGGTACAGGTGTACCAAGGGTGCAGACACGGTTCGGGGTTGATGTTGGGCATAACGAAGGGTCGTCCTAACTATTTAGGATCGGAATAATTTTTAGACGGTTGTTCAGTCCCTCTCTTAACTCCTGCGCCGTATGTTGTCGGTCTGCGCTAAAGGGACGAAGATACAGAGCCTAAAATTTTCTAGGTGGAAAAAAAAGTACCATTGCTACACGACCCATTCGCATTGTACTTCAGGGAGTTGCCGAGGGAGTGCGTTCCTTACGAGCGGTCAGGGTGAAGTTAGGGTTTGGATGTTCGGACGTTTACGGTTGCGCTCGGGTCCTTGGCCCTTTGTGTTCGTAGAGTCACAAGATGGCGCTCGAGGAAAGTCGTGACGCGATTGGTCGGCGTGGTGACCGCACCGCGAATCTCCCCGAGAGCAGTCGCTTCCACGATCTCGCAGCGGGTGGGTTGTAGCACGGCCGAAAAAGCAAAACACGCTTTCGCCGCGGACGGTAATGGCCGCCGTAGTAGCAGGCTAGCCGTCGAGGAAGAGGACTCGCGTGCGTGCTACGTCCTCTCGCCCTGAGCCTGAACGCGCGTCCATTCTTATACAATTGAAACGTGTGCAGTTTAACGATACCGATCCGGTTAACGATACGCGTGGTGAGAACTCGTCGAAGCTTTTCTAGTACAAACTTCGTGATCCAGGAAGATTTATTATATCCTTTATGATATCTTACTAGAGCCGGTTGAACAGTGCGTGCGTGCACCAGCAGTGTATGTGGTGGCCAGCCATTTTTCAATGTGCTACGCCGGTCCATGACCCTTTGTCTCATCTCTACGCGTTGGATTTACTGACTCGTTGGCCGCACCCGTGGCCACCACCTTCTTGGATTATCATTCGACTTCTCGCTCTGGATTATCATCTTCCTCCTCTTCTGTCTTCTGCTGCTCCAGTTACTACTGCCACTAGGTGAGTTTCATCCCTTAAGTTCGACTAGTGAATATGCTAGGAGCAGCGTGCACAGTGGTTGTTCCCTGACTCTGTATCACTCTGCCTCGTAGACTGATACCTGGTGCTTAATTATGCGGATGAGTTTATTCATCTGCCTCGGCAAAGTATCATCGGTAGTCAATAGTATCCATCCGCTCCTGGAGTCATATCTCATCAGGAAGATATTCATGAATCAAGCCTGCACAGTGAATTCCAATACTACAGAGTACTTCATTGAGAATGTGTAGCAAGCATTATTCAGGGTGCTCCAGATTGGTTCCTCCTGGTAGGTTATACCTGGTGAGAAACCCGTGAAGGCTCGAAGGAGCGTGTATATGCCGTTGCCTCGGGCAACGACATCAGAATCCTCGACTGCGGTCCAGGAACGTATTTTTTTTCTACAGACTGTAACGTACACCTTGGCGAGGGCCGATCAATTTAGAGAAGATCTAGCCACGGGCACGATGCCAAAGATGGCTCCGTATCCCGTCCTCGTAATCGTTCCCCGATGATCTCGCGGTATCCCCATCTTCCTCGACCCCAGAGGAGAGCCCTGCCTCTGTATCTCCCACCCCGCCTGCCACCGACCCACCCCATACGGCGATCATTAGATATATTCGACGAGTATCTCCATGGACACGCACCCTTGTATTTCGACGCAACCCTCCAGCTACTGTGCGCTCTCGCATTGTTTGCCCACCCTTAGGTTTCCTATCGGACGTGTATCCTTTTTAAGTCGATATTTTATACGGCAGTCATGGCTGCGGCTCGTCGTGCGCTTACTCCTTGATCGTACCGTGGAATTTAGTATTGCTCTACTCGCCGGGATATGAATCTCCTCCGTTATAGGATATTGCAATGGACGGTGGTCACTTTGGCAATGTTTTTACACAATGGGAATTTCATGCGCAAACTTATCCGGCAGTGTATTAGTTCCGTATGACGTATTCGAATAACCTGGTTGTATATATTGCGCATTGATGTTTCCACAAGAGTATGAGAATCACGATAGAGAGCAGGGATGTTCATTGGAGATGGTTGCGGGCAGAAAGTTGACCATCGAGGCGTGAAATTACGACGGAAACTCGTGGTCCGGTCAGTTTTCACAAAATGTCGGTAATTCGATGTGGGTAAGCTTAGCCCTCTCTCTCTCTCTCATTCTATCGCACACATACATTTTCTCTCTCACCATCCTTCTTTCTCTTATCGAAGAAGGAGAATAGTCCCGCTTCTGTCGACAAAGCAGGCTTTATTTCAGCTGGTCGGAAATTCGGTGGGCATGTGGCAACGCTGCATCTCACGTCTTCCTCTTTCTCTTGCTCACTTCCATTCTCAAACAGATACGCCGTCCTCGTCGGTGCATCTCCTCGCATCCTACTTCCACACCATCGACGCCGTCTCCACCTTTACCCTTACCTTCAGCATCGGCCATACCTTCGGTACCTTCGTCGGCTCTTCTCTACAGTTTCCTCTGCCAGCAGACATGCCTACCTACCTATATCTTTCTTCTTTCTTCCCTCCTGGCCCGTCTACCTTATTGCTTCCACGAGTTCTTTTCTACAGTCTACTCTTCTCTACCAGCGCCTTCACGCAGCAGAGCCCAAGCCAGGCCCGCCTTCCATATCCAATAGCCCTGGGTATCCACCACCTTGCACCTCATCTACCATTCTTTTATTTTCTTATTCGTTCAGTGCTCACGGAGTTAGGCCAGGGGCTTCTCTTGGGCCGCTATTGGATCCGAGTCGAAGAATGAGACTGGGGCTTGCTCCAGGAGTGGGAGAGAGAGTGAGACGGACGAATTGAGTACCTGGCTACGCGCGAGAGAACAGGGGCGAAAGATCACGTGAGGAACCAGGAGGTATCGGAATAAAGAGAGATAAGTAGAAAAAAGAAACGGTCTTCGGGGTAGATTTTCTGCGTTCCCTATACTTTGAAATTTTGGCTCTCCTCCCCCGTCGGCACTTTTCCTCCTGGTAACGTCGTCGACGCGCTCTCGCCAGCCGTCGATGTGCCGTCGTGACTTTATCGGCTAGAATCGACGAGGATTTTACGGCGTTCGTGAACAGGGAGAGGAAGCCTCTGAGCTTAATAATTGAGCTGCTTCGAGTTCGCGCTTACTTCTCACATGCTCAGTCGCTCGGTTAAACTCGCACTGTACCGAATGGCGGGGCTGGTATTTTTATATTCCTCGAAGCCATTATCTTTTATTCGCTTTATCGCGATACCTTTCTTCTTTTTTGTTTATCGATCACAGATAATCGATACTTCTACAAGACGATCCCCTTGGTACAGTCTTCGCGTTTATCGTAACGAATTTTGATCGAACCTCCTGCCGCACCTCACTGCATGCGCCATCGTTTCGCCGATACTTTTGATGGAGATTGTAAACCAATTTTCCATTATTATTAGCCGGACGGCGAAGGGGCGGCGGAGCAAGAGGGGATGCGACGATGACGAAGGAAGTACGGAGCAGGAAGTGCACTCTATAGTGGGCCTCTGTGTACGACGGGGTATAAATGACTCGAGGCGCTTCGAAATTTTCATGTAAAAGCACATCAGACCCTCGATCGGTCGCCGTGGAAACAGGACGAACCGACTGAACCAACCCTTGGAAACCGATTACCCGCCAGAGGTACGGTTCTCATCCGTTAGATTGTTATCGGCGGGGGCCACCTGAACTCGAAATGCTTTTACGCGAAGATATGGGACGGGCCCGGGTTTACCGGGATGGACCGAGGGGGACGCGGCATGAAAAAGAGAAATAAGGACGCGTGAAATCACACGGACCAGCGGAATGTCTAGAGGTACGATTTTTCGTAGGCGATTGAGCGAGAAGTGAGCGCCAGGTCGAACTGTGAAGGATGAGGAAAGTAAAATGGGCGTGCTTTATGGGCTGCTAACGGATGCCCCCATATGGGGATTTCGTTGGTTTGGGGTGGCGCGGTGCCTGATGGCGACGGCTATGGCTGTGGTAGTGGCAGTTCGTTGGTTACTTCTTTTCGGCTGGGTTCGAGTTTAACTTCGTAAGCGTAAGGGAAAAAGAAAAGCTAAGGTGGGGCGAAGTCGTTGCCGAAAGGTTCTTCTACTTCGTTTCTGTCGCTGCGTTACGACCGAGGTTATACGTATGTATATATCAGAACCAGCCCAGGCGCAGGACGAACTAAATCCCAGAAGAAACGAAGGTCGCCAACGCTGAATTTTACTCGTACGCTCATCCTCCTTTCCAACCCTCGCTAGGAGAGGGTGCCCGGACGTTTTATGGCTGTCCTATGGATCCCCGTAAACGTGGCAAACTCGATATTCCGTGATGGCCTATTGCCCTTTCACGATTACAGTTGTCACTTTCGTGGTTCTAATATCGTGTCATATCCTTCCTCGGTGTTTGTTCGGCTTATTTATTTTACCTTGGTCCTCCTTCCCCCACACTTTTTCTCACCCGACTTTCCTGCTCATCCAAAAGCTCGACGACGGCAACACATTTTTCTGTTGTTTCTTCTGGGAAGTCGTCCCCTCCCCTCCGCCCCCTCAGTCTCGGTACTTAACCTACGCCCCTCTTTGTTTCGTCGTCCCGCCAGTTTTTGGCACGTGTCACGAAACTTGGTGCCCGGCGTTAGGGGGAGGGTGGAAGGAGGGCGGTTACTGGTAATGGTAGTGGTAAGGACGGAGGGTGCCCGCGACGACGGAAGTCTCCGTTAGATACAGTCGAGTCGATCTGAGGTTGCTTGGAGTCCTATGAGGGGTGAACGAACAAATGAGGAAAGAGAACGTAAGGACATGCTCTGCCCCTCTGTCCCGGTTCTGATGACTTTACGCTGAAGGTACAGCGGGGTGTGGTGAGGGGGGCGGGAGAATTTGCAGGGGGGGGGGTATTAGGAGGACAGAATTACGCTCGTAAATGACCTGCCGGTAGATTAGCGCTATACGCTCCCTGAAAGTGGATGTGGCGTACCAGGAGTACAGTGCCCCCCCCCCCCCCTCGCCCCTAATAGGAGTCCCTTCTTCGGGTAATGTGACTGCGTAAGACGCTTCTTTTTTGTTCTGTTCCCCCGTCTCCTTTCGCCTCCCGCCACGGCAATATTCTTCGCGGCCGGTAACGTCGCGGTGCCATTAACGTCGACGCGAACGGATAGAAAACGGTAGTTCCATTCTACAGGGGCTTCCAGCACGAAGGTATCCAGGCTAACTCGATTGCACTGGATGAGGGTAATACTCGTTAAGCGTCGTTTCGGCAATATTTGCACGGCCGGAAGCGGGCGATGGCTTCCGTTGACCGTTTGGCAAGTCGCCGATAGGATCGATACGTTAAGGGAAAAAAAAGAGAGAGGCTCATCCGTGGATTTTTAAAAGTGCTCCGTATACAACTAGCCCCCTTTTGTCAGTAGGACAGATCGGTCGTACTTAGTTATCGGCGCTAGTAGATCGTTCCGATATATTCTAAACCCCTTAAACGTTACGGGCATTCGAACGTTCGTTCGCCGGGCAATTTCGTGAAGGGTAGCCTCTACGGTCGAGTCGGTCGAACGTGGAAGAGAAGGAAAATTTCGGTTCATCGGTACTCGCGTCCTTGTCTAACGCTCGGGATCGCCCATAGGCGTGTCCTCGTCGCGCTCACGGCTGGCGTGGAAAAGTTTTAAAAGAAACTTTAACGAATTTCTTTCTTCTTCGTGTCCCTATCGTTCGATCAAGTCGATCTGTTACCGGTGTCCTGGTTTAATCTTAGTTTGTCGACAGGTCGCGGCACTCGGAATGCCAATCGACGAAGGCAAACGTCACGACAGCCGTCAAATCTCGTTAAACTAGGAACTGAATAACCCTGTACAAGACAAATAGTAGGGAAAGACTTCGCCGCGTAGACGCGAATTATGTACAGTGACAGTTAGACTGTACCGGTTTGCCCGCGCGGGTCGTACCTTCTGTTTCTCATCCGTTCCTCTCCTGCCCCTTCTTTCCTCTATCTCCCTTCTTTGTCCTACGACCTCACTTCGTCCTCTCGTCTCGTACCGGTGGCGTCCTTAATGACTTACTACCCGTGGACCGTAATGCGGACACGAGTCTGCAGAGAAGGAAGCAAAAGGACGACGACGTAGAATGATATCTCGCTGTAGGAAAATCATATCGGGCTGTGAGGGGGAGCAAGGGAGGCAGACTGGTGAGGGAAATCTGACGAATAAAAAAAAAAGGTGGAAGGGAAGGTGACACTGGCTAACTAAGAGACGCGGGTAGCCAGCGCGTGAGAAACTTGGTCGGATCGCTAGAGCACGGAACGAACGGGCAAGGAATAATGTCAAACGGGATATTTCGCGGAGACGAATCGAAAGCTATCGACGACGACGGGTGGGTGGGTGGGGGGGCAGGAGCGCACACCGTGGCGAACTTCGATCATGCTTCAGCGGTTGGCTTCCTTTGTTTAAACTTATCCGTTTGCTTGCTCGTGGGATTATCTACGCTTGAGCGATCAAGCATCTTCGAATCATCCGTGAGCGAATGCCAGCCAGTGGAAAGACGTTGCGTCGCCTCGGATTGGCTCCCTTGCCGGATCAGTTATTCCCTCGGTGCCCTTTATTCATCGTGATCGTTTTTCGAGTCTGCCGTATATATGTATCTACTCGACCAGGACCTTGCCCATTCTTTGGTCTACTACAGCCGCCCCTGGGTCACGCAGAGACAGCATCCCTTGCCTCGTACAGGCTCTCTGATCCTTTCGCGAAACTTTAAGTCTCTGTGGTGTTGGGTCGTGTACGTGTATATAGGATTGGTATGGTCTCTGATCTCTATGCTTATGTATATACCCAGACTGGACTTGGGTTATGATCACGTTCGTCGTCTCCAGGGGCAACCCTTGATGGTGTCTGGTCTAACGATTAATACTCTCACGTCGAGGGAGTAACGCTCATCCAGGTCGCGACCCCGCCTCTTCCACGGGTTCTAAAACCCCCGACCTGGACACGGCTAGCCGCCACGAAATTGAACGGTGGAAATTTAATGTTCCCGGCGAATTTTCGTGAGTGCGTGAAATTAGGTTTGGCTCTGGAAGCAGCAGCAACACCAGCCAGGTAGAGGCTAGGTGGGCCAATCGAAGCGTGTGGGGGCCACTCGGCTCCTACAGACTTCTCTGCCTCGATGTCAGTCGACGGCGTCGGCGTCGCTAGGAGCACGAGGGTGGAAAGTTTCGTTTTTGCCAGTCGGACAGAGAGAGTCTGCTCAATGTGTAGTATATTGGTTAGGTGTTCGGTGTTCGCGGAGGGGGACAGGGGGGGGGGGATGTCTCGAGTACGAGTTGAATATAGGCGGTTGGTCGGTTTGCTTGGTTTTACCGTCGGTAATGTAGGGTGCGGCCTTTCCTCGCCATTCGCAATCGGTGCTTCCTAGCGAAGCGTCAGCCCCGAGCTTACGAGCTTAGCCCGAGCTTAGCCCGACCTCGATCCGCCTTCGTAAACTCGATTTTATTCCACTGCCTCCACACCCCCCTTTCCCCTTCCCACGGCTACTGCGAATCGTACGGTCAACTCGCTCTCGCCCCCCCCCCCCCTCCGCCGTTTTTAAATATAATAAATACTCATTTTACGAGAGAAAATTCCAGATCCAATAGTTTTGAGTATTGATCCTTTTTATTTATAGTGAGAAAGATGGTGTCTACGTTTGACGATTCATCCCTGTGTTTTGTAGCACGAGACCGCGCTCGAATAATTCGCACGTTAATCAATATTTAGTATCGATGTTACACGTCACTGTCGTACATCGGTTCATGTTTAAGGTGCCATCGGACCGTCGCATGTATTGACTTTAATGCCTGTCAGATGCTGGCCCCCCCATTAATAAAAGAAAAAGGGGTGTGTGGGGAAGGAGCGGAAGGGGTGGGCAACGGCAGGCGTCAACCCGATACAATGGAAAATGAGAGCGTGAATTCAAATGAGGGCCTGGATACCCCCCCCTTTTCACCCCTTCCACCCTCAACCTTAGCTCGTGACGTGCGCTAATGGCACAAAAAGGGATGATGAAAAAGGTTCTTGTAAATAGCGTTTTCTTTTAATTTTTTTTTCTCTTGGGATTTTCTAGTGAACCAATAGCCGCCCGGTGGACGACCATAGGGACAATGGCAACAAGGGACGGGTAAGATGGGAGTATTAGGGGTGGCGGTCGACTGTCTTTGTTTCGTGGCCACCACTTTTAATTCTACTCTCGTAATTGCCTCCCACTGTATACGCCCACGCTACTCGAGTCTACACTAGAAACTTGAGTATTTTCAGAAGGATCTGAGAAAGACAGAGAGAGAACATAGTACTGGTCGCTTTTTCGTTACAATTTTTTTCTACGTACTATCCGTCTCATGGCAACTCTAATGGCTACGCGCGGCGTCCACGGGTACCTAGGGCTTTAGGTTGATTAGCTATGGGATCGGTCTGCATATACTCGAACCCATGAAAATCCATGAGGATGGCACATCGCGCTCGGGTACCGATCGATGGCCCACTAGGTAGTACACTGAAACGTGCAAACACTCGGTCGCTGGCTGCGACTCCAGTCACAATGGAGTTTACGCGGCTCGATTTGCTTTTGGTGAACCCAATGCCAGAATCCCGAGTGTACTCGTTGACGATCGGATCCTGACTGAAAATACCCTCGAATCCTCCCTACTAACCCCCCCTCGCCACTCTCCATCCATTCGAGCTCCATCGAGGCACCAGGGAACCTCGTTCAGTCACAACCAAACCCCATCGGCAAGCATCGAACTTCGTACAACTTCAAACTGTCCTGCGCTCCCATCTCTCTTTCTCTAGCTACCTCCTATGGCCTCCCTTACCGTACATAACCTAGTTCAGTTTAATCTAGTGCACTTGGGTTTTGATGCGTTTTGACCGATGATTCATATACACCCGACACCTGCTGGGAGACATGCTCAAACCGGATGCTGCGGGCATGGACAGACACTGGGTATATCCAAGAGCCCATACCGACGTTGAGAATTGGCGTAAATCCAGATACGAAACAAAAAGCCGTTGGGACACGATAAAACACGTATCCACAGGAGCCATTCTAGAAATAGGCTTCTGGAATTTCTGTCTGCTGCTACTACAGTCCTCCTATGTGCGACCTCCATCCTCCGTATGTATTCATATACGTTTGTCTACATATGTAGTCGCGTGTCTTTCGGCCATTCAGAATTGTAGTCGTCTGCTGTGTTAAATTTCTCTCTCTCTCTCTTGTCTCCTCTATCCTCTTTCTGCCTCTTTCTCTCAATCTGGCTACACTATCGTCCAGACACTATAGACACACCGGTACAATCCGAGTTCACGGTATTCTCGTATCCGCTGTATACGATTGGCCGCGGACGTTGTCAGAAAATAAGATGAAAAGTATCTGGAGCGTTGCGCAACCTCAGCAACTTCCGATTCGCTCGAGATCTCCGGTTTCTTCTCTCATCCACGTCGAAGACACTGTGGAAAATTACCCAGAGCCAGGGGTACCAGGCGCGGTACGCCGGTATCTAGGAGGTCTGGTTAATGATGAGCTCGGGGATGGGTAAGAGTCGAAGCGAGTGAGAGAGAGATAAAAAAGAAACGAAGAAAATAAATATTCAGCGAGGAGGAAACACGTGAAAGTAAAATACCAAGGATCTATCAGGTACCGGAGTGAAGTCAGTCGTGGTTCGAATTCGTAGAATCCAACGCCGCGGCGCTCGGCAATTGCTTGGGGCCGGCAAACATAACGCCTTCCATCATCCACGTTATAACATCTCCCGATCTCACCGGCTGCTTTGGGGCCTCACCTCCTCTACGTTCCTCATCTCCTTTCACTGGCTCTACGCTCTATAACTAACTAACTAACTACCTACCTACCTACCTACCATGTCCTATCCTCGGGACGGCTGCGTTTCGACATTGCGCGATTACCTTAACGGTAAATCCGCAATCGAAATGGTCGTTCTGTAAGTTGCTTGAAGTCCATAGCCATGCCAAGGCGTCCCTTGTTCTCTCTCTCTCTCTCTCCCTTCGTACCCCACTCTACGTAACTCACCAGAGGAAGATCATCGCGTTGAAAATATTTCGACTCAATTTCTATTCAGCGTAGTCACTGTTCTCGGGTATATCTCGTACTTGTACATGGAATGACCTTTGACCTCGAGTACCGGTGATTCAACGCCAGGTCCCTTCTCACTTATCGTTGATGAAACCGAAGAGAGATCCGTCGCGCACAAGGAGTATCGGGACACTTCGTGGCCGGAAAATGAAAAGAAAACCTATGGGACGAGATGATATTTTTCCTAACCGCCTGTTCTTTGCTCCTGTTTTCATATCTCTTTCTCTCTCTCTCTCTTGCACTCTCGTCCAGGGGGGATAAAAGAAATGTCATTTTTCACAAAGAAAATGGAAGAGAGGTAACGAGAAGAAGAAAAAAAAAGACAGTAGAGTCGAGGAGCGGGCAACGTCGTCGTTACTACGTGGCCATATCCTAGTGGCAGGAATATCGATGGTAGAACTTTTGTGACATCGATCGACCCGTAGCCACCACCAACCCTAGTGGGAAAAGTACGAGTGTCCAAGGCGAAACCTGGGGAAGAATTTGTTCCAGGGTACGATGACTCGCGAGTAGTCGGTTATGGCCTTTGGCCGACTACTACTTACTAGCCTCTGAATAATATCAGGTTGGACGAATGCAGCGAGGAGCATATTGTATACCGGTAGTCGATGCTAGCAGCTAGTATATTGCTGCTTATACGAGTGAATCTGACTCTTCGACCGATTTGCCGTTTTCTTTTTCTACTCTAGGCTTATTTCTTATTTTCTACGAGAGGGGGGCGCGCGACGCGACGTGGGTATAGCGGGAAGTCGCTGGAAAAGTCTTTGCGATTCTCGTCTAATTTACATTGATAATGCACAAGTGTCGTTGCTTCGTATATATACGGAAGTGACGCGTCACCCGGAAGTCATCCAGGCGATATCAACGGAAATAGATTTTATTGGATGGTTGAGCTGAACTTTGATATTTATTTCTTTTCTCTCTCACTATTTTTTTCTTTCTCTCTTTCATTATTATTTTCTTTATTGAAAGTTCCATCGCCATCGAATTATTGATCGCCTGTGTACGGCTCGACCCATTACTCTTCTCTTGTTATTTTTCTATAGTCTCATTGTATCGTACGGATTAACGTCATAAGCGTTTTCACCTTTACTTGATATTTTTTTATTGTTTTTGCTCGTTTGAACTTTCCCGGCTATGCTCATGGAAATACTTTCGTATTCTCATCACCCTTTCGCGTCAATTCTCGTAATGGGGGGTGGTTCGTTGCTTTTGTGTTTCTCTGTATTTTTTTGTCGATTTACTCTTTTTTTCTGCGCGACCGAACAATTCGATTTCGTCTGTTAAATTAATTATACGATCGCCACATGGGAATTTCTCTGGGATAGATTTGAAATAATTTATGTCCTTGCGCGCTTAAAGGCGCACCTCCAATGATGCGCCTTTAACAGGAATAAAATTTACAGGGCTTTTCGATCAAGAGAGACGATGCGTTGAGTGCGATGATTATATATAGAGAGAGAGAGAGAGAGAGAGACGTGGGAATGGACGAAGGGTGGGGTGGGGAGGGAGGGTGGGAGCTTAAGGGGTTATCCGATATTCTTTAAAAATGGCGATATCTCTTTGAACAGTCCCGCGAGATAACGAGCTGCACTCCGGACCGAATCGAAGAAGCGTGAAATTTGCCTCGTCGACTGTAGATAAAATAATGAAATCTCGAAGATTGAATTTCTATACGAGACGTAATTACCTCTGGCGCGTAACTGCCGTACGAGGAATGAGATAAATAAAGGCGAGCGACGACCCGCCGGGCGGGCGGGGGAGGAAGGGACAGAAGTCGGCGGCGGTGTCGAAATTTTCGTTCGTTGGGCTTTTGTAATTTCGAAACTCGCCACTGATATTATCGCCAGGCCTGCTTTACGCAGCAACTGCGCGCGACTGAAAACACGTATTCCCGTGGGGCGTTCACAAAGAAGGAATCACGGGCCGCTTCGAATGGACATCGCGTATCACTTTCAAATCGCATTCCCACGAGTGGGGCCGAGGGTTCGTGCAAAAGAGACGGAAAAGGTCGAGATAAGTGTGTGCGAGACGAAAAGAAAAAAGGAGCGATCCAGAGAGAGAAAACTAAGAGTCCATCGCAGTCTTTCGATGAATCTCCAGTGAGGAGAGAGAGAGAGAGAGCAGAGGGAATCAAGGCGATAGAAAAAAAATCGAAAGAAAAATCGTATTGAAATTGCCCTTTGACCCGTCCTCTGCTAAAACGACCGTCGTGCAACGCGACGCGCATAGGTAAACGATGTGTTCGGAAGCCAATCGTGATCGATGAGACGCACCACCTGAAGCGTTCCAGGGTTTGGTTGCCACTGCACGCGAGGAACCCGAGAAAATTGAGTTGGTCGTCTAGGTTAGGTTGGGACACCTAGACCAGACACCTATATCAGAGTAAAAGTCGAAGTTTTCCAATGGTATTTTTCTCGTGGGGGAGTGTATATGCGCGTGTATCCCGTGTTTGGTGGAGAAGACTTTTTTCAGCGACTTTGCGATCCCCTCGACCGGGCGAAGGAGGAGCGAGGAAGGGGAGGGTGGGACAAGGCGCTCGGGGAGGACATAGAAAGGAGGACGAACGGCATAGAGAGGTTAGGTCTCGAGAATGGCGGCAGCAGGTCGGCACAACCTTTCGAAGTATCAGTGGACAATATAACGACGCCTGATTTCGGTCTTCTCGCATCTGGGACCCCGTAAGGCTAGCCGAGGCTCTTGCTTAGAGGCTTCTACGTGAGTGGAATGTTCGGCCGGCCATTGGCGTAGCCAAGGGATCCTTTCTCGACGTACGGATGCATTTGCTTTTCCTTCGGCCTCTGTATATACGGTCGAGGGTCGTTTCTCTGTCTCCCTCCTTTGCCTTGTTAGGTGTCTCCCTCTTGCGCCTTCTGCCATCTCCCTCCCTCCTCTCGCTCTCTCTCTCTCTCTCTCTCGCTCGGGTCGAGTCAGCAGGTAGAAGAGAAAGAGAATAGAAAGGCACAAGCCACCAGACACATCCAGTCAGGCAAGCCAGCCAGCATGCCAGCCAGCATGCCAGCCTGCCTGCCATGCTCACTCGGCGAGCTCATCCCTGGTCTCTACTCCCGAGGTGACTAGGCCAGGGTCTTGCATGCCCACCGTCGCTGCTCTCTACGACACACGGGACACGTTACACGAGGTGTACACTGCGCTTGGGTATTTACCCACCTTTTCTCATAAAGGATGGCGAGGATACTCGTAGCGCCCAATACTTGTAGTTTGTGCATCCATTCATCTGTCTCGCTTGCTCTCGTTTGGCTCTCCCATGTATTATTGGCTGCCTCGATGTCTGTCGGCGCTGTATCCTTTAACGTAGGGTGTACTACCTTCTGTGTACTTACTCCTCGGTATAGGAGCCCGAGTCCGGTGCAAATTACTATGCCGATATAACGTACGTGTATATATGTATATATATGGCATTACCGATGCCAACCAGCTCCTTGTATAGATATATATACACACATATATATAAACTCTATAGTTATATAAATGCGTATATAAGACTGTGTGACTACCATCTTCTACCTACTTACCTACCTACCTATCTAGACACCTACCACCCCTCTCTCTCTCTCTGTCTCCCTCTCATCCCTCCACCACGTTCACCAGTAGTATTACACTGGCGGATAGTCCCTCGGGAAATGTCGCGTCGTCGACTATTCGGAATTACATTTCGCAAGGAGAGCGCCCGTGTCGAACGTCGTTCTGGGAAAGGGTCGACCGTTGCGGTGTTGAGACGCAGTTCTTCAAAATCCTTAAGGCTCCGTATGTTTTCGTTGGTATCGTGCGCAACGTGGAAGCCTCTGCGTTAAATTTTCATGGTACCCTGGTGAAATTGTTTAGTGAGTCATCGAGTCGTCGTTACGAGGCTGTTGCGGCCTTTTTGTTTTTCTAGACGCGCACGAGCAGACGCTATCGCGGACAATTGGTGAGAGCCGGGCGATTTTAGCCGAAAAATATTATGGAAAATTTCGTATTGTCACGGAGCAGCCAGAATCACGGGCCGGGGAGGAGGTAGCCTCGCTTTTGCCTCGATCCCTCCTGTTCACCCCCTCTTCCCCAGCCTTTTCAAATATTTGAGCAGTATACTACCAGAGAATGACGTTGAAACGACGAACGTGTTCCCAGCGCCAATCCACGGTAGCACGAGCACTCGGGAAACTAGTATCTGTGTCGCAGTACCGACGGTATCAGGTCCTACTGGAGATTCGGGGGTTCGGGTCGGGAAGTCACAGTCGCGTGATATTAATTTCGAAGTAACAGATGGGGGCATCACGAATTTGAATACTGCCCGCAACTCGGGACAAATTCGTGGCACGACGCGCTTTTTACGTGTCGTCGGTGAAAAAAATTTTTCTTTTCCTTTGTCTCCGAGGGGCAGAGGGTAGATTGCGAATGTTTGTATATATATATATCTTTTCCTTCTAAATTTTATACGTCAACAGCCCTAAGACGCGTTCCAAGAACAGGATCCCGATTTCTTGGTCACGACGACTATCCGCCGCATAAATTTACGAATCGAGTTGCATTTTTTTTATCTCACTCTCTCTCTCTCTCTCTCTCTCTCTCCCTGGTATACCTCCTATTCTACCTCCAGCACCATTGGCTTTCTATATATACACATGTATGTCTACCCGTCCATCCGTCTGTCTATCCGTCCATCCATCCATCCATCTATCTATCTATCTATCTATCTATCTATCTATCTATCTATCTATCTATATGCGTCCAAGTTGCCATAGTCTCCACTCACTTCATTCGTTAGGTTTCTCATTGAGCTACGTCCCTGCGGCTCCTCCTTTCCGTAGCTCCGAACCTCACGGCACAGCAACGCCTCAGTCAAGTCTCGAATGCGGGTCCCCTCTCCTCTCCCCCCTTGACAAGGGGCCCCACGATGCACTTATGGAGCCCGCGTATTCACCACCGGCGTATATACCTAGCATGTGCATACCAGAGAGGTTACGCGGTGCCTGATGATGCCAGGTGGAGGAGGAGGGGATGAGTCAGGGAATGAGAAGGAAGAATCACGAAGGGAAATGTATAGAATTTAAATTCGACGAGACCCATTCAGGCATTCGACGTGATGGACAATAACAATGATCACGTGACTCGGGCTAGAATTTTTGGACTGTGACAGAAAGGAAAACACACGGTGGTCCACGGCTGATTATTTATTCTTTATCTGTATCCCTGTTGATTTTCGTATCATTGTGTGTGTGTATATATATGTGTGGACGTTGGTGGAGGGGGACGGACGGCAGACGTCGAATCGTCTATGATGAAAAAATTAAACGTCATCGATTCGGTTTACCCATCCGTACCACCTGGTTTGCGTATTATACGTGTCGCATTTCGTGCGTGCGCCCGTAAACCGAAGCTAATCGATGGATTCGTGACGATCGGTTGCATTATCGCCAACCCCTGTGGGATATCGGTACCCGACGTCGACGTATTGGCTGACGGAGGTTTAGGGTATCGACTACGTCGGCACTGGTCAGCAGCCTCGGTATAACCTTTTACTTTCCGTCTGTCCAATTTCCTGTCTGGTCGTTTGGCTCGGTGAAGTCTCCTTCTTCGATTTTGTCAATTCTCTGTCTCTTTTTGTGTGTGTATATATATATATTTCTTTGACATCATTCTTCTTGTCCGCCTCCTGTCCCACCTCCTTCTTGTCCGTCCTCGCCTTTCTAACCTTCACGTACGTCTCCTGGAAATTAAGAAATACGATACCTGTCCCCTTAGGATGAGCTCACCGAGTTTTTGGCCGGGCTCGGTTCACCGTATCGTCTTACGGCGCTGGTGGACGGGGGTCGCCCGGTGCCTGGCGTCCCGACGCCGTACGCCAGGTCGTCTAGTTAAGAATCTTAAGGCATCGAGTGTTCCGTGTGCCTTTACCTTGTCTCTTTATTGTTTCAGGCACTGACTTGGGTGGATCCTTTGATGCGTCGAATGGGACGGGGATGATGGCGCGGGAGCCGTACGAAAGTCCTGAGGATTCACGTGGAAGGTGAGAAGAGAGGAAGGGCAGGCGGGAGAGATAGGGATGATAATCGAGTGATAGGGAGAGATAAGAAAGGGAAAAAAAATAAATTTGAAAGTAACCCAACCTAACCTCTAAGCTCCATGAAGAAATGTCAAGGCGAGCCAGGGATACAAGTTCCTCTTGCCAGTAGAGTCAGGCGCACTTCAGAGTCCTCTGAGTCTTCTGAGTCTGAACGAGTTGGAGTGGCGGCAGTGGGACGGCGGGGGAGAGTGCTCTCTCGCTGAAGACCATCCGAAGAAACTTTTCTCCTTGGACGTGGTGAAGCGTTATCGAGGCATGAGGTACTCAGGGTGGTCCATCGTCCACTGGTAGAGTTGGTCAGAAGTGGCCAAGATAGATAGATAGATAGAGAGAGACAGAGAGAGAGAGAGAGAGAAGGAAGTGAAAAATAAAAGACAAAAATATACAGCGCGAGCTTCAGAAGCTCGTAATTGAGAGAGCTTTCGTAATAAACGTTATCGAGGATGCCCTCGATTTTACCACTGCTTCTGGGCACGCTGGCCTACCTGAGCCAAGTACTCGGCGCAGGCGACGGCGGCGCCAACAGTCCGGTCTTCGATCTGGACAACGTCGCCCTGGAGAAGAATCTCAAAGCGATATTCAACAAGGTCGCGCACAGCTCGGCCACGACGAAACGCAGCGTACCCGTCTACGAGGCGCAGATGTCGGCGAGCACGACCCTGTCGACGGCGCCCTCACCGCTCACCACGACCCCCACGGTGCCGTCAGTGAGGTACCCCATACCCAGAGCGACGGTGTCGCCAACATTTCGGGAAGTGCCGTCCTACCCTCCTTTGTCGAGGACCTTCTTCACGCCTCCTTTACCTCCTGAGATTCTTAATCCTTTCCGGGACAAGCCCACTCTGCGGGGGACCCATTCGGACACGCACACGGGTCCGAGGAGACCCGTACCGCCACCTAGTCTGACTCCGGCTCACGAGAGGATACCCATAAGGCCGCCTGATCTTGCTCAGCGACCCTCACAGACCCCGGACAAGTCCTCGCCCTCGTCGTCCAGGAACAAACCCTTGAACACACCTAGTAAAGAGCAGACCAAGTCTGCCGAGACGGTGGAGCAACTCGAGCGCAGGAACAGCACCACCAGCGAGTTCGTACCCACCCTCCACTACCCCAGTATCTCTCGGATCCTGTCTGGGAGCAACGGCAGGAAACAGGATATACCTGAGATCTTGTTGAAACCTATCTCGACCAAGGTACCACCGATTCTTCAGAACGTCCCGTCGGCATCTAGTACCGAGAGACCGACCACGATGAGCATCGCCACGACAACGACCACTCGGACGACCACCAGGTCCTCGAAGGCTGTTACCCATCCTACTATCTTTAATTTACCCAACACAAGACGTCAGGACGACGACACAGCCAGTGACGTCGGCTTCAAGACTGAGAACAACGCGATCGTCGACGCGGAGAGGTTACCCCGTCCGCAACCTCAGCCACCGGCACCGTCCAAGCGGCCACCGGGTAGCAATCTCGTAGTGCCCCACATGGAGACCCATCCTCTGGAACCTACCTGGAGGATCGCCTGGTCCCTTCACGTGTACGTCGCTGCCATCACCTTCACTCTGATGGCTCTTTACTCAATCTACAAGATCGTCCGCTTCAACGAAGCCACCAACCTCCTCACGCAGTCTTACTTCCTGACGGTTCATCTTCTCCTGACCACCGTCTGCACCCTGCGCTGCTTTCATCTCTTTTACGACGCTTACAATTTCGGCAGCTCGCTTCCGGAACCTCTGTCGGAAGTCCTCATGTTCCTGCCGGAGCCATTGCTCTCGACGGCATTCGCTACCCTCGTCCTCTACCTGGCCAGGTGCTCGGAAGCGCCGTCGCTCAACAACAAGTTCCTCTCACCAGCCGCCGTGGTCCTGTGCTCTACCGTGCACATAGTCATCTGTATTACTCTCCACGTCTCCAGCCACGTACTGGGTTACAAGGATAAGGACAGGATACTACCACTGATCTATCAGTGCATCTACACTGTCGTCTGCGTCACTCTGGGACTGTGCTACATGTACGTCTACCGCGTGGTACGCTCCCAGATTCAGATAACGAACAACAAGTCCGTGGGTGGCGGAAGTCATGCTGGTGCCGTTGATCCCACTACGGTTGCCCTAGGCACAGCCATCACGACGACCATCGCCACGGCCCTCCTCTACATCCTCATGGGATTCGTCCAGCTGTACGGTGTCTTCTGGGTCCGGGAACGTCTTCTCCCGTATCCCTGGCTCTGGTGGGGTTGGCAGTTCTCGGTACGCCTATTGGAGCTTTCCATGTGCGGCCTTCTTGCCTGGGTGGCCAGTCTCTCGCAGTATCCCCTGCGCGAGAAGCAACTTCAGCAACACTCGGCTCACTCGGGCTTCGCCCTCTTTCCCTGTGGAAGCTCCACGTCCACCGAGAACATGGACGACGTTCTCTATCCAGCCATATGCAGCACCAACCAGGCGATACAGAATTACACGATGCGAACTGGCAAACAGGTATACGACGACAGCTTCCCACTGAACACTCTACCGGAACACCTAAACATCTCCGGGACCTTCGAGAGACACTCCATCAGGAAATCCGGGACTCTGGCCCACTTTCCACACGAAGGAGCAGCGGCTGCGGCCGCAGCGGCCGCTGCACGCGGCTCGCTAGGTCGTCATGGAAACGGCGTTCAGACTCTACGTGGCTCCGAGTCTCGTGCTGGTAGACACACGCCGGTATCGAATCAGGGTCTACACGAGCAGCCACCAGCATCGGGGTCGACGATGCTCGTAGCCGAGGATGGGTTCGTTCGGTTTCGTAGCCTCGGCGCCGAGGAGGATGACCTCTCGGACTCCCAGAGTATCGTCGGTACCCACGGCAGAGGTAGTTCCTTGGCTGGTAGCGTGCGCTACAACGCGAGGCATCCATCTGCCACTGCGACGACACTGCAGCATCAGCATCCGCACCAGCATCAGCATCAGCATCAGCACTCGCATCAGCATCCCCATTCCGGCCAGGCTCATCATCATCAGGGACATCACCAGAGTCATCATCAGCTCTACAATAACACGTAGAATGCATAACGGTCATCTAGGTTCGTGATGCCTAATCGTTTTGTTACCCCGTGCTGCTTGTGAAAACGGTAAATAAGAAATTTTAACTGTTTTCAAAAATCTCAGCCACTTCTCATCAACTCTTCCTAACGCCATGCCCGTTACATTTTTCAGCTTTCAATCTCGACTAATGTTTGAGACGACCACGAGGACGACGAGCCAGCTAGTGATGGAGGATGACGCACCGTGGATGCATCGGCAACTATTGGAAAACGGCCTGTGGGACATCTCGATGATTTCGAGAAACGAATGAGAATTAACTTTACCTAATTGTTGTAAGATACGTCCCGTGTATAGAGAACCCATATTTGCCCACCCCCATTCCCCCCGCCCCCCCAAAAAGCGTCCCTCGCCCCTACGCCAAGGCGCTGCCCGATCGACTAATATTTATTTTAACTCTTGACGAGAGAGAGAGAGAGAAACAGAGTGAATGAGGCATACGCGAGAGTGATAGAGCGAAAGATTATTATATATAATGAAATTGTACGAATGCCCGTGAATTAAGAGAGCGAATGATATTTGAGTGCTTGATCGACTGCATCCAAGACAGAATATAAGTGCACGAGACCGGGCGGTGCATCGTGAGTTTACGGAGATAATTTCTCAGGAGCCACGATACTCGGCACTTGGTACTTAATACGTTCCTTGCAATTGCGAAAAATGATATACCGTTCATTTCGAACAAGTAGACCGCTTACTTCGACTTTCGATGTATCCGAGATCCGGCGACACGGCGTGTTTCCAAAGGAACGAAACAGCGAGAGAGTGTAAGAGGGGAAAAAAGGAGAGAGACAAGAAAAAGAAAAGAAAATTAACCCATAGCAACACGTCGTGGATCGTGGATATATTTTTAAGTGATATACGACCAAGGGGGTCCAAACAAAAAAAAATACGTCGCCAACTTTGTAATTCCGTGACTAGCTTCGTTTTCGGGCCATTCGGAATGAAAGGTAGGCGTGAGGTTGCCTGCGCGCATGCGCACAGGCCAAAACACTAAGAACCAGCGCGAGGACTCGCGTTTTGTACAGTCGGCACTAATTTATAGCTCCTTTCGCACCTCCCCTTAAGTTTCAGTTTACGTCCTAAGCGGCTAGATTTAAGTTTCACGATTACACGTTAAGTTACGTCTGCGTTACGATTAAGTTATCCAAGGAGAGAGAGAGAGAGAGTGTACGAATGAACGAATGAATACGAGAGAGAGAGAGAGAGACAAACCATGCTCCACCCATCCACGACCAGGAATCGTATCTGACCCGATGCTCCACCTTTCCAGTATAAATTTTTCATATAATTTTAAAAATTTTATTTTTCCTCTCAAGAGAGCCTCCTCCTCGCTTTTGCCCTATTGGTTATATCCTCTCTTTGAGAGTTTTCTCTTTGCTTCTCCAAGACCTTTTAACTTCTCTTACCTTTGCATCTGGGCTCCCAAACAAACCCACCCTCGCGTGAGAGTCGCGCGCACCGATCCCACCTACTGTTTGTCTTCTTTCGCGTTTACGTGTATCCAACAGATATACGTATACCAGCTCTTCGCCAGTCAAAGCCGACGGCGGTCAATACGATTTAATCCGATTCCTAGCTCCGGAGAGTCCCTTTGAAACAGACAGTTTCACCGTCGTCATGGTACCTCCCGGAAGTCCGTCGACTCTTCAATTAATCCTACGTCGGATGATATATTTATTTTGTTCCCGATACCCTGACGAGTAGACGCTCCTCTTGTTCCTCTCCCTCGCATCTGGCAAGACAGTGGGAGCAGGTAAAGGGGAGGAGTCTTCGTTTCTCATTCTCCCCTTATCATTCTCTTTTCACTTCTTCGTTTATCTTTTACCCAGAATCCTACCCCCACATTTTTATACGTCCAATTATAACGCTCCCCAGTCGTCTGCTACTTCTTTTTTTTTCATCGTCTCGCGAATCAGCTGGGAAATCGGGATCTAGCCGATTTATTTTTCTTTCTTCATTCTATTTTCCTTTGACTTTTTAACTCCTCAGTCAACCAGGAGCTTACGACTCAGGCACACCGCAAAGAGTGTCTGACCCACCTGGTGTGGTGGAAATCTTTTTTTTTTAGTGAATGTATATCTGTACTATATTGGGTATATTGTAAAGGAGTAACGTTGCACGTGCAAGACGTGACATTATGTGTATGTGCGTGGCTGTGCGTGAATCGAGATGTGATGCGTTCCATTGAGGGAGTTTAGAGAGATACAAAAAGAATTATGTAATTATTTCATTTTGCGGACAGGGAACGTCTGGCTATCGCGAGACGCAGTCCTACGCGTTTGCGCGAGGGCTAATCTTTGAACCATTTTGTCTTGTTCCCCTTCGAGAAGCATCGCGTAGCTTCGGTTCTAAATAATGCATATCGTTGTAAAGCTTGCGAGCGAATTTTTCGCCGGATTAAGAGCGTTCGTTATGTGCTTCGAGGTAAGCGATTGACATGGTGCATGAATGGAGTTACTGTGATGCATAATATTTGATATGCAGGCACAGGAGCTCTGATGTGAATGAGAGGGGATGAACGTTAATGGAAAAGAAGTACGGATATGCAGTGGAATATAAAATTTAAAAAAAGAAACGTGAGCCACTCGTTGTCGAGTAGGCCTATTTACGTATAACGAGGGGGGGACATAGGGAGGACAGTGGATCTTCGTGTTTTACATCTCGAGTTTGCTGGATATGCGAGGGAAAAGAGTCCAATTTTAAAATAGCAATGGGATGCAGCGTCTAAATACCGAAGACTTCTCGATAACGATATACGATAACTCCGGAACACGAAATTACGAATGCTTAATCGGAATCTGTAAAAAAGAAACCTGTATGATATCTGTACAAAATTAATAGAAGTGATATAAACAAATGTGATCAGATACTTATCTTATTGCGTACACCCACGCTTTAGAGTATATTATACTTGTTATGTCGGCCCCGCGTATCACTGCACTTGTTACGACGTTTCAGATGATTCATGAATCATGGTTGAACAACCGTGCAAGTTTATTCTCATTGTATTTCTTTTTCTTTAAATCTTCCTTACCGATTGCTGGTAATACAGGGAAGCGCGTTACCGCCGGCTGGCTATTGTGTTATGCTAATGATCGTTCGCCAGTATCTGGTTACTTGGCGAGTTTTTATTACTTGGGATTTACGTTTGATATGCGTTATCTCGTGGTGAATGGCGGTACCAATGAGAAAAGGGTGAGTCCATCGTTGAACGGACAGGCACCGGTAAATGGACCTGTTTGTGTAAATTATATCTATATACAGTAATTTTAAGACGGGTGTTCATTCACTGGTGCCGTTTATTAGGCGTTCATTTACTGGTGGATTTACTCTACAGTCTGAAACGTCAATTGCAGGAGTAAATTTAATAATAATTTGTATATCGCCTTTTTAATTGAACTATTGTTTTATTAAAGCCTTCATTTTAGTTACATTTTTTTTTCAGCAGATTCTTTGTTCGCAAATTTAATGGCTGACAGATAAAGATTTATGATTTTTTCAGGTCGACGATCGTGTTCCCTGCGCGGGTAGAGGGAAGAGAGGGGACTCCTATGCATTGCGTGACGTCATCATCAACAACCTATTGGTGTTGCGTGTTAGTGACCTGAAATACGACACCGCGTAATAATTTTTAATAAACGGATAACGGGTTATCTTTATTTGTTCATAAGAATTTTCTAAAAACTAGTTGCACTTGGTAAATAATAGATGAATATTTTGAAGGATTGTACGTAAGCGAGCGACATCTGGCTACGTTGCATTGAAGCTGGAAGCCGTGAAGACGGTTTCTCTTTTCTTTTGAGGTTAGAATCCATGTTACGTAAAATATTATAGTATCGTAAACTGTATGGTTAATTATTTTATATGTAACAAATGCAAACGGCGATGCCTCGCGCCACATACTCCATGAATTTTTGCAACGCATGGATGCCAACTATGGCCTTGAATAATTTGGACACAAATATAATCGGGCCCAACTTATTTTCAGTGGACAGACACTACTAACCTATGTGCTGATATAAAAAAGGTAAATTATTTTCACATTTCCTATAGTCGATCCACGAGGGCAATGTTATTTTTGTTAGTTCGCAAACAATGCAATCCTTAACAAATCGTGTATGGGCTTGCATAAAGTTCCGGAAATATATGCTAAAATAGAAAAATAAAATAAAATTCAATTCAAAATCATACACGTGTAAGAAAAGTGCTATGCTGAGCTACTTGTTAGAGACTTCTTTGTTTCGATCTGTCAAAAAAAAACCATCGACAAGCCTGACAAATAAAAAAAAATGTAATTCAGTGAACAGCAGTTGCATCATGTATTAAAATACGTAACGTCGTGTGCCTGTGTCCTTTAGCGATAAGAAGAGAATACTCTTGCGGTTGACAATGGCGAGGCTATTCGGTTTTAAGCAGCTTCGCCAAATAGGCCGATAGGTTTGGACGAAGGCTTAATAGCAAAAAGATAAAATTACTAATCTCATGAGAAGAAAGATACATTATAGTCGCACAAGAACTTGTTACTATGCTGACTGGTACAATTTTGAAACCTGAAAAATATGCTAAAAACGTAATTTATAATCAGTTGAGTTTTGGATGAAGTTATAACGAACCACTAAAATATGTATAGCCCGTTATTATTTTTACCTTGTAAAACAGTATTTAATGTTAGTGCTGCAAAGTAACGATGAAATTGCTAAATTCCAGAGAAATTTATCAATGTATTTATATAAAGATGAATGTACCAGTCTTATCGTTACTATCAAATTCCTTACGTCTACAGTGCATCAAAATATATATTAATCGGTTGATTAACAGTAAAAGCTATTTAAAAAGTTACAACTGATATAAAATAATCCTGATATCAACAGATTATTCAATCAGATAAGTGCACTGTTCCAAGTAGTAGCATAGAACAGCGAACTACTGATTTTTCCAAGCGCCCCGCTTCCTTCCTATTTTTTGCTATTTGTCGTACAGTTTTCACAGCCAATCAGCTGCTTTACATTATATCATACGATTCAACTCTGCGGCATAATTTTTCATGATTATTTTCCCTGATTAAATCCAAGGTTACTATAAACTATAAAACGCACCTTAGACGAGGGAAATAAAGGCATATTTTTTTTATCGAGTTAAGACGGGACAGCGGCAGCTAGAAAAAAAATCTAAGTAAGCGATGGAGTGCTCACTATGGTGTCTGCTATAAGTAGCTAAAGTTACTTCTAGATGTCGTTGTTCCTCTTTACTCGTCTACCTAACCTTGTCCCTAGTTTCGCTGCTTATAAACTTTTCCAATAATCCGCTTCATCATAATGAATCAAGATCAGGAGCCGCAGTTTCAATAATTTGTATAATCCCTTTGAAAAGTCGTGGTGGACAAATTCAACTATAATTTTGTTCATCGCCTAATGATTTTTCGCGAGTAAATAAAAATTTCCACACAAAACGTCCTTTGTATTTAGCAAAATACATCTGTATGAATTGAAAAAAATTTTAGCTGTAAAATTGTATTCACACGTCGATATTTCTTTCGATCTGACGTCAAAGTAAGAGTAATAATAATACTAGCAGTGTCGACAACACTAAACAAGAAGTGAGAACGAGACAAAGATATGAATTTCAATGTAAAAATGTGAATATCTCCTGTCTCGTCACCTCATACAATCATCACATACAAGTAACAAGTTGTATTTCAGTGCCGCCATATTTGTTTTCACGGGTCACGAAACTAGCGCCACGCATCCCTCCTTGGCAACGTTTGTCACTTACTGTCATTCGACGTTACTCCCACCACCTCCCACTATTTCTCCCACCATCTACCTGTTACCCCGGTGCAGGTCTCGACACGTTCAGTACACGTTTGTTCTCGCGCAAGGTTGGAGCTCAGTGTATTTTGTGAAGCCGTATTGAGTGAAACCGCGAATGATAAATAGTGACTCAACTAGTTTTGTGCC
This sequence comes from Trachelus tabidus, assembly GCA_030142655.1. Lineage (NCBI taxonomy): Eukaryota > Metazoa > Arthropoda > Insecta > Hymenoptera > Cephidae > Trachelus > Trachelus tabidus. The sequence continues at coordinate 111,684 of JARQTI010000108.1, forward strand.
GACGTTAAGCGTCCACTGTTGTCAACGAGAAGGAATATCAACGCACAAGCGTTGATACTACCCAATAAAGTATTAGCAGTCGTTAAACTAATAGTAAGTCAAGCACTCATTTCACTTTGGGACTAGTAGTGTAAGATTCTGACAATTTCTTTGTCAAGAGTAACAACAATAATATCGTCCTGTCACCTCAACAACTGGATAATTATTACATTACCTATTATATACGAACTGCTCTGATACTCCAAAAAAAATCATACATCTACCGTCCCATAGCTCACGGTGTAATTTGAGAATCTCTGTCTGATGAAACTCACGCTGCACTTGACGCGTGCGTCAAATGATGCAATTCTGAGAACGCAGCTATTTTGCGTATCAATTAATTTTCCAAAATCCACCAACATCCCAATACACTCTGTTATTTCCACGAGCAAGTATTTCCGGTTATAACTCCATTTATTGATTTAATTAACCCAGATTTTTTTCTATTGCAATTTTTTAATGCAAACCCTCAAAATTAATATTTAAGACTATTTCTCGTCCGTGACCTTGACACGAATAATTTATATTGCCAGGTCAAAATGGTAGCAGGAAATGAATGCAGCGTAGATCAAGATTGTCCCAATAGACAGTATTGCTATACCGAATCATCAATCTGCGTGGATTATACCAACTGCAACAGGTACAATCGTCAGGAAGCCAAGGTCTACGCCCGGAATCCATCTCAGTGTGGACCCTGTCTTTCGGGGTGAGTATCCGCGCAATCGCAATCCTATTTTGTAGAGCGTAGTATAAACGGCAGGATCCAATCGCAGATCTTGGGAGAACATGGCGCGACGTGTGACTCATGCTCTCGGCCACCGGTTTCTCCCCTCCAGTCTTTGGTCCTTTTTTTCTTTTTCTCTTCCTCCAGCATTCCCATCCCTCTCGACAGAACGTCATTTTTACCCCGTACTCCGATCCTACCTCTTTTCTTCTTCTTTTTTTCTCTTGCTTTTTCATTATCTCGAACTGCGTCCGTAAAGGCAGCTTTAACAGAAAACATTTTAATCTTTTCACCATGCTGGTCCCTCGGATGTCTAGGAAATTGCCGAAATTCTTTCGTAAGTTATACATTCGCGCTGTACACGCGGATGAAATATCTTAATTTTATATATGTGTGTGTGTGATTAATGTACACTCATTGTATCTAACTCTTTGGATATATTGCACGTAGTGCACTGTCTTGCATGAATTTTGACGGATTGTATTCACGTAATCTGTAATTGATAAGCTGATGACGGATACCGATGTTTTTTTTATTCATCATGGCTTATCTAACGGATCGTCATCTGATATTTCAGATACGAGGCGGAGTTACTGGGCACTGGCCAGGAGGACAATATATGCAAGAAGAGTTCAGTAAAATCTGGCGACTCGGAGCAGAATGGGGGTATAAAGGATGGCAATTGGGACACGACCACGGTCGTTATCGCAATCGGAGTAGTTTCTGTCCTTGTATTGGGACTGATTACTGCCCTTTACAAAGGAATTAAATGGTGGAGGAAACGTAAGTGACTAGGTCGATTGATCTGGTGATGATTGAGGAGAAAAAAGTTTGGTTTAAAAATATTGACGTTTGTGCTCTTTCAGGGAAGCTCGTCCAGGAAGGCATGGGCTGTGAGAAATTCATTGCAATGAAAAATATGGGACCTACTGCACCTCCACCGGAGAACAGTAAGTTCGTCGCACTTGGTGTGTCTTGAGTGTGGTCTAAACCTGGTGTCTGATTTTTTTTTCATCAGGACCATTCATAGATATCGAACAGCCCCCGCCGGTGTACTCCAGGACGTACTCTAACAACAATGATTACCTCAAGGACAGGGATATCCTGGCACGTGCCAATCCATTTGCCAGCCCTGACTGGGTGAAGCCGAATCCTCAGTACGATGATCTTCAGCAAGACAATGACATTCCTGACTACAGTAATCCTGGGGATGACATCTTGTCTCCTCCATTGCCACAACCTCCGGCACCCGACGAAGACACTAATCCCAGTTCATGGACGCCGGAGTAAGTTGTGTTCATGTCACTAGGAGTTTGTCTTCCTGTAAACGTCTTAGCACGCTCGTCCTTCTTGCAGGCAATCCAACGTCCTGGTGCTGCCTCGACCCTTTTCTCAGTTCGGCGTCGAGCAACGGGAGAATGCTGTGAACACTGCCATGGCGGAGATGAATTGTCCGGGAATCGCGTCGGACGAGGAGAACGAGAATCTCACGTCTAACCCCGGTACGGAATCATCAGCACCGAGTCAAGGGGCGCGTGCAACCACGAACAGTAATAATAATCACGTTTGGAATCTCACAGTGAACCTCAATGTACTCAATGGCGATTACAAGACGTGATTTGATAACCGCAATTTAATCGGAACACGATTATGTGATAGGGACTCTACGTGCACGGGCGCCAGGGATGTCGCGTGCCATTGTTTATTATTAATTGCTCACTTCGTATTTAGACTGCAATCAGAGACATCCTTTATCTCGTTATGGCGACGTGAGCGTTACTCCCGCAATTTTTTATGTACGGTGCGATCTCGGTTTTGACATTTGTTTTCGGAATCTTGTATTTTTCGTTTAATCCGCATCGTCCTGCTTAACCGATCGAGCGCACGAAATTTAATTCTAATTCAGCGCACTGATTAAGACGCATTCGTTTCTTCGCTCCATGGAACGGATTGTCGACACTATCAATGTCGCTATTTATTTAATTAAGACTGTTCTACGGAGATTATTCAGTCATCATTTACTATTGTGGTACGCTATTGAGCGTATTCATCGTTATCGATCATTTGTTTATACATATACGTCTTAGTAATAGTATTATTATTATTATTATTATTATCGTCCAATACGATATTTAGATAATTATTAATCGGACTCGACAGTCTACAATAGAAATTTTTATCTTGTAAATAAAATGTTATAAACTATGAATGCTCGGATGGAAGAATTATGAAGTGTCGTAGTCCTTCTCTCTTTTTATGGAATATGGAGGTCAGTATTCCTTTGTACTCACGTCGTGCGTGAATATCTTCTGTGTATGACGTATTGTCTAAAATGGAGGATTTCCTCTTATTTTAGTATGATAATGGCGGGATGGTTGGTACATGGTACTCTTCGGTAGGTGGCGACATTGTTTCTGCTTTGGGCTCCGTTAACTCAGTCGGTCGCTGATTTTTACAATCGTATAGAGGACGTTGAGACATGCGTCTGCATGCGTCTAGGAAGTTTCACCAGGTTCCAAGTGCCATGCTTTTTATGCGAATGCCGACAGATTTTAATTTATAACAGTTATTGTAATAGTAGTAAGTAGTTTGTAATTTTATTGAATTTACGCACTGATTTCTGGAACGTCGGGATGAGTAGATTTAATTTTATTTCAATGTATATTATGCATTGCATATAATTAATATGTAATTTATGTTAACCTTGATACACAATTAAATTGTCACATACATTTGTAATTGTTCTTTTCGTTATATTGTATTGGGAATTAAAAGTGCACTCTTGGTTTTACATTTATATTGATGATCTGTGAATATTACCTTTCAATATTTGTGACGGTGATCAGGTTTGTGTTTACTTCTAAGACATGTGGCTGAAATAAACTTGATTTATCGAGTTTGTAATGAAATGGTTCTCTATTTATAGATGTTAATGAAACAGTAAATCCAGAAGTTCATAATGAGTGGGATTACAAGCGATGTTCAAGGCTCGCTGAAGGAAGCTTTGTACGATTCGTTGAATGGAATTTTATCGCAAGATCGTGAAACTCGACAAGCAGCTGAACAAAGGATTCAGGCATTAGAAGTAACCGAAGAGTTTGGAATTCATCTGACTGAATTCGTAGTAGATCCCAATGGTCACCTGCCGATCAGGCAACTGGCCTCTGTTCTCTTGAAACAGTATGTAGAAATACACTGGTGTGCTTCGGCTGAGAAATTCAGACCTCCAGAGTTGAGATTAAGCACTAAAGAAAGGATTAAAGAGTTACTGCCATTAGGTCTTCGAGAGTCAATTAGTAAGGTACGAGAATTAAGTAATATCCGCAGAACACAACAATGACATTAATTTATTATATTTCACGTTAGGTACGTACTGCAGTTGCATATGCAATATCAGCGATAGCACACTGGGATTGGCCTGAAAATTGGCCAGGATTATTCGACATACTAGTCAATTGTTTGAGTGGCGAAAGTGAATTCGCAGTGCACGGAGCAATGAGAGTTTTAACAGAATTCACTCGTGACCTTACGGATACTCAGCTTCCAAATGTCGGTCCAGTTATTCTTCAGGAAATGTATAGGATTTTTCAAAGTGAAAATGTCAGTATTTCCATACCTGTCTTTCTCCGTGGAAGGAACGAAATGGTGTTTATAACATGAACGTTCTTTATTTAATTCTAGCAATATTCAATCAGAGTGCGAGGAAGAGCAGTTGAAATTTTCACGACAATCGTAGATCTCGTCGCCAGCACAGGACTTTATCAAAAAGGCTTTGCCCAGCAATATTTGCAGCCGGTCATTCCCATGTTTTGTGAAAAGTTCGTACAGTGTCTTCGCGTTCCTAATGGCTTAACGAGCGACAGTGGATTGAAAACAGACATAATAAAAGCGATAAATTGCCTAATGAAAAGATTGCCTAAATACGTTTCGCATTTTCTGCCGCAATTGCTACCTCCGATATGGGAGACTTTAACGCAAAGTGCGAAAATCTACCAGGAGGAAACCGTAAACGGCGATGGAGAGGTGGACGATAGAGCCGTAGATTCCGACGGTAAAGCCACATTCGTTCTCGTATATAAATAAATATTTCGGCAATCATGATTATCTTTCTTTTATACAGGTCAAATTATTAATTTCAATAACCTGATCATGGCTACGTTCGACTTTGTCCACACCCTGGTCGATTACAAAAGATTCTTCAATCTCCTGGACAACCTGCAATCCGAGGTGATGTTTTATCTGATAATTTTCATGCAGATAACCGACGAACAGATTGAACTCTGGACTAATAATCCCAGTCACTTCGTCGAGGAAGACGATCAGTACATTTACGCATACAACGTACGGATCTCTGCTCAGGAACTGCTTACTGTGAGTACAAGGATTTGCTGCGTCGAAATATAGAAAAATGCAACCACATAATCCGTAGGCTCTTGTCAATCGTTCAGAAGAAACAACCATCAACGTACTCTGCGACGTCATAAGACGTCATATAGAGTCAACGCGAAACTTAAGAGCAGCTGGAAACGGTAGCTCAGAGACCGGAAACTGGTGGAAACTCCAGGAATCCTCATTGACCGCACTCAGTCTAGCTAAGGATGCAGTTGTCGAAAAACAACGTGCTGGAACGCTGGGCTTTGACATCATCAGCTTCCTGGACAGCGTCGTTCTAGCCACTCTCAACGATTCAGGTAACGATCGTTAAGATCCATTCGGCTTCCGGTGACAGTGGCGTCAGACCTTATGATTTTCAAAAATATTCAGGAGCTCATCCTCTTCTGTTGGGTCGTTGCCTGTGTCTCGGTGGACGTTACGCCAGTCAGATGCCACCGGAAATAAGTGCCCGCTTTTTGGAAGCCACTGTGAACGGACTACAAGAAAATCAACCGTCTTGTATTCGCATAAGCGCCGTCAAAGCTGTCTACTGGTTCTGCGAGGCATCGTCCTCTGGGAACAGCGCCATTAGTAACATAATGCGCTCTCATTTGCCAGCGATATTTCAGGGTCTTTTCAATCTAGCCAATCAGCCTTCCACCGAGGTCCTCACGCTTCTTATGGAAACGTTCGCGGTACTGGTCTCTGTGAGTAAAGACGAGATATCCTTACTTAAACACGAGCATTCTTTTTCGTCTTACAAAACGACAAGGAACTTATTTGTTTCAGCTAGACAAAGCGTTCACGGCCTCGGTCGAGAATAAAATATGTCCGCTGACCATCGCAGTCTTTCTCAAGTTCCACAGCGACCCGGTAATCTTAGATTTTTGCCAAGACGTCTTCAAGGAACTGACAGAGAATCCAGAATGCATCGGACCACTGCAGACACGTTTGATACCAACCCTTGTCAGTATGATGACAATAGGTTCCACAGATAAATCTAAGGATGGTGCGGATACGATAGGAATACTTGTTTGTCTTAAGTTTGAACGTATTTACATTTTTTTTTTTATATTCCAGAAGGCACTCATGGGATAGCCTTGGATGCCTTACAAGTCCTGGTGCAATATTCTCCACTGCCACTGAGCAATGCACTCGTCGAAAATGCATTTCCTGCGGCTTGTCACTGCGTTCTGAATTCCGAGGACAACGCGACGCTGCAGAGTGGCGGCGAGGTGATACGTACGTATCTCTCGGTAGCAGCACGACAAGTAACAGTGCATAGAGATGCGGAAGGCCGTACGGGATTGCAGTATATACTGCAGATAGTCGCACAGCTTCTAAATCCTCAGGTACGGGAATTGCAGTCTGGGTGGATATGGGGATTATCGATGCACTTATCAATGAAATGCCTAATCGTGCTTTCTGTCATTGTTTAAGTCTAGTGAATTCACTGCAACTTTTGTGGGTCGTCTGGTGACTACTCTTATACGCAAGGCTGGAAGTTCCTTGGGTGAGAATCTGGATCTACTCCTCAAGGCGGTTCTCAGCAAAATGCAACGGGCTGAGACTCTTACTGTGATGCAAAGCTTATTGATGGTTTACGCGCATTTGATTAACAATGAATTCGATGCCGTGCTCAATTTCTTATCCACGGTACCTGGTCCCACGGGTCAGAGTGCACTTGCCTTCGTGCTCACCGAATGGGTCGGCAGGCAGCATTTATTTTTTGGAAGTTACGATCGAAAAGTCGCCACTGTTGCACTCTGCAAGATTCTTGAGTACGGAGTTACGCACGACGACAATAGGCTCAATGAAATAAACGTCAAGGGCGACGAGGTATATCCAGGTTTGTAAATTTGTATTTTATTTGGAAATTTTTCAAGCCATGAGAAATTAACCGGTAAGATAGTAAAGAGTCAGTTTCTAATTGACAGGCAATGACGACGGCATTAAAACTAGAAGCAAAACTCAGGCGCAGCCTCATCAATGGACCACTATTCCGGTTCTTGTGAAAATCTTTAAGTTACTCATAAACGAAGTGTCCAACGATCTCGAGGCTGTCTTAGCTACGCACGACGTAGATGTGAGTACCTTTAATTAATTTGAGTCTTGTATAAAAATACATACTCCAATCTTCACTCAGGAATCTGACGAAGACGAAGACACGGAGGGTAACGACGCATTACTGGATCCAGGAAACCAAGAAAGATTTTTAAGTGAGTAGCCATTTTACTCAGTTGTATCTCAAAGTTCTTTGTGCTGAACGATAGTCAATGATATTTTTCATATGTGCAGATCTAGAAGACCTAGAGGACAACAGCGAAGAAGAGGAAGACCCAGATCTGTTGCAAGATTCAATCTATCATCTGAATCTCAGTCAGTACCTGCGCGACTTTCTACTGAACTTCTCCACGCATCATTGCTTTTCTGCGTTTGTCCAGCATCTCAATGCCACCGAGCGCAGAACCCTAAATAGTATGAACGTCAATCCATCATTCGCTTAGAACGATTGCATTGAATAAAAATCTTGCAGTTTTCGTAATAAAAGTATCCTGTTCTGTTTAATTCTTTTTTTAGTCTTTATTTTATAACCTTCCCTTGCGATATCAGTCGACAAAAGAAAATTCAATCCTGATATTCATTCTACATTCATTCCCATTCTGTGTTCCTTCACCCTTCAATCAAATCAAAACGCCAATCACTGAACCTTGCCCCACTCTGCGTCACTATCAGCTGATCTGACACACTGGCCGTGGAGACTGGACGTAGATTGTGCGTTTTTAATCTGCAGACGACTTGGTCCAAGTCTTTGTACGCGACTTTAATATTTTATAATAATTGTTGCCTAACTGAATCCTTATCCTTATCCCCGATTGGGATTTCCCTTGGGTCTCACGGCTCAGGGGTTAACCTAAAAACGATCCGGTGTTGGATCACGGAGGGGCAGTTGCTCCTTTATGGAGTGGCAGTGCCTCACGGAAATGGGCGGGGAGGGGCTCATTCCATAAGATATTTATCTTTTATTCTATTTTTCTACACAATTCTCTTTCCATTCTTTATACTTTTTCTAAATTTGTTTTCGAACATCTTCAACGCAACGAACATTGCAATTTGCTCTTCTCTGTCACACAAAAAATATTCGTGTTGACCTAGTTTATTAAAATAGAGATAAATACATGCTGGAGTGAATAGGACTTTCAGGTGGAAATGAGCGGAAACCTTTATCAAAAGTTTCTGTGCTGCACATAAATAAAATAGTGGGTAAAGAAAAAGAAACAACAGCAAATCTCATGAATAGAAGGTTCCTGCGAAAAGCAATCTCTAATCAACGAAGGAGATTTCAAGGTATATGAAATTTGCTCAAATTGAAATATTAATAAATTAAGTGTTCGGAATATTAAAATAATTAAATTAATAAAGTTAGATGTTAACACTTGGAAATCAGAAATCTTGGCGAAAAATATTCAGAAGTTATGGAAGTTGCTATCGCGCAGGACTGAGGAGTGGGGGAAGTGGGGGGGAGCGCTCGAGGCAGCGCCCGGACTCGGAGCGCTCATTCTTCCTCGAGCCGGTCTCCTATACTGGTCTCTTGGAATCATAC
>JARQTI010000109.1:0-117709 GCA_030142655.1 Trachelus tabidus
TTTCTTTAAATTCATGATAAGTATGTAGCAAGTACAACGTGAAAACGCAGTTTTCTTGAATTTCTGAAGAAAGTATCGCTCCCACACCTTTCCAGTCAGTCCCATTCGAAAGAGTTTTTTTTTTTCCAGTAAACCTCCATGGTGTTTCATCGTATTCACACCCACAGTTTTTCCTTAAATTCATGAAAAGTATATAGCAAGTACAGCGTGAAAACGCCGTTTTTTATGTGTTCTTCGAAAAAGTATCACTTCCACGCCTTTCCAATTAGTCCCATTCGAAAGAGTATAGTCTCTAATATGTTTCAACAATAGGCTTTTTCAATAGTTCTCGAGGAGTTCGATAGTTCCTGATAGATTTTAACAATAGTTCTGCTACAGGACATCGTTAAAATGCGAATTTTCCAAAAATTGAGGTACTACACGGGTTTTAAAAATTGGGGTTGATAGGGATTGGTAGGGATTGGTAGGGTAGGAGACGCAGGCGGAGAACGAGGTCTGAGCCTAACCCAAATTGACCTGATCTACTACTTTGACCGTGACCTAACCTTTACCTTGACCTCCACATGCATCCTTTACCTTGGACTTCAACATTCACCTTCACCTGCGACTTTAGGTACGTAGCAACTGAAGTGTCTGGACGCCATTTTTTCGAGTCTTTCAAAAAAGTATCGCTTGTGCCGTTTCCTCGTTATTCCAGTTCGATAAAGTATTGTTGCTAGTAGGGACGGGATGGGACGGGTTTCTATATAGGACATCATACGGTTAAATTCTCCAGAATGGCCATTTATAACTTTCGCATTTACAACGTCTATAATTGTCGGTGCATCCACGCCACTTTTCGAAATCTTGTTTGGAGAACTTCTAGGAGTAAGTACTTCATAAGTTACAATTAAAAATTTTATATAATATTGAGTTAGAGTAAAATGTTAATTTCATATTTCATGTATTAGGTAATATCGCAAACGAATACGGACGTAATCCGAAGGGAAACAAATACATATTGTCTGTATTTTTTCTTGGGAGGTATTATAATGGGCACAGCAACATTCTGCCAGGTAGTTGTTAATTCTATTCCTTATTTTTGTTTAAACAAACAAACTTTGGAATTTTATTCACGTTTCACACATAATCATGTTATTCGATCAACAGCTATTTTTATTCTGAACATTTTCTGATTATGAACATTGTGCTCTACCTCGGAGTAGCCCAATCGTTAATTACATGTATTGCGCTAGTTGCAAGTGGATTATTACATACTCACAATTTTTAAAAAGGGATTACTACTGCTGAGAAGGTCATAAACCTGTTTAACATAATTCCTAGTGTGATTTTGGAATTTGGTTATATAATTCTTTGAATTTGGAGATAAATCCTGGATAAACAGTTGCCTTGATTGGTCCAAGCGATTGTGGAAAAAGTACATTGATTCAGCTACTGCAACGATTCTACGATCCTTTGTCTGGCTCTATGGTGAGAGACTTTGTCATAAGCACCATGAAGTTGTCGAAAACGAAAAGAAATACGTACGAGCTAATTGTAAATTTTTACAGCAAATAGGTAAAATGGATATCTCAACTATAAAGCAATCGACTCTGAGAATGGAAATGGGTCTCGTGTCTCAAGAGCCATCACTATTTGCGCGAACAATCAGTGAAAATATCGCGTATGGCGACAATAGACGAGAAGTTAGTATGACGGAAGTCGTCGAAGCTGCCAAAAAGGTGAACATTCATAATTTCATCTCGTCCTTGCCACTCGGATACGACACGGTACTTGGCGATAAGGGAACCCAACTCTCTGGAGGTCAGAAGCAAAGAGTGGCGATAGCGCGCGCCCTTATCAGGAATCCAAAAATACTTTTACTGGACGAGGCTACATCAGCACTAGACGCGGAAAGTGAAAAGGTCAGTTTATATGTTCCGAAAATTCAATTTGCTTACAGACTAATGTCATTTGACATGCGCCAATCTAATTTTAATTCTTGTAACCATGTCCTTTTGTACAATTATAGATTGTACAAGCAGCTATCGATGAAGTTAAGGAAGGCAGGACCTGTATCATGATAGCGCACAGATTATCTACTGTGCAGGATGCTGACAGGATATGTGTGATCGATGGTGGTGTTGTCGCAGAAAGTGGTACACATGCTGAACTCGTTAAGGAGAAAGGACTTTATTATAAGTTATTAAAGATGCAACACTAGTGTCAATTTTTCTTTCTTTTTTGATAAGTGAAATGAATGTCGAGCACGCTTTTAGGATGATGGCACTTACATTTAAATAGGAAACAATATAACTTCTCCCATTGTTATTTAATCACAACCGGATGGAACATGTGGGAAGTACTTTATGCATTCCTCATCTAAAAAAGTGGGATGTGTGTGTGTGCGTGCGTGTGTGTGTTTGTGTGTGAATAATAAATTTTATGGATAAAATTTACAGAAGATATGTTGTTCCGGATATAAATGAAACAACAACAGTTGCTGCACTTCCACTTTGATCAGCAACATGAATAAACAATAACAAGACAGAGAGAGAGAACATTTTGAACTGTTAACTTTGATACTTCATTACAATAAAATGTAACCATTTCAGAAGCTTGTGCAGGCTACGTGAAAATTATTGAGCATTAAACTGAAACTGTCGATTCATGATTACTAGGTAAATTTTACGTATGACTAAAGATAAGATGTAAGGGCTATATATCGATTCCATACGTTAACTTTTAATGTATGATTGTACGAAGCTCCTTGATAAGATAAATTGATCGAATTAGTTTCGTTATCAGATAGAGGGTTAAATATCGTGTTCAGGAGATAGCGTTTGCTAGTAAGTGAGGATCGGACACGAACGGCATCAAAATTGCTGTAACAATGAAGAATTCACTAAATCTTAAGTTAAATATATCTAACATCGTAGATGCTCCATCGCAGCCTTATGCTGAACCAGTGCAAATTACAAATTTTAAACGTCAGGAAAGTGACGATGACGTTAGTGAAAATGAAAAACTGTAAGTGTTGTACAATCTAGCGGTTTTAAATTTTAAACGATGCAACGGAAGTTTGAATATGTGTTAAAGGAATGCTTTGTTTCAGTGAAACTACCAAGAACGAGCCAGAGGTGCCACCTCTCTCATATTTTGAATTGGTAAGTTTCACTGTATTTGATAAACGAGATTTAACGTAACGAAGTATATATATACAATAAAGTGTCATTTCAGAATAACAGTTTTTTTATGTTCCCACTTGAAAAACTTTTAGATTTGGACTAAAATAATTTTTATATGAAAATTCACTCTTAAACGCCTGTCATTGTTGAATTATTGACTTAACAAAAGAAACTTAAACGATAATTTTATAGAGAATTAAATGGTTCACAACGGCCCGTTTCCTATCAGCAGTCGTACCTTCTTGACTTTTTATAGCTTGTAGTATTCTTAATTTGACTGTAACTGGTATTGTATTATGAAATAATAATAAAGTGACGTATTGTTCAGACAAGTACTATAAATAGCCAGATAGTTTGACACATGCTGCTTTCCATATACTTGCATTTAAATTCTGATACTCAATCAGACTTTGTATCCATTTTAAATCCTGATGCTCTTATGGAGCATAGACCGTTAAATTCGTGATTTTAGGTGAAAATGCATATAGTTTTCAAACGGGAATTTATATGCTAGATTCAATGGACATTTTTGTTTACAAATTCAGTTTTCTGCAAAATCATGATCTGCAGAATTATAACGAAAAATAAAGCCAGGATATGTACGTAAAAAAAATTAGTATTTTCTGTGATAACTAAATGAGAAAACTTCTGAGACATCAAAATTTAGTGCTTTCCTTTATCCAGCATTTTTTAGTCCAAATCTAATGATTTTTCAGGTTGAAGCTTTAAGGGCTTACGCCAGAGGAAATGAGTGAAAAAGTATGGCTACTTTGGGAGTTTTGTCTTGGCAGTTATAAATTGTATTATAATCATTGATAGTGCGTTGATAAGAGGGTTTCATTGAGGTAGATTTGGTAATTTTTTCAAGAACTTTTATTATTATTATACAATGTTTATTGAAGCTCGCGTGAACTATATTTTTGGAGAAGGCCTCTGCGGTGTCCCTGACTCAACGTCGTCAGTTGATCGGAAACAAATAAAAACACAAGTTTTTCTTAATAAGCGATATATTACGCTCTTATTAAAGAAACAAAACAAAGTTTTTGAGAAAATGGCGGCTATTTGAATTTGGACGTTGATTTTCGACTTACTTTACAAGACTTTGAACATTAAAGATTTAGGAATGTGCTCAGTTGACAATAAGCATCTGGGCCGGTGACACGAACAGTGCAGAAATGATAGAGAATGCGGTACGTAACACAATCATAAAAATGCACCGAAGGTCAAAGAATCCATAATCTAGATGATAGTTGTAATCAGCACGTCAGAGTTCTTTATAATCGATTGACAAAATAAAAGAATTGCTATGTCATCAGAAAATAATCCACGATAGAACGACACATCAATAACTGATTATACTGAAACTTCGCCTTGAATAGTAAATTGCGTGACAAGGAATGAAACAAGACGATAGGCGAGACAATAAACGAATGCGATTCTGATAGGGATGAAGTGAAGTTAGCAACTAATTTCTGAAAAAATCGATCTGAAGTTGACTCGTTTCGACTAGCCAAACAGGCATTGAAACCCGCTGTTTCAATGCAGGTAATATGAAGTAGTATCAGAGATAATTGTTATTTTTGTATCATCACTGGTAATATATTGTGTGACAAGGAATTAAAATAAGACGATTTCAGACTAGGGTGAAGTTGGCTGCACGAGCCGTAGACGAAGGCTGAAATCACACGAAATCTCAAATCATGTTTTATCCCGTGTCACACTATATTTTTCATGATTACCTGCATTGAAACCAAGTTTCAGTGTTGGCACTCAGTCGAAAAGAAATTAATTTAAGGCTAATGGCGCAGGGAACTATTAGTGTACGCGTAACTTGTGACGACTGCACGGTCAGAACTTTCACTTATGAAAATCAAATAAGTAAACTTTATTTATTTTTAGCACATTAAGTGACGTATGTTGAGGAATATCACAAATGCAATTTTGTTGACTTTTGCTATATAACGTCATGCTTATCCATTATAAAACATATATTAAATCGATTGAGTCGATGAACAAAATTTTAATTGATTTTCAAAATGAAATTACTACGAACTAAACGTTATATATCTGAGTTTTCACAGCCTATTGATTAATGAATATAATAATCATTATTATGATTCTGTTAATATTTTTTTCAGTTCAAATATTCTACTTGCATAGATAAAATAGTTATGTGCATCAGTCTTCTCTGTGCGGTTGGTTCTGGATTATGCACACCGGCAAATATATTAATATACGGAACACTGATTGGAGATATGGTCTCCAGTGCGACAGAAGCTGCTATTGAATCAGCGATAAACGGCACAGAGTCAGTGACAATGAATATTTTGGATTCCGTCGAGAAATTCGCCATTTTGAATTCACTTATCGGTGCTGTGATGTTGATCTTCAGTTACATCAGTATAATGTCATTAAAGTATACTGCTCAAAAACAAGCCTATCACGTACGATCGTTGTACCTGAATTCAGCGTTGCATCAGGATATAACTTGGTACGATTCGATGCGAACTGGTGACGTAGCAAGTAGATTGACAGAGTAAGGAAATTTAATATTTCTTCCTGTTCTTTTACCTTCCATGAAAAATGACAAGATTCATTCGTGAATTTGATTTTCAGAGACGTGATGAAATTCGAGGAGGGAGTCGGCGAAAAATTGTCAATGTTTGTTCACAACATGACAGCATTTCTCGCATGCGTTGTCTTGGCATTTTTTAAAGGATGGAAACTCGCCCTTGTCTGTATAATATCACTGCCTGTTACGTCATTGATCCTCATTGGAGTATCTCAGGTACGATATATGTTTGAAAATATCTGAAAGCCATTATCAAGTTGTACTTGACGTTCATTAACGCATCATGTTTCGAATTTCTTTTTTTAGATCTTATCGAAACTTACTAGAAAAGAAACAGAAGTTTACGCTCAGGCTGGAAATATCGCGGAAGAAGTCATATCGTCTATACGCACGGTTGTTGCTTTCGGTGGTCAGCAATTAGAAGTTGACAGATACACAAGCAATCTTCAGACGACTTTTAGAAATAACATTAAAAAATGTTTTTTCACTGGATTTGGATTTGGTCTACTTTGGTTGGCTATTTATAGTAATTATGCTCTCTCCTTCTGGTATGGTGTTACTCTTATCATTGAAGACATGTATCTTCCACCGGGTGAACAATCATACACGGCAGCAGTGATGATAACGGTAAGAATAAATTATTAGGGAATGTCAGTGTTCTGTAAATAATTACTGGTGGATTCTTTTTTGTGTAAATTCGTAGCAAATATCATTTATAAATATTGTCATAATTTTATTTCACATTCAGGTTTTTCTGAGTGTCATGATGGGTTCGGTCAATGTTGGTACTGTTTCACCGTTTATCGAGGCTTTTGGAATAGCGAAAGGAGCAGCCGCCAAAGTATTTTCAGTAATAGACAGAAAATCTTTGATTGACAGTCAATCGAAAGAAGGTTTGAAGCTGGCGGATGTTGACGGGACGATCGAGTTCAAAAACGTCTCTTTCGAATATCCTACGAGACCTGATGTCAAGGTCAGTAATAATATTCACGTCGAATTAATTAAAAAATTAATCATTAAACAATAGTTTATATTGAAAACCGCTCTTTTGATTTTTTGACTTACACAAGAATTAAAAATCTCTGATTACCCCCATAGTCAAATGACGGAGTAGCGCGCGCAAGCTAACCTCAAAAAACGTTCACGCATAAGTATTTTGGGGTACGCATCTGCCTCATCATTTTTTTCATGTCTTTGCGGTGTTGGGTGACAAAAAAATGTAACGGAATACGAAGCACAAGATACTAGCGAACGTACAGAATTTTTTTTTTCTTTGTGCATGCTCGATGATATCTTTTTATACGAGTCCAATATATGAGATTCATATTTTCGGATGACAATTATCGTAGATTTAAAATCATACAGACACTTGAACGAATAATGCAATCTTTGTACTTACTGGTACGTCGAAACTCCGTGTGTTGTCTGATAATAAAATTTCCACGTTTATAAACATTACTTTGCTATCAAAATGACAGTACACATCAGGCACATGGTGGTTGCACAAAAATTACAAACTTTGATTCACGATACATTGAACTAATGGTTAATTAATAATTTGCTATCGGAATGATCAATGATCTTTCAATTTGTGACGTTAAATTTTATCAGTATTCAAATATTCTTTTGCGCTGAATTTTTACATGCACAATAGTAATTGAATGTTTTTATTTATTATCAGATATTGCAAGAGCTAAATTTGTCGATAAAAAAGGGCCAAACTGTTGCTCTGGTAGGAAGTTCCGGTTGCGGAAAATCTACATGCATTCAATTGATACAACGATTTTATGATCCAAGACAAGGACAGGTACTATATATTATTTTATCTGTAAATAACAATAAGTATCTTGGTATTGAAATCTAGATGGATACGATTTAATTGAGACGTTTTGTTATTGCTAGGTTTTGTTGGATGGTCATGATTTGCGTGAATTAAATATTGCATGGTTCCGAAGTTATGTTGGTGTTGTTGGTCAGGAGCCGGTATTATTCGATACGACTATCGCAGAAAATATTCGGTATGGAAATTTGGACGCAACTATGGATGAAGTTGTGACAGCCGCCAAAGAAGCCAATGCCCACGATTTTATAATGAAGTTACCATTTGTGGGTTTACGAAACGTCGTTTTCAATATTATATTGTGAATCACTGCTACAACGCACATATTATAAATTTATTTCTTTTACCAGAAATATGAGACAATGGTCGGTGAGAAAGGCGCGCAATTATCTGGTGGTCAGAAACAAAGAATAGCCATCGCCAGAGCTCTTGTTAGACAGCCGAAAATTTTACTTTTGGACGAAGCAACTTCCGCCCTCGATACACGCAGTGAGGCCAAAGTTCAAGAGGCACTGGATAAGGTAATGGCAGCAGTCGTGAAATATTCACAATTGAATTTCTTACCCTTGGAATTATGATTTATCGACAATAGGCAAGCAAAGGAAGAACTACTATTATCGTCGCGCACAGATTGAGCACCATTCGTGCAGCGGATCAAATTATTGTCTTGTCAAACGGAAAAGTCGTGGAGCAGGGTACTCATGATCAATTAATGATGAATCGTAGTCATTATCATTCATTGGTCATGACACAGGTAAGTCGGTACTATGTGGACCTTAAGAAAAAGAAAGAATTTTCTCTAATTTGAAATAAACGGTTTATTTAATCATTCAGATCGTTAATCTCGGTGATGATAACAGTACGCCAACACCGCAAATACATAAAAATGAAGAAATCGATGAAGACGAAAAGGAAATCGTCATTCTTGCAGAGGTATTTTTTTTAAAGGTTTTTTTTCATCCATTTAATTTCTTATTTCAAGTTTTAATTACCTTTTTTCAATTAAATCCTTCAGGATAAGAAAGAGATGGATGCCAGTAAAAATCAAACGGTTTCTGTATACGACATCATACGATTAAATACTCCAGAATGGCCATTCATAGCTTTCGCATGTACAACGTCCATAATTGTCGGTGCATCCACACCACTTTTCGCAATCTTGTTTGGAGACATTTTAGGAGTAAGTACTTCGTAAGTTAGATTTTTTAATTTTTAATAATATTCAGTCGCAGTAAAATTTATATTTCATATTGCATTTATTAGATAATATCGCAAACGGATACGGACGCAATCCGAAGGGAAACAAATAGATATTGTCTGTATTTTTTCTTGGGAGGTATTATAATGGGCACATCAACATTCTGTCAGGTAGTTGTTAATTTTATTCCTTATTTTTGTTTAAACAAACTTTCGAATTTTATTCACGTTTCACACATAATCACGTTATTCGACCAACAGCTATTTTTATTCGGCGCCGCAAGCGAACGCTTGATTCTACGTTTACGTGGCTCTCTATTCGAAGCTATGATGAAACAAGATATAGCCTGGTTTGACCATCCCGACAATGGAACTGGTGCCCTATGCTCAAAATTATCAACCGAAGCGACAGCCATTAAGGGTGCGACTGGACAATCAGTTGGAATTTTGATGCAATCTGTTAGTACAATCATAATAGCGGCTGGCATATCCTTGTTTTATGAATGGCGCTTGGGACTCGTAGGAATGTCTGTAATGCCGTTGATCCTTTTTACAACGTACATGCAGGGAAAAGTCATTCGACAGGAAACTTTAAATTATCACAATGGCTTAGAAAAGTCTACAAAGGTAAACGAGCGATCTTGTATCTGATTTGTGTTCGTCTATTCAATTATTGTAATTAGGGATAACTTTTCAGATAGCTGTTGAGGCTGTAGGTAACATACGGACTGTTGTTGGTCTCGGGAGAGAAGAAACATTCCACAGAGGCTATGTTAGTGCCATAATGCCAGCATTTGTAGAAGGAAAAAGAAATACTCATATTCATGGCTTAATTTACGGTTTGGCTAGAAGCATGCCGTTCTTTGCTTATGCCATAGTTATGTATTACGGAGGATATTTGATAGAGAACGAGGGACTTGAATTCACCAGCGTCTTCAAGTACGTCAGTTAATTCCAAATGTCTTTTTTGTCTATTATTTGATTTTTATTCTAGCCGTCTTTCTTTTTTCTAATGGATATATATTTGATCGATTCCATCAGACTTCAGCCACCAGTATTTTATTTGCTGTGCTACGTGGATTCATTCGTTTTTATTTTGAACACGGATAGCCTGAAAACGGTACATCGTATCAAAAAATTATAAAATATGAAAGCTTTATGTTTCTTATAATTTTTTGATAAGATATAGTATAATAGATATAGTATAAGATAAGTCTCCGGGATATCTGTGTTCAAAATAAAAACGACCGAATCCCCACGTGGCACAGCTAATGAAATACGGGTGGCTGACATCTGATGGAATCGCTCATATATAAATATTGCTTTCTACTTTAGAGTCGCCCAAGCAATGATTTCGGGTAGTATCATGGTTGCAAGTGTATTATCACATACTCCCAATTTCCAAAAAGGGATTACTACTGCACAGAAGGTCATAAATCTTTTGAATAGAATTCCTAGTGTGATGGATCCCGTTGATCCCAAAGATGAAATATGGGTGAGTCGATTGAATTCAAAAATTGTATTTTTACAGTGAGAGAAATTCATTGGTATTTTGTGCTGCATGTCATTAATCTCTTTTAGAAACCCGATGGTAGCGTGAATTACAAGGAGATCAAATTTGAGTATCCCACGAGACCAGGAATTGGGGTATATAATTGTTTGAATTTGGAGATCAATCCTGGAGAAACAGTTGCTTTGATTGGTCCAAGCGGCTGTGGAAAAAGTACATTGATTCAGCTACTGCAACGATTCTACGATCCTTTGTCTGGCTCTGTGGTGAGAGACTTTGTCATAAGCACCATGAAGTTGTCGAAAACGAAAAGAAATCCGTGCGAGCTAATTGTAAATTTTTACAGCAAATAGGTAAAATGGATATCTCAACTATAAAGCAATCGACTCTGAGAATGGAAATGGGTCTCGTGTCTCAAGAGCCATCACTATTTGCGCGAACAATCAGTGAAAATATCGCGTATGGCGACAATAGACGAGAAGTTAGTATGACGGAAGTCGTCGAAGCTGCCAAAAAGGTGAACATTCATAATTTCATCTCGTCCTTGCCACTCGGATACGACACGGTACTTGGCGATAAGGGAACCCAACTCTCTGGAGGTCAGAAGCAAAGAGTGGCGATAGCGCGCGCCCTTATCAGGAATCCAAAAATACTTTTACTGGACGAGGCTACATCAGCACTAGACGCGGAAAGTGAAAAGGTCAGTTTATATGTTCCGAAAATTCAATTTGCTTACAGACTAATGTCATTTGACATGCGCCAATCTAATTTTAATTCTTGTAACCATGTCCTTTTGTACAATTATAGATTGTACAAGCAGCTATCGATGAAGTTAAGGAAGGCAGGACCTGTATCATGATAGCGCACAGATTATCTACTGTGCAGGATGCTGACAGGATATGTGTGATCGATGGTGGTGTTGTCGCAGAAAGTGGTACACATGCTGAACTCGTTAAGGAGAAAGGACTTTATTATAAGTTATTAAAGATGCAACACTAGTGTCAATTTTTCTTTCTTTTTTGATAAGTGAAATGAATGTGGAGCACGCTTTTAGGATGATGGCACTTACATTTAAATAGGAAACAATATAACTTCTCCTATTATTATTTAATTACGAACATGTGGGAATTACTTTATGCATTCCTCATCTAAAAAAGTGGGATGTCTGTGTGTGTGTGTGTGTGTGCGTGCGTGTGTGTAAATAATGTTTTTTGGATAAAATGTATAGGAGATATGTTGTTCCGGATATAAATGAAACAGTAACAGTTGCTGCACTTCCACTTGGATCAGCAACATAAATTAACAATAACAAAAGAGATAGAGAGAACATTTTGAAATGTTAACTTTGGTACTTCATTGCAATGAAATGCAACCATTGTATGAACTTTGTGTAGGCCAACTGAGAATTATGAACTGAAACTGTCGATTCATAATTATCAGGAAAATTTTGCGTATGACTAAAGATAAGAGATGGAAGCGAGAAAACTTTGCACCCAAAATGTCTTTCTAGAAGGCAATGTCACTCAATTGATTGTACCAACTCGAAGCCTTCCGACAAAGAGACTTTGCCTGCGGAGTCCGATTTTTGACTGATTGCTTAGAAAATATATAAAGCAGAACTGAATATCGACAGTGACGGCCTAAAAACGTGTCATGGCGCCACGATAATTTCTTCGCCGTTCCCTACCCAACACTTATCACACTGTTGCGAAGAAACAACGATGAAAATCGAAAAAAGGGGCACGCAGGGAAAGTTTTAGCACTGGGACTTGCTATCGTTCAGCGAATTTCAATATTTTTGGATGCGAATATGGGGAGCTGTTAATGGCCGAATTGCCTCGCCTAAAAGTAGTAGCACGGATAGTGGCAATGTGCGTCAATGGTGCTCATTCCTCTCAAGCTATCTTCAGTTAGATGTTCTTTATACATATTAATTGTAAATTTTCATATTAATACACGTGGTACTACGTTTACTCAACCACAATGTCAAATCTCTAGCGTGTAAAGCAGATTTTAAGTACAGTAAGGAAAAATATATAGGGAATCTTTTCATTTCCACGTAACCAGCTCTTCAGCATCACTAATGGCCAATTTCTTCACTTTCGGATAAACTTCTAAAGCTTGAAAATGATTGGTTAACTGGGGATTTATCCGGAAGGATAAATTTCATCCAAAGGTGAAGAAATTGGCCACAAAGCGCGACATCACAAAAGCATGCGAAAGTAGAGTCGCGTGTCTCCACGGCTTGCCACAGTGCACGACAACACCGTCAATTCGAACTTTGGCGATCAGTTCTATTCCCCCTTAACCAATCGGATTGAAATTTACAGGAAGAAAAAATATGAGCAATTAGGCGGGGCGATACCATTTGCAAATGTCAGACAATTTCTGTTTAAAAGTTCCACAAGTACGAAAATAACTTTTTGGCAAAGACGAATGCTTAAGATACGACCACATGGTTCAAGCGTTCGTGCTTCAAGGCAAATCTGCTTGCTACAATACTTTTTATATTTTATTTTCTGAAATTTATTCAAGAAATTCATTAATATTAAAACTGCTTTAAGTATCGCTGTTTTCCATTTTCGTTTTCAAAAACTCACTATTCGTATGTAATTCAGGGAAAAGCTCGTTTTCATTGTTATATGAAACGAAACTGTCGACAATTTTATTGCAAAAATTTGTATAAGATCCTTGCGCGGTCATTAGTTGTTCATGACTTCCAATTTCTTCTACAAATCCACGATTTATGAAAATTATACGTGAAAAAAGCTGTACAGCTGAAAATGGATCATGACTCGAAGCAATGCACGTTCGGTCGAAGGTTGCTGACAGAATTGCTTTTCGCAAAATCTATAAAAATTATTATTATTGTCGTAAGAATGATATGATTGAATTTGTTCATACAAAAAATGATCATTATCTTCTAATTTAGTATCAATAAGTATCTGAAAATCTTTTATATTACCATTTCGGTCTCAGGACTCTCAGCTCGTGGTAAATTTTCAAACAATAAAATTTTTGAATTGCGTACAAGAGCTCTTGCCAGTGACAACCGTACTTTCTGACTTATTGTCAATGAAACTTCAATCTCGTCTAAAACCGTATTGTATCCCTGAAAAAACAGATTTTAACTATTATCATAAAATAAAAAAGATAATCTAATCATATAAACTTACGTTAGGTAAGGACATCACGAAATCATGAAAATAAGCAGCTTTTGAAGCAGCAACAATTTCGTCAATTCGTATTCTTCGTCTCAAGTTACCGTAAGCTATATTTTCAGCAATAGAACGTTTAAAAGGTATCGAGTCACCGTCTACCAATCCAAACAACGATCTTAAATTATTATCATTGAAATTTTCATGACGTTCACCATCCAAAAACTACGTGAGAACAAATAGATATAAAAAGTCTAAGAATAAAATTGTATACTGAATAGACCTAATAAGACCTGTACTTATTAAATTATTCTTTAATGTCACCCAGATAGCCAAAAATGACTTTCCTGAAATATCCTAGCATACTGTTTGCATAATAAGAGCATGCTTTGCATGATGCTGTGGTTTTAATATTCTGGAATATGAAATTTTTGGCTATTAGGGCAATCTCTAATCCAAATATAAATTTTTAATAATATTTCAATACTTCAAAAAATCGTTTATTCGATATCTTACTATATCCCCCGAAGTCGGTTTGTAAAAATGTAAAAGTAGCTGTATTGGTATTGAAACACCGGAAGAAGGACATCCAACAAGTGCGATACTGTCTCCATTATTAATCTCAATGCTAAAATTTAGCAGCTTTGGCAGTCCAGAATAAAGGGGATGTTCGAAGGATACGTTGTTAAAATTAATATTTCCACTCAACTTCTAGAAATAAAATCAATTAGAATATTAATAAATGCTTAAGAATACATTATACATGAGTAAGGATGTAGAGAAATATAGTAAAAAAGGTCACATTAAATATAATTATTTTATTTTGAGCAGCTACGCGTCTCGCGGCCAGTTATTCTAGTCAACTGATCCTTTTAGAAAGTTTTATCAAGCTGGCCTTCTTTAATACATGTTTCTCCATAATTAATTACCGTTTTATAATCTCTATGATAATTATTTGAGGGTGATTCTATTATTTTAAAAAGCTTCACTGCGGCTATCTGTGCCTTTATAATATTTGGTGTAAAGACTGCCAAATGTCCCACCATAAACGTTCCTAAAATAATAGCTTCTGCTACCCTGAAATATACAATTTATATAACCAATCACTTTTAATGAAAAACCGTAGGTTTTATGTATTAATAAAATTTGTATAATTTACTTAAAAACCTTTCCTATCTCGATCTCTCTGTTCCTAAGCATATATCCACCAAAAAACATTGACACTGCGTATACTATTGCGGGCGATGCTGTACAAAATGCATGCACGAAAGCTAAAAGGTAAACCCTTTTTTGATTTGCTAGTAATTTACGCAGTTCTTCATCATAACGTTCGAAAAATGCATTTTCTAATGTCAGTGCGGCTATGCATCTAATATTCGATGCAGATTCCAAAATAATCTGTAAATAAAATATTTGGTTATGGACATGCATAAACTCGTTCGATCACTGGTTTTACTGATAAAAATATAGTAAATTAATACAGTACAAGTACCAGTTTAAGTTTGTTTAATTGGGTAGAATTACGAAATGATTGTTGTAACAGCAGAGTGTTGTAATATTTCAATATTACCAAGATAATTGGTGTAAAGACAAGAATCGCCAGACCCAATTTCCAGCTGTACATCATCGATAGTATAATACTTACAGTCAAAGATGTTATTGCTTGTATTAAAAAAATTAATCGTTGACCGCATGCCTGAAGTAATATTAATAATTATGATATCAGGTAGTTATTCATTGTTCTTTAATATCTGATAAAAATTCATTATCACTCGTACCTGTTGTATTTTTCTTGCATTAATTTTAAGCAAAGCATTAATTTTATTTAATTCATTAGTTTCATTATCAAACCATTCCAGGCTTTGATGTAAAATTTTCTTAAGGGTATATTTTCTCATTCTAGTAGTCAACTTACTTCCTGCCATATTAACCATGTAATCCTGTTATAATGGAAAATATGAATATGATCATAATTGCTAACTTGAATATAAGAGATTCAAAAGTGGATATTTTTAGATACCTGAATAATCGTACAAATACCAGAGACCAAACCAGCTACCATAAACATACTTGTAAAGAAATTTAAACGCACTTGCAATTGCATGCCGTTATGCAATGCAATTAAGCTCAAAGTTTCACCGAAAAGTACTGCATATATTGGTAAGCTAAAGCCTAAAATTGCTGCTGCAACACTAGCAAGCAACAATTGAAGCCATTCCTTGCGATTGTAGTAAAGAAGTTTCATGGTGTTTGCAAGTTCGATATCTTTTCTCTGAAAAATTATTGTCACAATAAAAAGAAATATGTAAAGCTGGTAATTTATATTCCGTCATATTAAAACCGTACCATTATATGATCAGCTGTAGGAATATCGGTAACTTGAAAGAAGACAGGATAGCGACCGATGCGCACTAATTCTGTTTTCAATATTTCTTGATAACTTCTTCCCAAAAAGCTTGATGCATGCTGGATAGACCTTTGAGGAATTTTTTGATTGTATTTACATTTTGCCACAGTGCTTGCTGTAAAGAACAATTATTGATCGTTAGCCTGTATAATTTGGTTTTCAGAAAACTTACTTTTACTATCAAAAATTTCTTTCTGTTCTCCAATCATTTTCTCTGTTTCTGGATAAGTCTGTATTATCTCATTCACCGTAGAAAATTCTTCGGCGACACCATCGTACAAGTACACAATTTTGGACACTTTCCTTAGTATCAGCGGATTTCTAGTTGTTACGATTATCGTAAGATTTTTATTTGCCTAAAGCAGTGAGCAACGAGGTTATACAATTTCTCTCATTAAAAAAAGAAAGTTTGAGTTGAACTTACGGATTTGATAGACTCGAAAATCGCATCTTCCGCGGTTGGTGTCAAAGCTGACAAAGCGTTGTCCATTATGAGAATTTGTGGTTTTCTGTACAGAATTCTGGCAAGTGCAAGTTTCTGTCTTTGATCTATCGGCAAATCTCCGGTAAGCGGTGTATTATATTTCTACGATAGACAAATTTTCGGTTATTTTTGTTCAACTCATTATTCAAGTATAAATATTTACTTCTGTTAGGCCTATTATGAAAGAATGTATGCCTGCTATTTTGGCAACGATTTCCATATGTTCTAGAGATTTGTATGACGAGTGACATGTAATACATTCTTCTAAAGTTGTACCAAATAACACGGGACACTGTTGAACAAATCCAACATAATTTCGTAGCCAGTGTAAATTTCTGTGCTTCACATCGAAGCCATCTATAAAGATCTGATTACAATAGAATATTTTATAAAATTCAGTCTTCATTAGATTCGTAATGTTCCATACTGAAAATATTATACCGATCCAGATTCAGGATCATAGAATCTATGTATAAGACTAAAGCAAGTAGTCTTTCCAGTATTTGGGCTTCCCATCAGAGCTACAGTCTGTCCTTTATAAATAGTAAATGATATTCCTTTTAGTACCTAACATAAATATATCATTATATATAATAGGTAAAAGGGTTAAGTAAATATAAATTTGTTAACACTTGCGAGATCGTTATGTAGTGTATAACGAAAGAAAACATTTCGAAAAGAAATCCCCACTTCCGTTTTTGTAGCGGATACGTCAACATTCGTAATTTTCATTTCTGAAGTATTTTTCATCATACCTATAATCTACAAATTTGAAAATTAATTGAGCAATTCTTGATTCTTTTTATCAATATCAATACCTTTCTCGACGCAGCATTTGATTTTTCAATTATATGTAAATATTGTGGCAATTGTAGTGTATGCAAAACACAAATTTGCAAACAAAAAAATACCTGTAATCCGAAATATCTTTTATGAAATTTGTGATAAATATTATTTAATACAAGAATTACGAATAATCTGAATACGTATCGTAGTACCTACCACTATCAATGTTGCCACTGTATAACTTTGTTCAATCTTCAATAAGTTGACGCCATACCACAAGGCAAAACCGTACATGGAGTACATGAGGAACCAAATAATCGCACCAACGATACCATTAATGGTACCCTTTGTGGTTTCACAATTTTCTACCAGTACAAGTTTTTCCACATATTTCTTAGATTCGTGCGATTCGCCAGAATAAGCCAAGACAGTGCGAATATTGGTCAGACATTCTTCTGCAATCAATTCCGCTGGTTTATAAAAGAAGTCTTCTTGCTCGCGCATATATTCATTTACCTGTATAATTAAAGCTGCGCTAATTATATGTCTAATTTTATATTAATTAATTAATAAAATTAGTTCACTCCGCAAGCATAATGCATGCGAGTTCTATTATGTGATATCATAATCACCCATTTAGCTATGCAAATGATAACTGCTATTATCGGTAATATAACGAGCAGTGTACCGGCTAATTTAGAGCCATAATATAATGCAACTAAAATACAATTGCAGGCGGCAATTGTACTTGATACAAACATTCCAAGCTTCTCGCCCAATCCTGACTCTAGATAACTTGTATCTCTAGAAAAAATAGTTTCAATAATTTTTCAGAGATCACCATAAATCGTAGGAAAGCGTAATCATAATGATGATCGTTTTGTATAATATATATTAATTTTTTTACCTGATACTCCTGGAGGCCAAATCTTCCGGATTTTGAGAATCAAACCATGCGATATTCTGACGTAATAGAACTTTGAAATGAATCTGTCTCGCTTGAATTGATTCATTAATTGCAGCATGATTAAGGCAAATAATAAATATCATTGTAAAGATCATTTGGCAAATTGCGAAAAACAAAGAATAAATTGCGAAATTCAACGTCTCTTTGCCCAGTTCCTTTGAAGTACCTCGAAATTGATCATCGTATCTGGTAAACGGAAATGGCAAGAATTTAAAATTGCAATAAAAATAATTTTACTTGGTGCATTTTATACCAGCACGTAAGCCTGACTTACGATATGTATAATTACCCTCTAAATCCCACGGGAAATTCACTCGTTCCGTTAATACCTTTAATGGCATTATGTATATGATATTGTACAAAGGATTCAGCAAGATTTCCATATAGAATGATTGTTCCAGGAACGCAAAATCCACTTAAAATTGCAGCTAATAATCCGATTAAAGTTAGTATAACATCGGTCCAGCATCCAAACCAAAACTGATGAATAAAAAATTAATGTTAGTATCTGCCATGATATCATCCTGTAAATTACATGAATAATTATATTACCTGAGGAAACGAGTATCTTAATTTAGTATAATAATCGACGCTTCCTAACTTTGAATGTCTCTTCATTCTAATAAGTTTTCGTATTTTTAACCTGTTACGTGCAAAAGAAGA
The DNA here is from genome assembly GCA_030142655.1 of Trachelus tabidus. NCBI lineage: Eukaryota > Metazoa > Arthropoda > Insecta > Hymenoptera > Cephidae > Trachelus > Trachelus tabidus. The sequence goes on from JARQTI010000109.1 coordinate 18,752, forward strand.
GAGTGCATATGTTTGACATAACAGTTTGTTAGATCTCCATCAAAATCGCTTTCTATTGTTATCCGATTAAAGTCATTAATTGATTTTCAATTAAAGGAACCATGACAAATTACAAGTATTATTCAATCTGTATTTATTATCGTTACAAGTAGTCCTATTACATGTCCATATATTTAATTAGCATTTTTATTATGTAGTGTTACTTGCACGCGTAGTACGATGTTGTTGTTTCCATTAATGGCGGCACGGAAGTTGATCTAAGATTCTTATTTACCTTTGGTGTCTGCCCATAAATCAACAACCAATTCATTAGACGTTTGTTGTGAGTTTGTCTGACAATTTTCAAAAAGTAATGATACCATCCATTGTCAAAATCAAAATTGCACCCTAAAAGTTTATAAAATTATGTCAAAACTTCAATAAACAATTATTAATCTGTCCGCAATCACTTAAGAAGATGCAAATATACATATATGTGTTTCGTGTTGCTACGCAACAAGCTATGCTTTATGTATGACATCACGCCATATAAAAATATTAAAAAGTTAGTACATTTAAAAGTTCACTATCAATACTGGCAGCATAGTTGTATCCCTTTTTACCTGCACGTAACAGAAGGAGATACAACCATTTTCACAACACTGAGATTGAATGTCCAAACGATCCGAAATTATATATAGTTGAACTAACCTGCTCGATAAAGAACGTCTAGACACGAGAAATCTTTCTTCGACGGGTTATTTATAAAATGATAAAAAGCTATGCAAATAGCATTTTTTCCATCTTTTGATTTTAATTCAGGATTAGCTCCTGGAATAAAGGACTTTATTGAATTGATAATTTTTTAAATTATAGATAATCCCCATTAACGTCCAGTAGTACAGGAATGCACTAGACTCTTGTATTTTTACATCAATGAGTATTAATGGATTAATACAAATTTTATAAATAAATTTATACCTTTTGATAACATATACTCCACTAAGCATGTGTGACCATAGTAACAGGCACAATGAAACGGCGTAAATCCGGTAGATTTGTGTTTAACATTCATTAAGTGTGGACAATAATTGACAAGTTCAATGCATCTTAGGGCACAATGAACATTATAGCATTTCTGTTACGAGAAATATATAATATTTAATGCGCTAATCAAAATTTCGCCATTAATTATATAATTTGGATACGATTTTTCATTATTTAATATAGTAGACTTAACCGTGGACATTGTACCACTACTGGACACGACATAAGAAATCATTTTGATCTCTCTCGCACGCATTCTACTTCTGTAAGGTTGTCCACGATCGATACAGTGCTCATAATTGGGCCTACGACTTAACTATTATGTCATCTAATGTAAGATGCATTTCCCTGCAATAGAAAAGTACCTACATGAGGTGTATAGTAATAAACTTACATTTGCGGCAGCATATAACTCATCGTGAATATTCCTGTGGTTAAGTAGAATTTTACTTCTAATTACTGCATCTATGTCAATTTCCTTTTTAGAATATTTAGTGCCATTTTCTGTAGTACTTTGTACTACGTGATCTCGTTCTGAAAATCGAAGTAAACTTAAAAATAAATAAATAATACAAACTTTTTTCAGAAACATCAAGTGAGTTACAGGAATAAATTATTTTTTAATAAAAAAGACAATTTACAAGAGTTTATGTCAGTACGTTCAGTGACTAATCTTTGACTATAATGTCTTAAATGTCATACCCTTCATATGGTTATCTTTAACCTATGTAGATAATTATATAATTTGAAAATCAATCACTAGTTATATACTTTCACAGTAATTAAAGCATTTTCTTTATAACGTAATGTATATAATTGTATAACGTACTTCTAAATCGGTAAAGCAAACTCGACATAATGGCGATAATTAGAAATACAGTGCCCATGGTAATATGTTGTACGTTTATAGAAATTATCGAATCTTGTATCAATGCGATAAGAATTTCATAAATAGAAATACTACCATCCTCGATAACGTCAAATGAATTCATTTTACTATTTTGAACAGGAGTAAGACAGTGATCACGACAATTCGTCCATCGTTTTGTATAATCAGTTATTTCCGCCATTTCCCAGTCACGCGCAACTCTATCGCGCATAAATTATTGCCTCCATCTATAATTTTGTTGCTTTATGTCTGTTCCTAACTTGTCCTCCTGGAGTCGATGCCATCAGAGGGTAAAATCAACGTAAAAAAAAACAAGAAGAGAACTCTGAGTCACTATTCTTCTTACAATCTATGTATTTTATTCAACTAGGTGATCATTTCGGGACGATTGCCGTTCACACTCCCGATAGCGCCATTTGCCATGAAAATGGCGAGTTAGTGCGCTGGTTTATGTTACTTTTTGACAGTAAGCGTATTGTTATACAGGAGTGTAAAGAGAGAGGAAGAATTTGAGGAACATTTTTTTTGGTTTTCAATATTGCATCGACTATGTATTCTCCTGATGGCAATGCCAAAGGCTCAGAAGAAGATTCAACAAGCAGCGCAAAGGCTGTCAGCGGGCCTTGTACAGCGATCGATGTTAAAACCGGTGCCATTTGTGGTCAGACTGAAGGGCTTTATATTCTTGATGAGTTCCGTAAACTTTATGAAGCTCGTTTGAGAAATGTAGATGAAGAACCAATTGATACCGATGCCGATCGGACATCGGTAAGATTTCTCTAGCTTCTTCCTTTTGGAGCGTTTCTTACTTTCTTCTACTCCATTTCCTCTGGTGTTATTCTTTGATCATAACAGCTGAACTATTTTGCTTCTGGGCGCTTTGTTGAACACAAATTCTGTTTTTTAAATTTTCTTATAATTTATGTTATTTTATTTTCCATAGTTCTAGTTGAATGATGTTGATTTTCATTAAATTATTATTTTAGATGAAATTACAAATAATGTCAGAGTGGGTTAAAGATTTAGATGAACAAAATATTATGCTTGTTCGGACTGTCGAAGAATTAGAACATGCTGCTTGTACCAGAGTTACAGTCTTGGAAGATAAGTTAATGCACTCATCTAGTATAGCTGCTGACAGTATGACGCGAGCTTTACAGTCCGATGAGGTACTGAAAATATGTATTATTATATACGTACATGTTAGACAAATTAGAATTGAAGTTGATTTAGCTTATTAATGATCTCTTTAGAATCTTACTTTACTCACAAATCGTATTGGACAATTGGAGAAGGATGAGGAATCTCTTCATCAAAGAATTGAATTCCTTCAAAGCGATATCAGAGGATTGCTTGAATTAATAAGGCGTGCACGACGTGAAAACTATTGGAGCACCGATGGAATAACATTCTTTGAAATTCGGCCAAAAGATATTCCTTCTGCACCAGAGTATGTTGCTCTAACATAATTTAGATTTTGTAATATGAAGTTTGAAATATGCATTAAGCATACAACAAAATATTTATACTTTCAGCTGCTCCTGTAACCAGGTAAATTCAAATGTGACAGCTGACAAGAGAGTGAAACTTATTTTAGAACTAAGACGAGGTCTTGTTTCTGAAGGACCTCCAGAATGTCCTCCGAACAGGGCATTTTGTGACTGTTCTTTATCTTGTCAGCCTACAGTCTGCTTTCCCTGCGATTCTGAAACTTTACCACTTACTTTCTGATCCATTGCTATTGCATGCTCCAATCATATCTTTGCTTTTACTCTGAACATTGATAAACATTTAAATTCTTCATTTGCAACCCTCCTTATAATTGAAAAAATTAAAATTATATACATAAACCTTGACGAATGAATTGATTGGAAATTATTAATAAATAATTAATTTTTTAAATTTAACAATTATATATTGTTCGGTCGTCATTAGTTAATTTTAGAACGCATATTAAATTGAGTTTTATTATTTGCCTTTATATGTCATCGATAATTAACGATGAATCTTGATATAGGACAAAGATACTATGGAAGAAAACATAGAATATTACAAACTCCAGTTGGAAAAACTAAGAAAGAACGAAAAGAAAGCTCAGGCGTAAGTGTACATAGGAAAAACGTTTTTGAAATACCTTCACCTAATTGTAATCAATTTATTTATGAGCTATAGGATACATATCCTACGATGTTTTTCAGGTGTCAAGCAGAGCTTGAAGAAAAATTGGCTGATCTGAACAAAAAGGTCACAATAAAGGACGAGACAATCAAAAAATATATTTTCAAGCTTCAGAATCTAAGAGACAATCTTAAGAGTCATCCTCAGCTGTCAAACCAAATCATTGTAGAATCTTCTACAGTCAGTGTGGATGACTTTAATTCTGACGTGAGTAATATAATATTTTCTATAATTAAAACATATCCAGTAAATAATAAATTAACTATAAGTCAAAAACGGAAATGTATCTATCATAATATTATTTGTCTATTCCTACACTTGTATCCAAACGAACTCTATTTAACAAGTATGTCAAAATGTCGGACTTGTATAATTGTTCAATGAAGTACATTGCAAGGAAAACTCAAGAGGATTTATCTTACTATACAGACTGACACGCTAATAAATGCAGTGGAAAGTGCCTTAGTATCAAAAGATTTGAAAATCGAGGAACTAACTGATCAGCTACGCGATTACCAAATAAAATTGGACGAAATAACTCAAGAAAAGAATGATGAGACTAAAAGACTACACATAGAGTTGGACGAGCAGCACAAAAAGTTGCAGACCCTTGAGTCCCAGCTCCGTTCTCTGGAAAAAGTTTGTGTCTTGTACTTGCACTTGTACTCTGTGAAGATTGCACGAATACTTATCCATGCCCACCTGGACGGTGACATTCTCACGCCTAGGAATCATTGGAAAGCCGCGAAGTCCTGACAATGGAGGTAGCTGAGAAGCATGATCTTGTGATGGCATTACGCAAGGAAGTCGCGGACCTCGAGGAGCAGTGTCGCCATGTAAATATGCAAACTCATTTTAAGGACGACATCATTAAGGAGATGAGACGTGAACTGAGACAGGCTAGGATGAAGGTGCGTTCGTCTTGGACAAATTTGATATTTTTCCTCTTGCCTTCCCCTTTTCCATCGGCAACTTCCACAATGGAAATCATCGTTTCCAGCAGACAATGACTTGCCATACCCCATCAGCCTGCATGCTGAATCCTGCTTATGAAAATGTTACTCCAAAAGATATGGACACTTCGTGGAATCGTTATGGGAAATTTATGAGAACACCTATCGGCCTATGCCGCAAATATTACACGGAGAATCAAATTAAACCTATGAACCATTTGTCCATGTTTAACTCAGAACAGATTTCAAAACCTAATACGATTATCTCGATGCCTTCACCGCGAAGAGAAACTTCGTTTGATCGTTATAAAGCTCTGCGTGATATGGATAAAGAAATATTGAATTCTACAAAGAGACTGTCACCTCCTTGTAAGGATTCACGAAAGGAATGCTCTAAGTCCGTTGTCTTTTGTAATTCTCCCCGATCCATTCAACCATGTTCGAATTTCAAAGAACGCGAGTAACTATATTCGCTATTTTATCCATCAGTTATACTGTACACTGATACCTTATTAATTAAAGAATTTATCATGTGAAAGTCGACTACATTTTACTCATTTTAATATTATGTTGATAAGTTTTTTTTTAAATATAGTGACTACTTACTTTACTTCAACTTTCTTGTTTTTAGGATACATGCTCTTCTCCCAGAAAAGTGCGGATCAAGACAGAGCCCTGTTATGAGGTGCGTATTATTGTGACGTATGAAAAATCTAAAACAAACTATTGTTAAATATTATTATTTCTGATAGAGAGATTTATCATTGTCCTCGGATAATTCGTATCCCTCTTATAAGGTATATTTTTGTCAATTATTAAATGTACGAGATGGATAACTTCTCTGTATCCTAAAATCATATTAATAGTCCATTGGCTCCGACTTGCAAGAGCGCTTTCAAGAAACTCAATGCCAACTGAAAAATGTGTTGTGCCTATTGACTTCAAAGTGTGACGAAATTAATGAACTCAAGAAAGAACTTGCTATGCAAAAGGAAAAGTCATTGAAGCTTTCGAATATCCTTAAAAACTTGCATGTCATTAAAAATTCAGGAAAGGTAGTAAGAAATGATTGTCGTTCAAAGGGGCATTATCATTTTAATTATAATTAATCTATATATGTAGTAATTATACAATAGTTTTATTATACCAACAAGAATTTCTATTCTGTTTCAGGAAGATGAAACGGGTAGTCCTTCTGCTTTTCAAAAGGTATTTCCTTTGTAGGTTAAATGCAATTTTAATAAGTGGTCTCATAACTGTTGTAATGAAATAATTTTCTTTTCAGGATAAAATTTTGTCGTATCTGTCGAATACAAAGATACTCATGCAACAGGAAAAAAAGACTCTTCTCGAACTGAAATCAGAATTAGAAAAAATTCTTGATGAATTTAATATGAAAGAGAAAGAGGTATTTAATATTTTCCATGTAATTTTTAAATATTTGAAGGAGGAGAGCAAAGACATTAGTTTTTTTCGTTACTCGCTGACAATTTGAAAGAGAATAGCCATCACACTGTCAAATTAAGATAATAGAATGAAATTTACTTCATAGGTCTTTGAACAAGACATAACAAAAATTCATGAGAAATTGCAGGATATTGAAAAATTGCTTCAGAAATACAAGAGCGAAGTAATTGACCATGTAAGTTTTTGAAATCCATGGTCTTGTCTTACTCAAAAAATCTTGAAGGCGCGAAATGATTTCAATATTTCACAAGCAATGGTAGTACAATATTTTTCAGTATTCTGTAATGCCACGAAGAGATTACAAGGGAGATCTATAAACATAATGTACTGAGAAAGATCAGCCTGAGAAAGGTATAGACTTGATCACTCAAGTAAACTCATTTGATTGCAGTCAGAATCAAGAGATGGTATGAAAAACTGCATTGATGAAGAAGAATCTAAGCTTACTCACTTGGAGAATACTCATCAAAATTCTTGTAGTGTGCGTATGATGTTTAAATTTATTTATTAATCTAAATTGAGTAAGAAAAACAGACTGTTGATCATTGATTTATCAAGCTTGAAATAACTATTATAAATACAAAATAATTATGTCTATTTCAGCCTGAAAAGTGCAATAAAAGTCAACCAAACGATACTTGCAATTCACCAGATACTTTGGTAAATATGTGTGGTACAAATATTAATATCGTTGAACAATGAAAGAGGTGATAGCAATTCGAGTTAATATTTTATTTTTTTCTCAGACAAATGTAGAGATCGTCAAGCATTTCCGAATGATGGAAGAATTTCGTGTTTGTACTGTGGAAGCTCAAGCAGCAACAGAGGATTTGCGTGAAGAAATGAGCAATGTCATCGCAACCTTACATACTCGTCATCATAAGGTTTGTGGGAAACGTAATAATCCTGTGGAGTGATGTTCTTTCTAAATTATAGGCTTGAGTTAATTTAAGCTTCTCTATGGTTTCACTTGTCACAGTAAACTATACATGGTTTAAGTGCTTGATTGTTAGTAATAGTTTTATAATTTCAGTTTACGGAGCTTAGCGAAGCAGTTCATCAAGCTCAGGAACAATTAATAAAAACAAGACAAAATATATCAGAGACTATCAATCGGTTGGAATCACAGGTATGACTTCTTGTTGAATATAAAATTTTGTACTTCTTATTACATCGTTTGAATTCGATCCTGTACAATTTTTATACTTTGAAATAGGGAGTGGAGCAAGCAGAGTATTTTGCTGAGATCGCAAAAGGCGAACTAAAATTGAAAGATATAAAGAATGAAATTAATCAAGCTAGATCCGAGATTACTCAATGTATTAATACAGTTCAGGATAATGTTCAGGTACTCTTAATTAATCTAGTGTATTAGTTTTCTTTGCTATTCTGTTTTTATGTAACTCAGATGAATAGTTGTACATTAAATTTAAATAATTGTCTTTTTAGCAATGCAGTTCGAATGAACTCTCTACGACACATACGTATAGTGATCTGTTCGATGATGTGGTGGAAGAAGTTGAGCAGATAGTGTGCAATTTAGAAATGTATAAATCCCAGGTAATATATCTCGTATATAATCATTGATAATAGAAGTAATCCACTTGTTAATAATTACAGAATTTTAACGCAACATCCGAACTTTTAAAGTGGAAAGAACATTTGTCTACGACAGAAGTCAACTTGAGTAACATTCAAAAGAAGACGGATGCAGTAGTAAGTGTTCACTGCCTATGAAGATATAAATTAACCTGAGATGGAAATTTTAAATTATTATAAACATTGCAATTTGTTACAGTTGCTAGAGAATACAATTGCTCAGAAGATGTTCTGTGAGAAAGCTGAACGACTTGATAATCTTAAGGACGAACTGGATTGTGCTCAAACGAAGATGCAAGATGCCCTGGAAAGCATTTTGAATGCTAGAGAAAACGTAATCATCCTATTCAGTTTAAAAATACTGACAAGTCAGGATACTCGTACTTAATCTAAAAATGTTCATTATAGTTAATAAATCAGTTGCAAAAGGATGACACAACAAACGAATGGAAATGTCATGCAACTGAATTACAGAACCAGATTGCCATTCTCGAAGAAAAGGTAAGTCTTCATAAATTCTAATAGAATATAATAATAGTGACAAGTAGGTATATGGATCGCAACATACATTAATCTCCTTTCATTTAGATTGTAGCGCATAGGGTAATAGAGGGAGACCTGCGAAGAAGTCTACGGTGCAGTGAAATGCAGCTAAAAAAATCGATGGATCTTCTTGAATCTTTTGTAAGTCAAACTTGTTAAAACGATTTTTTACTTTCTTAATTTTATTATACATTCTGTATTACAGAAACATGGTCATAGCAAGTCGGATGGATCACCCTTAAATTCGCGTCTTCTGATACAGCGTGAGGTAACACAATACAAAATATAATAATACAAATAACAAGAGAATAATATAATGGTTAAGTTCTTTATCTTCAGAATATACCTCAATCCTGTAAAACTTTACAATCTTCGATATTCTCCATGACAAAAACTCTGCAAGAACTTACCGAATTGAAAAACATGGTATGTACAAATAATTTTCTCGTTTCAACAAAGAAAGAAGAAGTATTTTGTATTGTTGTGTCAATGGAATATATTGCAGGTCTCTCAAGGATCATCGCACCTCAGCTTGCCAATGGATGTTGAAACGGGAGCCAAAGATTTTTTGAATAAGTACAATGAAAAAATTGACCAGTGTTTACTGGAATTTGAGGAACTTCAAAATGCCTTGATATCCAAGGACACTCTTGTAAGTATTCAAATTCAGTTAATACAGGCAACAATAAATCTACCATACAGGTTATTCTGTAATGTTTTCTTTATATGTGTAATAGCTGAACAATAAAGATGAAATTATACGGATCCAAAAAGACTCGATAGCAATGACGCAGACCGAGCTAAAAGATCTTCATCAAAAGCTACAAGATAAGGTAAGATTTATCAATGGGCATCTTTATACGGCAATTTCGCGTTAAATGATTATTTATCTGAACTCATGCATCCGCTCGCACGTTTCATATTTCTTTATAAAAAGTGCAGCAAAGTACTGTATAATTATATAGAAGATCTTTTGTAAAAAATTCCCAAGAACCGTGTATTTACGGTACGTATAATTACAATCGTATCATAGCAATGTAATATAGACTAAAAAAAGGTTACGGATCACAATATCTAAGACGATATTCTCGCTATTCTTTTATAGATTGATATGCAAGGTAGTATTATATCTCAGTACGAGAAGGAGAAAAAGCATTTATTAAAACAGGTCCGTATAGATGAGGAATAAGTGCATGTCTTAATCGGATTAAAGATCAATAGTATTTATTATTATTGAATTTACAGAGTGAACTCCAGAATCAAACTATCGCGAATCTGCAGGATGCTGTGGTCGAAGCAAAAAGAAAATTAGACCAAATGACAAACAAAAGCAGCACTGAAGTGAGTGAAGCCTGGATTTCAGTTCCTCCTTCGGTTTTTAATAATCACAGAAACGTGCACGACGTTTAATGCTCGTACAGCAATAACTAATAACCGATCTGCCCGTTTGATCTTTATTAACATGGAACACGAGGCTAACTCCTTGGCTTGTACATAATATATAAGTGAATTCAATACTTAACTGTACACAATATAGAAGAGTGTGCTAACATAGTCGATACTTCTAAAAAGACTTTCAAACTAAACAGGACCTTATGAGACATGGAATTAATTCTTTTCTATGCCATATTGATTTATAATATGCCGTCAGTATTTTAATTCCTAATAGACTCTCTCTCAACACAATTCAATAAGTTCTCAAGAGATAATTAATTCGTAAATTAACCCTTACAATAACAATTCTTGCAACTCATCCGTATAATCAACTGTACAAGGTGTTTGAACATACATACGACAAATGTCACTTCTCTATAAACTCTTAACTGCATCTGCGAAAACCAAACAACGTAAATACTACGCCAGTGGGGTACATCCGTACTCAGTTGGCGCAGTTAAGGGTTAAGAGATGTATAAACTATATCTAATTTAAAAAATAATTTTCTTCTGCCCCTATAAGAAATTCATCAAAAATAGCTTCGTTCCTTTTACGTGTAGTCAGCCATTCTTGCCATTTACCTTTCTCTTTGATTCCGTCCAATAGTGGCAAACTATCAGGGTGTTTATAAAGATATTTTCAATATGATTAATCTTTCAGTGGTGGCACGTGGTTTAATAGGCTTGATAGATGTACATTTCTTAAGGCAAGAAAAAAGGCTGCACCACTGAAATGTTAAAACAATACAAACCATTACGTCACGCCGCTTTCAAAATAATGACACGTTTTACTATATACATACGTACTTTCATAGAAACGACACTATTCATTTAATGGATATAGCAGTTCCAATATTACTAATTGTTTTTTGTATCTATTATATAGTTGTGCCAAATTTAATATTGATATTTACTGTAGTAGTTATTACTTAGATATTCGGAAAAGGATTCTTCTTTGAAGATTGACATAACTACTAGCGGATATTGTTCTTAAAAAAAAAGACGAAATAATCAATTTACCTTTTATTAATGATATTGAGACGAGTTCGAATGTATAATTCAACGTATAAATACTTCTTGCGGTATTTTATTATATGCGGTGATCATGATCATTACCGTGGATCTAATAATACTTATTTTCATGACTGCAGGTAGTAAAATTGTAATACTATATGGCACTGAGAAATCGTATAGCCAGTGAGACTATAAATTTGTATATTTTACAAATATTAATGTATAATATAAGTGTATTAAAAATAGTAATGAGAACGATCGTAGTAGCACAAATCGGTGCTTTGTGAGTTATTAGAATCTATAGGTCCTTCAAATTGTTGTGAACCTATTCGGTACAATTTATTATTAGAAATAGACAATTAATTAGACAAATATTAGAAGAGACAATGGATTATCGTCGATTATTGTAGTAGTTATCCCCTTTAACATTGATATAATATGAATGATATACACTAATTTTATCTTGTAATTAGCCAGGAAGCTGTGGATGGATTTTATGTGGTTTAGATTAACACTGTTAGCGTTATTGAATCTGAGATCTAGAAACTTTGTTAAATTTCAATTTATAGTAAACTTCGATATAATATTTTTTAGATCCCAATTATAAGGAAACAATATTATTAATTATAAAGTGTAATGGTACGAATGTCACTCTGGAATTTTCAAAATGATATATATTATAACGATCATCGAGTACAACAAAATCTGTGGATCTTTGTATATTTTATGAATAATAAGAACCTCTAATAGATATTTAAAAATTTATTGCGTATTGTGTATTTTGTATTTATAAAACAAAAATTGTGATTATGCGCACATTCTTCTATTATGTCGCAATAATGTATATGCATGCTGTGAGGAAGATAATTCCATATGGTTTTCGTGTGACGTAAAGAATTTTGTTGCGTCTGTTTATACAAAAAAAAAGGAAAGTGGAGAATCTGAAATATTGTGATGCATTGCAAGCATGTGGCGTTCCAAAAATGCAAATCGCTTCGAAGTGGATGAGCAATCATAAATTTATGCATGGTATGTATGTTAAGTGCCATTCAATAACGTAATTATGTTCATACATGAGAGAATGTAGTTTGTCAAAGTTAGTTTGTATAAACAATTGTTAAATAATTTCGTAAACCTAACTCTTTTTCAGCTTCTGGACAAGGATGAAGCAATTCGAATGATGAGTTTCTACCTTGCAGAAACGCAAAATCAGTATAACGAATGTTTTACAGAGGTGAAATAAATATTTATAAATATATACACATTATTTATTTAGTTAATAATCATTGCTGTGCCTTATTATACAGGCTGCAGAACAGGGATCAATACTAGAAATTCATCGGGATGCAATTGGCAAATTACAAAAGAAGATAAATCGTATAGAGTACGAAGCATGTATGCTGGTGGCATTAATCAATCTGATATATCATTTTATTTTAGCTCACATACAGGTATGCTATATATTTGAATTAATAATAAAGCTGTACCTTATGTATACGTTTGCTATTATTTGGAATGAATAAAATCGTGAGAAACAACTTTGATATTGCAATATTATAAATTAGTCATAGTTATATGTGTGATTTAATGCAATTTAATGTACTATCTTTAGCCGATGTAAGAATAGTCATTTTTTTTGGTCCCTAATCTCTAATATATATCTATTGATTTATTATTTTTAGGAGCAACTACAGTCCCATGTTTGCAATCTTGATATGCTGAGGATCAAGGTATGCCTGAGAGAATTACATTAAAATTGTACATTGAAATGGATCACTGAATGATTATTAATTTGGTTGTAGACGGATACCCTTGTTAAGTCCAAGAAGTGTCTTGAGGAAAAATATATGAATATCAAACAATTGTGGCACGAGACAGACCGAGAATTACGGGAATTAAAGTGAGTACTCAGTTGCTACAGTTTCTGTAAAGCAATTATATTAGTTTCAACAATCTACAATATGTATATAAAACATCTTTTTTCAGATCAGCAAAAAGAGATTATAGTGTAAAGTATTGTCAAACTGAAATTGTAAATGTCGAAAAAATATACCACTCTCAAGGAACACTGTGCAAGAGAGATGTTCGAGATTCATGTACTTCAACTGTGACTGAAGAAGTTCATGAAATCAACAATGAGTCGTCGATGAAGGAAAAAGAATTGAGAAAAAAATTACATTTTTTGTCTCAGGTACTATTTGTAGTAATAAATTATAGTATAAAAGTGATGAGATACTCTTTTAATTGTATTTTTAATATCTTATTATATTTGGATACCCCAGGAGAATGAAGACATAAAGAAACAACTGTGCAAATACAAATTGGATTTTGAAATATTGGAAAAGGAAATCACTTTTGAAAAAGTGAAACCGCAAGAAGAATTAAAGACTATGAAAAAGGAATTGGAACAAACGAAAGATGAAAATGAAAAGCTAATAGCTGAAGTTAGCGAAATAACTGGACAGGTAGAAGTTTTGGTGAAGACATTACAAACCACGAAAGAGAAATCAGAACAATTGGAAAAGCAGCTTAAAAATTCAGAGATTTCAGAGAAAAAGGTAAATCTTAATTGTTTTGAATTCCTATATGTATTGACGTGCTCTTTTTATTATGTACAAGATTGAAAGTTTGAAGCGAACAAACGAGGTTCTAATGAAGGACTTGGAAAGTTTACGTATGCAATATGAAGATACCCAGATAATACTTACAACGTCTACGGATACTATAAAGAATTTACGAGATGAGGTAAATATTAGAAAGGAAGAAGTATGCAAAAATGTTTTATGAAATTGTGAAATCCTGTTTCAATCCTTTTATGCTTACTAGGTGGAGATTCTGCGGAACCGAATTGCATTCTGTGAGAATATAAAGAATGAACAGGCTCGTGTTATCGAAAATCTTGAGGCAAAATTGGAAGTAAATGAACATCAATCCAATGAATGTCTTTGCGAGCTCAATAGTTCCAAAGAAATGCTGTGTGTCCTGCATGATCGAATTTCTTCACTGAAAAGCTTATTGAAGGAGAAATCTGATCTGATGGCTACACTCGAGGCAGATTATGAAATGTTAAAGGTATGCTTCTATCTTGTATATCCTCTGTTTTGTACAAGCTTCACCATTAACGTATTACATTAAAATAAGCTGACTTGAAACGCAGAGGATAATAGGTAATGTCAAAAAATGTGTTTGGTTATAATAATTGAACACTTTTAATCAGGGTCTTACTTGTCGTAGTTTAATGTCAAATGAATGTAATGAATATGTTACAGAATTCTAATGTCATCCTAACAAATGAAAATGAAATGCGCGAGAACAAAGCAAGGGAAAATGTATCCGAGCTAAAAAAGAAGGTTATTCATTATTACATTCACAAATTTAGAATGTCGCATCAGTATACTTCATTTGATAACTTCATTATTCTTGTAGTTGAAGGAAACTCAGTTGAAACTTTGCCACATGGAGGAAAATTATCTCAGGGCAACTGAAGACTTTAATAAAAGTCAAGTTATTGTAATGGAAGCAGCAAAGCGTGAAGTCGCTTTACAAGAAACAATAACAACAATGGTAAGATTCATTGGATAAGATTAAACACATTCAATATGGAAAATTATTAATTCAATTGTTTCCAGGAAAAGGATTTCCTTTTAAAGCTGACAAACGCAGAGGGAGAAGAAATGAGACTGCAAGATTTAGTAGAAAAGCTCAATGAAGAACTAGGAGAGCTACGCAATGAACTTTCTGTCAAAAATACTAAACTACATCAAGCTCGGTGCAACTGCAAATCGCATCTTGAGCGTCTAGAAACATTGCAGCAGGATGTGAGCAAAATGAATACCTTTAATCATATTCATAAAAGCAGTAACTAATTTTAACTGGTACTAATATTTTTATTTATCTTGACCTATATTCATTTTTCAGGTAAATGAAATGCATAAGTGTCTGTGGGATCTTAGGCAGGAGTGTCAAATCAAAAGTAAATCTTTGGCCAGTATATCGGCCGAGTTAAGTGAAACAGCTGCAAGCCGATCGCAGCTGTGCAATGAATCGCATCATTTGGTTTCCAGCATCCGAACTTGGATGCAGCAACAGAAAAAATTGGTTGAAAACCTTGCATCCAGATTAAAAACTAAACAGGAACAACTTGTACGATTTGGATTTGAAAAGAAGTATGAGTCTGATAAGAATCAAACTTAATATTCATTGAACACCTTGTAACAATTGTAAATTATTAATATCCATTCTCAGAGCTCTCTTAATGGCACTCCGAGAATTCAGACGTGCAAATGGTGTCCTTACACAACGATTAAGAAGAACTCACCTCAGGTCATCCGGAATCTGTAAAGGAAATAGGACAAGAGGGGTGATACCAACTATGGGATCATGTCGCATAAATTCACCATCACCGTCGCCCACATCGACCTCATTTTTATCTTATGCCGTTCCAATTTATTGCTCAAACATGGAGTCAGATTTATCCAACAAAGTTTACTCTCGCCTGTCTGTCCAGGTCTGTATATTTTATGTGTACTCGTTATGAAATTTATGTTTTTCAAATATTTGGTTATCAATTATCCTACATTACTACATAGAAATGCTCATCTGTGGGTCCCATAAGGAGCAATCGACGATGCTCCGCAGCGTGTGCTGGCAACTCCTGGTGGTTTCCAAAGATGGAATATCTTACCAAAGAATTACGAAAGAATAATGAATGGTGGAGTGGAAATAAACATTTCATAGCAGATACAATAGAAAACCAACCAAGTTTTGACGAGAATCGGGATTGTGGATACCAATCATCTACCAGCAAATGAGTAGATAGTAAAAGAAACAGATCAACGTAACTATGCTCTTCTGTGGTTGATCTGGCAATTGGCGTATTCATTTTTATATTGCCCTCAGGTGTCCTTGAATTTCCACTTTGGATATGAAGGATAAAATACATTGAATTGTGCGAGACCTTGCACAATTTCGCTCACATATCATACAATATATTCCGATCGGCAATGGGTAGAATTAAATTTCCAAGACTGTTTTCCAACGGCAGTGAACTTTTAATCACGATTTTATGTAATTTCTCTTTTATATGCATATTAACGAATACGTTTGACAAAGTAAAACTGTACACAGTTAACTAGCGTGTAAATTGTAATCAATTATTTTCTTCTCTTCATCTCGGAAGAAGCCCGTGATACAATCTCGGTACTCTGTGCCAGGGAGTCTTTATCTTCTTGCTGATCTTTCGACAGCGGAAGTGACAATATTAAACGATAATTGGGAACGCAGGTGAAGCGAATAAGAGGAATGTTTCTCATGTAAATCTGCCAGAATAATTCTAAACTTTTATGACACTCAGTTAAATTGAATATCTCATCGCTTTTAGGCGGCAGCTAAAACATTTTAATATAGCCGTCATTAAAGTATGATTTTATAATATCCCTAGAAAAGATAGTTCTATTATAAAAACAGATTAAGCATTTGTCATTAGAAATTTCTAACCATCACAGTGTGCAGTAACAAAGATTCTCGAAAAAATTCGTTAGTTTCGACAGCAGTACGCCATGGACTCAATAAGAAAAATTTGTGTGTATTATAAAAAATTCCCAGTAGAGCAGAAACGCTTTTCTCAGTAAAATCATTGTCTCTAAAAAAATTATCCTCATTGAAAAATTATCATACTATAAATTACAATATTATGTATTTCATTAAATCAATGTTACCGAGCGAATTGGAATATTTCAAACATCAGTTTTAAAAAAATGTCTCTGCCAGTGCTATCGTGTACTTCTTTCTCTTGTAACTTCCTATCTACAATGAAAATGACTTTACAGTATCTATAAGCATTTCCAAAGATATTTTATGCATTTTACCCAGCAGTTCGAGTACATCATGCTTGTTCTGTTGCTTTTCTTTAAGATAAGATAGGTCCTGTAGAGTAATGAACTCCCAGATACATAATTTGGGCTTTAATGCAGAAATAGAACTTCGGGCGTGTGCCGGATTTTGTAAAGTAGTTAAAGGCCATGCTGTTCCACATAAATCATCATAATTTACAGAATAATGAACATTTGATTCAGACTTCACTCGTCTGCAATTAATTTCTTTGTCACTGATCGAGACATCCAAAAAGGAGCCTGTGGCATTTTCTAAATGTCGTTGAACTGACGTACATGAATATTTTTCAGGTTTAACTGACATTTTGTAACACCTCACAATATTAGCATGCCAATAAACTATTTGAAAACAGCATTTCTCTGAACCATTGACAGAACAAGCAAACCGTAGCTGATAAGATCAATTGTTTTTTTTTTTCAAGTGAGTGTCAAGAATAATAAAACTTATGATAATAAGGACCAATATACATGTATCATAATATTCACAAGTTTTATTCATCTCCTTGTATAATCATTCATAATTTATCATGATTTATCAATAAAATTAATATACAATATATCTTAAAGTAATAAGTGTGTTATACACGATACGATACAATCTAACGAAGAAAATATGTATATATGATAATCGTAGCAGCAGAAATGGCCTCTACTGTATCTTACAAGATTTCGTGTGCCAAAAATCATCGATGTTACTTTTGTTGTTGTTATGTCGTCGTTACCATATATGTATATTTTAAATGTATCATTATTGTTGTTCTTGTTTTTTCCGTGACCCATTCTCCCTCCTCACTTTCATCCTCGTGTTTTGTTTTTGTTATTTCTTATTATCGTTCTTATTACTTATTACACAAATCGTATCACCTATATGATTTATAATATAATGTATTTATATATGTATTTATATATTTATAACGAACACCGCCCGCTTACTACTAGAATTAAAAATGGGAGTTCCTCATGATTTCTTTTTTTTTTCTTTTTTTTTCTCTTTATCGCTGCTGCCAACTCTGACCGAGTATAATCGACTCGACATTCCAAACGTTTGATAATGCAATAATATACGTATTCTTTTTCACTGTAGCTGTCATGCTCACTACTATATATTTTTTTATATCCATTGATAGCCAGCAGGTCAGTATATCCTGATTTGCAATGGAAATAAATAAATACAAACTTATTAATTATGACAACCACAATGAGAAAGAATATCATATTGCAATAACAATTGGATTGAATGGCAGATCGGTCAGATTCAGTCAGACTTAGGGGTGTACTGATCTGACCCTCTTCTTATTTATCCCAGCTCTTGGTGTTTTATCTCGTCACTTCTGACTCTCCTATGGTCGATCGTTCGGGTGAATAAAGTTTTCATAAGTTTTGACGTACATTAATTGAGGCTTCACAGCTCATTCCACCCCCCATTGGCCTCATGGTAGTTTTGTTTTTCTTTTGCTTGTCCTGCTTTTTCACCTCACAACCCGCAACCCCACATCCCCACCTCCCTTCCCGTCTTGTATGTAGATTCCACGCGATGCAGACGTTCACGGTGTGTGTATTTCTTTACTTCTGTTCATTATGGTACAAATCTGAAACGCCAAATGCACTGACTACAGAACCTTGGCGAATTTTGAATACGTTTTACGCTATAAATATATTGCTATAAAGCCACAGTACAAAATTTAAATAATAATCTCGTCTTCCCTGCGTTCCTATATCTTAAATTATAAATTTCCTAGACTATAAATAAATAAAGAAAATAATAATAAACACTTACAGATTCAAATAATCACTTGCAGCAATTGCCAGCAGTCGCTTTCTGTCCTTCTCCTTCGGCTAGTCGACGGCCTTGCCCACTCGAGCCTCCGTTCCCTGCTTGTTCGTTCTTTGGAAGTTTCTTAGCTGTAAATACAATTCAATAAACTATTACTAACGTCAAGACTAAACGGGTAAATGCTTAAAACCATCTTATAAACCATACAAAAGTGTACAAGATAATCAAATGAATCAAGTAAATACAAAGGACATGGACCATTTAGCATGGAAATAGTAAAATGGAAGATATCTTACCGATCGCTAAGAATATATCGTTCACATTCATAGCTGTTTTTGCTGAAGTTTCCATAAAAAGAAGTCCATTCTCATCCGCGTAAGCCTGAGCTTCATCGCATTCGACTACACGTTTATTGGCAAGATCTGCCTTGTTACCTGCCAGGGCTATTACTATGTTTGGACTGGCTTGTCGTTGTAACTCTTTTACCCACGTTGTTGCACGTACGAATGTGTCCTGCAACAGACGCCAAATGCAAACGCTTCTATTAATCAGTTAACCACCCACATGTTGAGATAGTACGTGCTAAAATTGACACCGGAAAATCTATTAAAGTTCGTTGAAACATGAGATGGTTTAGGACAACACCCACGAGAAGGAATGACCGGTTTATAAATCAAATGTCAATTTTAGTATTTCTTTTTTTTTTTACTAGGCATCATAGAATAGCGAAAAAATTGCCTAACGGTGATATAAGAATATTTAATAAGATTTTATTAATGAATTGCATAATTTTATACAAAACATTCTTGTACCTGATTTGTTATGTCGTATACGACTATTGCTGCCTGTGCACCACGGTAATACATTGGTGCGAGACTGTGATACCGTTCCTGGCCTGCAGTGTCCCAGATCTCGAACTTCACGGTTGTGTCGTCCAAACACACAGTCTGTGTGAGAAATGCAGCTGCGGATAAAAAGACAATATATTATTACTTTGAACAATCTATTTTTCTGGCGTATACATTAAAAACAAAAGTTTTATTTTTGGGCAACAGTAAAATAGTATGATTTACATTACTTGCAATGCTAGAGTTTGATAAAATAATCAAGGATATTCTTCAGAACAGTATTCATTGAGATGAAATATTATTATATGGAAAGTGTTAGTTATTATATGGAAAATGTTAGTTTAGGATATTTTAATTTGGCCAAATATCATATGAAATATATTTGTAAGCGGATAGATGACGCAAAATATATGTACTCTTGAAGCAATCAATTTACCTGATACCCAGAAACAAAATTTTATACTGTAAAGTATTATTTGAATATGTACAATTTAGATAAGAGTTATAAATTTCTTATATAGTTGACCTCACCTCCTATCGTACTCTCCTGGTATTCATGGAATTGGCCCTTGACAAACCTCAAGACAAGACTGGATTTTCCTACAGCAGACTCACCAAGCAGTACCAGCTTGAATTGACAAATTTTACCTTGTGTTTGGCCATTTGGCCTTTGGGCCGTACCCCGATTAGCCATGTTGTCCTAAGAACAAAGATTTTTTATATTTTTCTTTTTGCATATTATACAATTATGTTATGAATCATACTAATAGATTAAAATGCTTAAGCAATGCTATGCCATACTAGAACTATTTTTCATTTAATAAACGCTTTGTGTATGTAAAGAAATACAACGTAAGCTTTTTCTTTGGTACATTTTATTACAGACAATGTTTTTGAAATGACACTATTTGCCAAAATACAAAGATTCAATAGAATACAAACCTATTTATACTAAAACTCCATATTTTCAACAGATAAGAAACCTATTTGCACAAAAAGAACATCCTAATATCCAGAAATTGATTCTGGCATATCGCAGGAGTTCTATCTAATGCTTATAAAGTATAGAATAATCACAAAATACATATGTAAAACTTTCATGGTAACACAACTAATATCTATCATAAAACACAAAGCACATGCAACAGAATCTCATTGAGATATGCAATTAAAATGAGAAAGTACTGCCAGACTTAATAATAAAATTTCTAGAGTCAATTTTGTTTAACCAGTAGAAAACAATTCACTGAAAAATAATTAATACTTAACAAAAATGATACCCATAATCTTAATCAATTAAATTCCATTTACCAAAAGTTATATTGATACTATACGAAATTGTCAATACTAATATCATTGTATTTTTTTGGCCTGTTGGAATATCTTTCAAAAGATAAAACTAAAAATAAGTAACGAACGAGGGGGCAAGGAGTTTGAGTACAACGGTTGCAACAAACAAATACATTATTCAAAAAGAAAAGAGTTAACGTTAACCATGATGAGCGTGAAAATAAGAAATCTATCGCAAACTTCCAAAAATCAGGGTCGCACAATATCATGACTAAACGGTCAAAGCTTGTCTAACAGTAAGTAATCTTGTTAGTCGATAATACCAAATTGATCAGGCAGCAAACTGCACCGCTTTGAAAAAGTACTGTACACTGAAAACCGTGAAAGTTAACGAAAATGTTCTATGTTCTATGTTAAATCAACAAAGAGGAAAGTGCCTAACGGGAAATGAACGAAAGGGGCGGATATAGACTGTTGGTGACGTAAGCTGGATCGCCTGAAAACCGGCAAAACGGCCGGAAATCACGAGCGTCTTGTTATTGCCTGCTTAACTAGTTGCCAGGTATCATGTTGTATTTTACAGATTTAAAACGATTCTAGAATTAATGGACCAACCTTAGTTCTAAATCGGATCGGGCGTCGTATATTCCTCATTACCTTATTGAATTTACGTGTCACTACGCTATCCGTACAATAGGACAGAACAAACTATACGACACGATGACTACAAGATTATTGACGGCACCAATAACGCTATTGGCAGTGACAATGACAGACAACAATAAAGTTAGTGATGATACGAGAACTAAGAAAAGATGAAGACACGAGGGTGACAATGATAAGGGTTATTAGATGGTAAGAAGCACGAGCCATCAAGGTCAAGACTACAAAGTACATTGAGCCAGCAAATTCTTTCATTCCAGTGAGAGAAGCGTGGGTGCCAAGACTAATCTAACGTAAGTGCGTTGTACAATTGTTGCCACGATAATTAATCTGGATAGGATGCATACGTGACATTTTTAATAAATTTATAAATAATGATCATGATACTATCATAAATATACATATGGTACGTATAATATACTGAACGTTGTTTCTAATGACACGTTTACTTAGCGAAATCAAATAAACGCAATTTCTTGTTATCGCCGTTGCCCTCACCCAGTTGTTATTTTTCTACCGCGCTACGATTCTCACTGACACTTTAAACAAAGATAAAAGGATCCTTTCGTGAATACGAAAAAAAAGAAAAGCATACGCGGAAGGAAAGAAGCTCTGAAAAGGCTTCAATCTCATGGACAAATAGCACGCAACTCGTGACAGGTCTCAATCCTGACATCACAGCCCCGCCAGACGGTACATTTAAGCAATCAGGCAGTTTCCCAGCGCCGTAGACATCTGCCATTAAAGAACCTCGCAAACATGAAGATATTTGTTGAGAACAACGAAGCTAACAGTGACAAAAGTGATCAGATGCAACCGCCTCCGCCTTTTTGTCCACCTCCAGCAATACCTCCCCACTGTAGCGACTCCTCCATACAAATGGCCCTGCTCACAAATGATATATGCTACTTCTGACAGCTCGCTCTGGAACATACACCAACTCTCTCGCTCACTCGCTAACTCTTACTCTCTCTATTTTACACTTCTCAATTCTTACTCATTCTCTACCTATCTCTATCTCTTGCTCACTCTTTGTGTAGCCATGGTTCTCACTCTCTCGCACCCGTCCATTTACTATGTCTATTGCTCATTCTCTCTCTCTCTCTCTCCCTCGTTCTTTCTTTTCTTTGCGATTTACTCACCGTTGTGAGACGCGATCGCAACAATACTGATGAAAACCTGAAGCGATCTAACCTCGGCTAGGACTCGCGCCTTATCTCTTGGAGTGACACTGCACAATTAGGTTACACGATATGTACACGACAAACACGACACACTGCTGCGCCACTTCTATCTAACCGGCGCTCGACTAGGACGAATTTGCTGGATAGCTAATGGGCAGGCAGACAGACAGACAGACAAGCAAGCAGGCAGGCAGGCAAGCTGACTGGTTGGCTAGCTGGCTGGTTGGTTGGTTGGCAGCCAAGCACACGCGCGCACAATTGTTAATTGTTTACAAATGACTTGTTAACAACGAATTACCAAATATTTTGGGACGAACTTGGGGGCGGAATGCAGTCAAGTTCTGCTCGAGGAGCTTCCTTCGCGGATCTCCCGATTTCCTTTCCCTCGAACTCTGCTCTCAATCAGCGCACCCTCCACTATGACCGTCCATCCCCGTCAACATGGCCGACTCCCTGATACTACCAATCAACGCTCTCCGATACTCAAGAGAGTTTCTGTTTTATTAGATGTTCAACGAAACCTAAGAATACCTATTTTATTACTTTAATTTATTTTTACATTTATATACCTGAGACTCATTCGAAGAATCGTTACATATTTATCTGTTTTTGAACATTTCTTGACTCTTTTCCAGGAGTATTGCGCCGGAAGCATTCATAAATTAGTTCCTCCAGAGCGCGCTTTAGCGCTCTCTCCAAGTTACAATGAAATAATCTAATCTTTGGAGGCTTTACTTTATTTGGTAAATTAATGGATACTTCGTTATTATAGAACACTATCTTTTACTAAGTACACTTCAAACATTTATATAAATTTTTTAAAAATATTTCCAGTAAATTCCATGGATATGACAACGTATACTTACCTAAGATTAAACTATGCACATCATTTAAGAATATGTAAATAGGCTGTTGGTATATATGTGGTTGAGACTTTTTAGCCAGTTATAGGTTTCTCTGACACATTCACTCCTTATTTTCTATACTATGGTGAAATAAAAAGGTCCACTACTTTTCTTATTTATGATTATTATGCTTACATTAAATTGACTGAAGTAAAAACAATTAGTACACATAACAAACGTAGTACTACTTAAAACGGTGGGAACATGAATAAACAAAGGTTCCTTAAATTTAAAACTTGAGTCATCTTTATTAATGAAATATTTATCCATTGGGAAATCGATTTTTTCTCTGCAGCATCGATTAAATACATTGTGAGAAAAGGATCGCGTGGTACGAAGATACAATCATCTGATTAATTAAGGGAGCTACACTAATTAGTAACTATGTGACGTCTGGCTGCTTTGATCTTCGCACCGCGCATAAAACAATCACAAGAACGTCCGAACACCTCAGAATTGGCATAAACATGCTTATGCTCGTACCACATATTTACAAATATTTACGATAGTACAATCTTGTGAATTTATAGTCTTATCAACAATAGTTTAATCGATTTCTATAACTGTCATTTATGGAAACAGCTTAGCATTAGCATACTAAGTCACGACGCTAACAGGGACCCTATGTCTCGTTTTTATAAAAGAGAGAACATGAAAAGGTCCACAAGTTACTCGTTATGAAATTTTTCATTGTTGGCGTAATACATTTTCATCTTTTTTACAAAATTCGCCGAATTAAAAAAATCGATTGCCCTTGGACAAATTCGCGTGTCCAGGCAATTCGACAGCGCCGATAATCCGTGTACATTTCCTTCTATCTTTACAGTTACTACAGTTACGAGTGTTTATCTACACTTAATAAGTACTACTTTAACGGGATTCACAGTAGTAAAGGCGAGATAGGTACACGTAATAAATTACAAAATTACGTAGCAATTATAACACTAATCCTCGTCCGTCGATTTCTGATACACCGCCCCGAATTTGCTCATATACTTACGTACAAAATCTTTAGCTTTATGCTTGACGTTTTCGTTACACTGCAGCTCGTCCACGCTTTTGCAATGCTTCAATTCTTTCGCCAAGACAAAATGTGTTAACTGCAATTGATAACATAAAGATACATAAATATTTTAAATATGTAGAATTAAAGTGGTAAGAAGTTGCAAATAAAAAATATAAATTCATATTGATCGTGGTATTAGAAATGATAAGTGTTCGTAATTAAAATTCATACTAGATCGGATGTATTATTTATGCATCATCGATTGGTAATCTTGGGTCATAAATTTGGAGATAACTCACTGTAGGGTAAAAAAAATCGTTAACATACCTTCCTAGCAAGATGTTTGAAGTCCTCGATATTCGTGATTCTTCCTTGCTTGCAGTCATTTTTCCTATAAGGGTTTAGGGAATGGACCATTACGTTGGCCATATTTATTCTAAAAGTGTCCTTAATTTTTCTTTCCGACGTGGACGAGGCGTCGGTAGTTTGCGATTGCTGCTTACTCAGACTATGTCTTGAGTGAGATTTCAATTTATTGTTTCGTCGATGCTTTCGTAACTTTTCAACGTGCTCCTTTAATTTCGCTCTCTCTTTTTGACGTCTTAGCTTATCTTTTATCTCCTTGTACTTTTTATGATCCATGCGATCTTCTTCACGACGTGGCTGCAAAAAAAAAGAGATACACAATAATTAGTTACATTTCATAAGATGTTTCAGATCCCAAAAACTATAACTATACATTGGGTTTTATAAAATAAAGTAAAAATACTAAAATCTGCATCGGTCGCAAATCACATCCTAGCCATCTGCGTGGCAGGCGAGAATTCTACCATTGAATAGTACAAGTTCATGGCCTAAGAATAAATCCGTTAATTAGAATCAATTGTAAGCATGGATGTGTTACTCAAGAAACTGCTTATAATATTGAATCAGCCTGCCTAAACACGCTACTGAAGAGACATATTGTCTAGAAAATCCTATCGGCGCTCCTTGAATTGACGAAGGCCCCAAGAGGTGTAAAGAAAGAAGCAGCACTAAGGAAAGCGATCTTAGTGATGGAGTTCTCGTGGATTCAATGGCAAGTTAGACTCAGGCCCAGAATGAAGATTCGGACGAAGAAAGAGTTGTACCACACTGTCCAGACATTCAGATAAAATATTATCTAATACAAAATATACAATATATTTTAAAAGTAGCTGTCGTTGGTATTTGGGACAAAGGAACAAGATCAATGCTGTTCCAGTGCAGTCTTACTCATCTGCTGAGGCAATACGAAGAGAGCTAGGGGGTAAAACCTGGCAATGAAATATGAATAATAATATTCTCGCTTATCTTCAAACGTTGTAAGGCGTAATCGTAAAAAATTGTACTATTAATATATGGAGGTTAAATGTGACTATGTATTTAAATGAATTGTAATGAATTACCAAGGCTTCGTGTGTGATATAAATAGTCGAATACTGGGTACGATCATTTCAGCTATTCATTAAAACTTATTAATGAAAAATCAACTTACACTGATTATTCTTTCCTGGACCAGTCCATCTCTTCTTTTTTTCACTTCGGGAAATACAGGTGCGCTACTTGTACCAGCTTCCGCTTTCTTCAATGCTACGATTTCCTTAGGATTAGCCGTGGATGTCGAAGCGACGGAGTTTGTATTAGTATCCATTTCCATGAGATCATCGGTACCCTCTGCGGGACGATCTTCCTCCACTTCATCCTCCTCCTCGTTCGAGGAGCTGCTATCATCGCTGGATTCTTCGCTTGAAGAAGAATCCGGTTGAACCCCAATGTGGTCTGGGGGAGGTGGTAACCACTGGGAGATCCTTTCCTTTACGTGGTAATAATAAACTCGGCCACGAGCATCCTTAGTCCACTTCCACTTCGGCGGAAGATCCATCGGCGGCACAACAGCTGGTTCTGTTGTGGTAGATGATGCGAGAACAGACTCTACAGCAGGGAATGGACTTTCTAGAGGCTTATCCAAGTATAAGGATTGAGCCGGGATTGGAACGGGCGCAGTACCATTATGAATCGGCACCAGGTTACTCTGTAGCGGGATTTGCCCTTCCGGATAAGATTGATGGTGATGAGGCAGTACAGGATACGATCCGCTCGCTTGACTGTAACTGCTACTTTGGTTAAGGGCGTAAACAGCTGATTGTACACCTGGTGGAATTCCTGACGGGATTCCTGGAGATATTCCAGGGGGGAGCACGTGATGATTTTGAGCTATTATGCCAGGCTGAGCGTGGCTTGATAACGGTTGAGATGGTCCCATGTAGACAGGAGTACATTGCTGGGTAATTTCTCCACCATCTAATGAACAAAAATATGTATGTAGGTACGCTCAGTTCTAAAAACTCGATTACGTTGATGCTAATTATTATAACAATAATTCCTATTCTTTTTAAGAATTTACACGTTCACGTTTTAAACTTTGGACTGAACAACGAGTTATAGCAGAATTTTCATTTAAAATATTATTTTCTATTTTGAAGCCCATATTTCAGTAAACATGCAATTTTATTAGGAGAGAATCGATCTTCTCTATAAGAATACCGGTTCTACTGCAAAACTTAATATTCTGAAACTACAATAAACTAACATTTATGATTAACTTACATACACAGACCACATGTAATTATTAAAAAGCAAAATTAGAAAAATAAATTGTCGAGAAACGTAAAGTAACGACTAACAAGGCATTCTTGGATGAAGGCTCGACATTCGCGGAATATTATAACTAAAACATTAAGAATAACGAAGTTAAAAGTGAATAAGCAAAAAAGTGGAACCTTGCATAGGATAGGGTTGCCATTGTCCTAGGGACGGATTGAAGAAAAGTGGATAACCCGTTTGAGGGTCGACAGTGGCAGTCGTATGAGGATCCATGCCAAGAGCCAGACATCGTGCTTCGTGTTCCTGCCAGGACTCCTGTTGCTGACGACGTTGTCGTTCCTCTTCCTCCTTGGCAACTTTTAACGCGAACAACTGTCTACGCTCGAACTTTGTCATTCTGGGTACCGGAACTAGGTTCGCTCGCTCATCCGTTCTCTTATCTTTTGTTCTACTATGATCAAAATCCGGAGATTCACGTCCTCGTCTCCTATCCACACGTTTGTCAGGATCATTTCGACTATATCGATCTGACCTATGCCTGAATAGTAAGACGCGATACAAATGTTATAGAAGTTACGAAATTTTCTGGGAAACGTAACGAAGAATCATCAGACTTAGAAAAATATTTATAATTACCTGTCGTAAGAAGATTCCCTTCTTTCTTCCTTGTCAAGATCTTCCCGATAACCACGATCTGTAACACGACGAAGCAAAAAAAAATGATTAACATCTAATTATTATACATTACGTTACACTTCATTATAATGCTGATCTAACCTGCTTCTCGCTCGTGCTCCTTCATCTGCTCGATACGCTCTTTTTTCGGTATTCGAAAGACTTCCTTCAGATTGGACCACTCAGCAAGTAAACTCGAAGCCATTTCTGAGATCAGATTCTGTTCAATGACTGTTTCCTGCTTGATTGCATTGCCATCAAAAATACCATTTGTATCCTTGATGACTTTTTGAGCAATGTCACTCTGAGAATCTACAGGGATTTTCTCGTTACTGTCGCAGCTACTATCGGGCTCGTCGCCAGGTATTTTATTTGCTTTTACAGGTTGCTCGTCATCTGGAGAGGCAGTATTAGGCGAAAGATGAAGACTCTTTGCCCATTTTTCCACAACGCTGTATACTTTACTATCCATTAACATGGTCTTATTTGGTATAGGCAGTGTGTTCAGCGTTTTTAGAATCTCTAAACGGAATTGACGAGCTTCCTCTGTATCATCAGATGCTACATCCATCATGTAACTCCATACTAGTCTCAGACCATGATAATCCAAGAAGAGCCTTCGACAGGGCTGCTCTCCGCTTTGTATAACTCGTAACAAGCGTGTTCTGTGCTCTAGTTCTCGGCTACGAACCATAAGTCGACTGAGGGTCAACGTTTGCGCTCGATTTTTTAGACCACCCTGGCAGAGTTTTTCTATTTCTTCTTCCAACTGAAAAGTGTCATATGTCATTAAGCATTGATAAGGCTCAACGTATAAGACATAAGAGACTCGATTAAAACGCAAACTGTACATACATCTTCATCTTCCATGTAATCAATAGGTTTCTTCTCCTCTTTCTTCTTCCTCACGTCTTTCTCGCGCTTCTCCTTCTTCTCGATCTTCTCCTTTTCTTCCTCCGGAGTATCACCAATCCATCCTCGACAATTTGGCGCTTCGCAATAACATTTCTGTGCTTCTTTGCTAAGTTTTTTATTAACAAAGAAACGTTGAAATACGCTATATAATTGTCGTGCAAGAATTAATTTGTTAAATAATCTTAGGAAGTACAAACCCATAACGCTGAAAATGATAATCAAACGTGATCTCTTCGCCAGCTGCGATAAATTTCTTATTGAAGAAACCTATCCTAAGTTCGCCGTTTACAGTCCACTGTAAGAAACAAATTATATTAGATATATCCGAATTTTATTGATCATGTTTATCCACATTTTTAATATTTAGTTTATTATTAATCAAACCTTTTGCGTTTCGCTGTTTGGATCACAGCTATGGTTTATGAAGCGCGAAACGTTTCCTTTCATGGTAGCATCAATGATCTGATCGGATTTTAACGACATGAAATAATAATGCTTATTCTTGTCCTTTGAATATTCTTTTGCTCTACGTCGAAAGTCTTTAGGATCAACAACTTCGCCCACGTACTCCATTATAAATTCTCCTCTGTAATGTAACATAAGAAACGTAATTACATTAAGGCCGTCATTATGCAGTAGCACAGTACAATGTTTTTGTAAACATGTACATACGCAAGCATGTCACCCACGGCTCGTAGTCCAAAGCCCTTTTTCTCTGTTCTGAACACTTCACATTTAGCATATTCACAATTTTGAAATCTTTTATTTGTACAACGATCCCCTACGACGCATCTTGGTCCACTAAAATATTAATTAACGTTGAAATTATTATTAAATAATTTCTGTGTAACAAATTATAGAAAGTTTCTTACCATTCGATCATAAGCAATCTGTTAAGGCAATCCTCACCACAGCCTAATTCACCGCGTATGGTTTCCTCTTCTGTTAAAAAGCAATCGCACACCATTCTTTTGGTCTCTTTGTTTGTGTACCTGTTAAAATAAGAAAATATCACATTAATTCCTGACTGTTCAAAAACTGATAGGTTTTTACTACACTTTTTACTAGTTCAACTTACCTTTCTGTAAGGTATAAGTTTTCCTTGAGATGTTCGAATTGACTTAGTCTCTCTTCCATTTCTCTATCCTTCATTTCAGGAACCATAGGTAAAGGAATCTTCGCACCGACTTTCGACATCACTATGCTTGACGATGCAACAGAACTATTCCCTGTCGTGGATAAGCTTTCACAAGATGCTTCCGTTTCTAGCAGATTTGGAAGACTTGTGCTTGCAACTGCAGTACAGTTGGTAGTCTCGCTAACAACACTAGTGGTACTGTTAGTACCGGTGCTAGTGAGACTAGTAGCTATACAACCAGCAGTGCTCGATGAACCAACCAAAGGAGATAATCCAACAGTAGTACTAAGTCCAAAGGCAGGTAAGGAACTGCATGTTCCGATTCCTGATGGAATTGCTGTGAGGGATCCTGATGAACTAGAGCTGCCCATTTCGAGTTCACTTGATCTGCGCCATCGAGACTTTACTTTGACCGGTTTCGAGGAATCCGAATCATAGCCAGTGTTAGCCAAAATGGTAGGTGGTGGTGTCAAGGAATCGAATGATGTTAGATTTTTATTAGCAGTACCATTGCTCTCTCTATCAGATTGGGTTTCTGATTGGTTATCAGAGTTGTCTTTAGATTCCTGACAAGTTCCCATGGAAGTACTTGGGTTTTTATCACGCTCCTGCTGGAAAACAGTCTTGGACAATTCTATAGATGGTTTCGTTACCAAACCGCGCCCGCGTGATCTGAAACGAAGACTATATCAATGATTTATTAATATATGAATGATTCCTCCAATTCCGGTAGAGTACTCCATTTATTCTGTTTCAAAACATTAACGAAATTTAAAGAACAACAAGAAGGAATGTATTAACTTTCAAGTCTCAAGAAATATAAATGATTCTGGTTAATATATTATTATGTATCTGTACCTTTGTTTCATCAGGCCAATGGAACGAATTCGACTGCTTCGACGTACGCCAGAACTATTGGAACCACTTTCAGATCCAGTAGTATCGGTACTTCCGCTACGACTTCTGAATCCGGTCTTTTTGTCGCTTTCGATTTGCTGATTGTTTTGAAGATTCTTGCTATCACTAACTAATTTGGCTTCTTCAGATAGCTTGCAACTGTTGCTTGAGAGAAGTGTATCATTACTATTCTCACTGCTACTACTTAATAATTTTATATCTTCAGAGTCGACCTTGTTGCCGTCCATTTCACTATCTCTTGACAATTCTTCTATAGTCTGTGATTGATCTGCACTCTTCTCCTGATCTGTATTAATGCAATTAACATCAACGTCATGAGAATGTGCTTGAGTAATTCTTTTCCTCTCATTTCCTATGATATTTTTAGTTCTAAGATTCTTGTCATTTGTTAAGCCTGATAGGCACATCCTGTCCTGTGGATGATTCACAGATCTTTCGGACATTGGTGAAACATTATCCTCTCGAAGGAATGATGCTGAAGATGAAGATGGAGACGAGGCAGACGAGGATGATGAAAACAAAGACGTTGATTTTTCAATGTACACAGAGGAACCTTCAGAACTCTTCTCCATATTAACTTCCGTTACACATTGTTTAGATGTTTCACTAATTTGCATTATGGCCAAATTGCCTATTTTTGATATAGTACTGTTAACTTTTGCTTCACATTTTGAAACTATTTCACTGTCTTCGTTAACAGAGAACTTTGATTGGCTTCTGTGCTTCTGATTTTGATCCACACAATCAGCAGAATTCGAATCATCCCGTTGCTCCAAGCAAGATTCAGTAGAATTGTCTGGAATAATTTCATCGCTTCTAGCAAATCTTGGTTTACGTCTCCGAGGAAGTACTGCAGGTCTTTCCGAAAGTTCAAGAAAATCACAGGTAGCTTCGTTGCTCCTGTCATTGTCAGAGTTTGTACAAAAACCTACAGAATTCTCTAGTCTTGGTGAATTTGAGCCTGGGGCATCTTCGGATACATGCAAGCTACTAACACCTTCATGAATTAATTGATACTCCCTTGATGATTCTTGGTAATTAATTCCAATAGATCTCACCATTTGCTCATCTTGTAGCTCCAGAGAGTTATGCTTCTTCATTTCATACTGTGCCTGTTCAGACTGCATATCCCTATCGTTCGCCATTACCATAGATTCTGTTCCATCTTCATTCTGTATTACAGCAAACCCAACAACACCCTTACCTTCGTAATCAGGCTCATCTACAAGAAGAACTTGTTCGATCACAACACTGCCGTCAGGTTGATCAATGGTATATCCATTAGCGTCGATACCGTCGGGCTCGACCTCCATCTCCTCGCAAATAATAGTCTCCTCGATGACATCTTCCTGCCAGACACAAGCCTCATTCGGGGTTGTCTCTACTTCGTTTGAATTTCCTACAACAACTTCACGCACATCCTCTGGACTAAGCTTATCAGGAGTTGCGAGGACGTTTTCAAGATCGTCTTGACTGTCGCTTTCGTTCGCGTCCTGTTTCATGCTAGCTATCGACACTGAATTATCTTCAACGTCCTCAGAATTCTCCGCCGCATCTCCGGATGATTCCTTGTCCAATAACGTACAGCGATATTTTCCAAATTTCTTATGCACACTATGAAGATTTCTAAATGTCGTCGACTGATTACGGGGCTGTTGATCTTGGCTACCATGACATTCTTCAGTTGTAGGTACATCATTTTGCGTCTGCGACGTTTGTAAAATCTCGCCGTTTACTTTTTTTTCCTCCAACTGCTGCTGTTGCTTCTTTGCTATCTGCCTGCTAGACTTTCGTACGGCCACGAATTTCGATGGCGACTTGGTCGTCGATTTCGGCTCATTCTTTCGACGACGAGCCATTTTACCTTCGCCGTCGTCGTCCTTCCTCGCACGTCTTAACTGAAACATTTTTATACTCTTTCCTTCAATCTATTACTACCGCTTACAAGCCGCGTTTCAAATTCTTTAGGCAACAATAATTCTTTTGCGTGCGTCAAGCTTTCAGCAAATTGGTATTTTACCACAATCTTTTAATTCTATTTATACACATATATATGATGGATAGTGCTAGCAACTTCAATAACTACTTGTATAATAACGTTGGATTCAAGCAAATTTCTCACTATAATGATAGGAAAAAAAGTCACATGTTATAAGATATTGTAAAAAATTCTTTCATTTGTCAATAAAGCTTGCAGTATCAATTCATGTATATTGAAAAGTTTAGTAAAACATTAGATTTTTGGAGCAATGTCACAAATTATCAGTTAGACACGACATAACCATTATGTTTATAAAATATTTGAATAGTTTGATCATTCAAGGTGCCTATATTTTCTGAATATTAAAAAAAATATATAAAAAGAAAATAGTACCTATAAGTATAACCCAATCAGCAATGCATTATGCATATATATGCATACTTTACTCTTACACATACTTTCTCTATTCCCACTTAAATCTATAAGCTAGATGCACAAATACAATGACTATACAAAAGAATCGTCTAGATAATAAGTCTTTACTGTGACATTTATTTTGACCTATCATATTACAATCTAATACAAACCATTAGAATATTATGTTTTGAGCAATATTTTCAAATAAAAAAAACTAAATTGCATATATTTCCAATGTTAAACAAGTATTAAACCTGTAAAGGACCGGAAGCATTTCATGCCATCTAATACAACCTCTCCGAATAGCACAGAGCCCATCCCAAGGTATTGAAACAATATTTGTAATTCAACAAAAGTAACTTTTAACTAGTAAAACTTACCGTGCAGACGTCCTAAATCACAAGTACGTATAATGTCCTAATAAAGGCCATAATCGGTCAGTACGTGTCTAGTACCGAGATAGGGACGTCGTGAAGTTGAGATTTCGATTCAAGTTTCCATGAAATCGTGACATTGCGTACGGGCATTCGTTTATAATCATCTAAAAGCAAACAAGACGTTGGTTC
Source organism: Trachelus tabidus (assembly GCA_030142655.1). Classification (NCBI taxonomy): domain Eukaryota; kingdom Metazoa; phylum Arthropoda; class Insecta; order Hymenoptera; family Cephidae; genus Trachelus; species Trachelus tabidus. The sequence continues at coordinate 52,651 of JARQTI010000109.1, forward strand.
AATAAATCGAGGACAACATTAAGATAAAGATTCGTATTATAAAATGTTAAAAGACTAGAGAAACTCACAGAAGGTAATCGGCATCGGCAGATTTGCACGACGGCTGCTTCCCTCGGCTGTGTCCTGTAGCGAGAATCAGTAGGCGCCCATGTCAGCGTGCTAATAAAACCGCGCACGTTTCAATGGCAAACAACCTCTTTACGATCGGGAACAACAAATTAAAAGTCAATTGAACTAGAAGGGTCCTCGATCTTTAATTTGGCAAGTCTATTAACCAGAAGCGAAAAACCTGCCCGACATGGGAAAGAAGGTGTTTATATCGCTTGTTGCCTCGAATCTAGCGAAGCGAAGTTAGCGCTTAATGCATTTGTCAAGAACGTCGATCGAATGCAATTAATTGTAGTTCACAGGTGCATTTTCATTAACAGTGACTCCATCTCTTGTTAATATCAAATAGTCTTATTATGTCGACCATTGCGAATGTCTGTAGCCCGAATCATGACTCATGAATATCAGACCATATAATTCGTATTCGTTAATTTACATGCGGCGAATATAAAACCTAAAAAAATATATCGCATCGACGTAGACGTTTTCATATAAATACGTACGGTTAAAATAGTAACAATGCTTTTATGTATATAATTATCAATTTTCTCTTGCGTCTTACAAGTATTACGAAAATCCATTAGATGGCGACACTGTCGCCCGGCATTCATATCCAATAGATAAGTTCTCTTGGAATAGTCTATGGTCAAAATGTACAATCATACGTTTTGCACCATTGCTTTACGTCTATGTTTAATTTTAAAAATCTTACATCAAATAAGGGGAAATTCAAGATCTTTGCGCTCTCTACCCGTTGCTTTCGGAACCTTTGCAATTCGATATGATGACTTCCTATGGTTGCGTGTACTCCGGATACCGAGATTCGATTCTGGGGGTACACAATCCGTTAAATCTAAATTTTACCGAGCTAGATGGTGTCGAAGGCGGTAAGGAGCATCTGCACAAATCATCTGCAAGAGTTTCAAAAATTCTATTATAACCCCCGAATGACTACTCTAAATAACTTATCACGGTTACACCCTCGTATCCCTTTTCCTGTTACCATTCGACGCATCACTATGGTATGTATACGAAGCGCAATAAATCCAATTAAAAAATATTAAATCAGCACTCGTGAGATAACTGTAGATAACTCTCGCTGTAGATTATTACAACATTCAATATCTCTGGCTATACAAAATATTTTTCTACTGCGTGGATTTATGGTGTTTAACACTTTGAGTATTAGGATTCACAATTCGTTTCTGAATTATATGCCCTTTATATATTTTTCTGAGAACAGTTTCTTGATGACGCATCTACTACTAGTTACAATATAATAACATTTGTTTCGTATATTCTTTTGTATATATATTGGGGAACAAAAATTGTTAGTGCTGTACACTATAATTTATTAACAGTTAATAATTTTAGAGTTTACTGTACTATAGAATTACTGCTGGGAATCAAGGGTTGAGTAAGAGAAATTATTCGTTTGATCTCGTTGAACAATATCCATACGTCATATTCTATGCAATACATGGAAATGAAATATCATAAACGATATATCACAGACAAAAATTGCTGATCGCCTCGTATTTCCTTTATCTGAATCGTCTGCAGTGTATTCTCATTAGCATTGTGCTCATTAACTTAAAAAAAATCGAGTTTAGAACTTTTCCCGATATTCCTTTTTAGCAGGATATCGTTAATTTTTATAAGTCATCTAGATCCACATAAATACGCAATTGATAAATTGTTAATGCATATTAATATAAATATATATGTCAAGGAGCAGTTTCGACGACATGCGGTACTCACGACGGCAATCTGATGTATAAAAAAAAAAATTAAACCTTGGGACATGTGGCATTGAAATTCTAACCTAATCTAACGTAACAAACTATTTCTTAGCCCATCACAACTCCGAGAGTCTAGCATACAATTCTTTTTGGAAAATTCGACGTGAGTCTCGCATAATGGCTCCGGAAGTATACGTTACATATAGAATTTTTCCAGGACCACCCTGGAAAATGCCAATTGTCCTCATAACTGCCAATACCCAAGAAAAGAGTCCTGGAAACTGCCTTCTAAAAATATTACTATATATTCTACTTTGTTACCGTTGTACTGTAGAATATTACAGTTTAATCAATTTATTTACTATATAGATTATACATGTATATACGTTAATTGCAATGCATAATACATGTGCTCACGTATGTCCGCTTAATTCCCATCCGTTTCGTACGCCTCAATTTTGTATGTATAAGAATTGCTGGCAGGTACGATCTCCGTGATTGGAAGTTTGAATGAAATGGATCATTCGAGATACAACCGAGTTCCCATAGAGCGATGGAAATTCTCATGGGGATGCGTTGAAGTCTGGTGACCGCACCGGACACCATGTCAATTCAATCGCTTCGAGTTTACTCGTCAGTTATTCGACAAGCTGGAAGGAAGAAAATCACCATATAGATACTTCGGAATGAAGATCGGATAAAGTGGAGAGGGAAAATAATGCTGATCCTTATACATATACCATAAAGCCACGTGTTTTATGTCACATCTATTGACATACGTAGGTATTAATCTCTACATTAAAATCATCAAGTGCTTGTATCTGCTCATTTTTTAGGCACTATTATATATGTAATTTCTCATATTAATTTTTAAACTTTTCTATATTAATTTCATATAACGCGCCATTGCTTTGCTGCTGTCTTATATATACCTGCAATTTATCTGCACTTCGTTAACAAGTTCAACGGAAGTAACAGACGGAAAATGAACTTAAAGAGGAAACCGTGGATGCTGGATATCGATCGGTAACTTTATAAATAATAAGAAGTTAGATCCACGTAATAAGTAATCATGCGAAAATGCTAGGACGATTAACGAGATTATCCTAAAAGATCCACCGACCTTAATATGCTCGAGTAAATTGAGTTGTCCATGAGTACCCTACACTCTGTAAATATTATATTATATAGTATATAGTGTCTGTGTAATAACTTTGAAAAAGGTTATTACAGGAGTTGTACAGCTAAAGTGACTCTGAACTAGTGAAAAAAAAAAGAAAATCAAACGGCTTTCTTTTACCTGATTTTTTAATTTATCATACAGCGTGCTTCATAGTATATAACGCTGTCCTACGGTAACTTATCGTTAGACTTTTAAGCGCATCGTAAAATTAATGATTAATATGCTAATATTGTAATCGATGTTTAAAGTTTTTTTAATATATTACCTTAAGGATCGATAGACTTGATAATGTTCACCGTGCATTTGATAATTACTTTTACTATTTGGAAGCCTTAGTATCGTCGAGACACTGATAACTTTTAAATCAATAATTAATCAAGTACGTCATCGTACATAAGACGCTTCATAGAAACGTCGATGGTTTTTAAACTTATAGATATATACATAAATATACTCAATGTTCGTGCTTACGTAATAATTCAGTTCGGACTTGAGAGTCAATTTGACGGCTGTCATGTGTGATATGTCGCTTTCCTTCAACATTATTAATGAACACTGATTAACTAAAAACAATAGAAATTTTTCAATGTCCGATAACAAATTGCCAGTTAGGTTAATCTATCTTAGAAGACCATCTAATCCATGAATTTTCGAATTTTTTTTCGCTCCTAAACAAATAGCAAATTTACGTAGTACGTTTCTCGTATATATACACATATGTGTTATACAACATAGCCCAAGTAAAGCATAATAATAATCGGTCTTCCTGAATGATTAATCATAAGGTTTAACGATTAATGTTATAAGGGAAAAGAGTAATATAGCCAATTCGTCATTATTATAACTTAAATTTATTCTCGTATGTCCTTAAAAATAAAATAGTGTAAGTTGTAATAAACGAACATCGAAGCCACAGTCTAATAAGGGTACTGAATTAACATGTTTATCTTTTGTTTAATAAGGGACTAATAGGGACGTTTTGCGTACCTAGATAAGTACATTGAATAATATATTCATCACTATTTTCGTTGCGTAATTCGTACCAGGGTAGAGATATAAGTGAAGTGAAGTACGCTGAAGTGCGAGTATAGGGAGAAAAGTGTATAAGATAAGCATAGGATGTTGAGAGTTCGATGGGTCAACCCATTCGAACCCTTAGCGTGTATGTATGTATAGGAGGGTTGTTGCGCGTTGGACAGAATTTCTCCCTTCTCTTCTTTCTCTCTCCAGTCTCTCATGGCTTTCTCGGGCCCTCTCTCGCGCGTCATCAGCATTTGAGATCGTGTCCTCAGTATGCGGCCGCGCGCTCATCGCGAGAACACCTGTTTGCTACTCGCGCCTTTTCCTACCTTTACGAACGACAATTTAAGTCATTGTGGATCTTTTGAAAAACTTTCGAAAACTTTGAAAATCCATTAGACGTGTACGCAATATTCAAAACTTAATCGCGTTAACAACGCGCACAAGGCTAAGTACGACATACAGTAGAACCTCAATTAACCGGGTGCGGGTTATCTGTGCGACGGATTAACCGTGCATATCAGGATATGAGTCAGGCTTATTTCATGCTTAATTAAATTTATTCAGAAGTGATTAATGTCGAGCTAACTATAATTATAAACGTTTAATCATTGGGTTTAACTAAACTTACGTTTAAACTTAAAGGGTAAAACTGGACTTAAGTATGTGATCGTTAATCTTTTATAATAAGATAAAATATCTTTAAGACTTTAAATTATTGTCTTTTATCCGTGGCACCTCTAGTCCAGCAGATACTGGTTAATCGAGGTTCTACTGTAACGGATACTTAAGAGGATTTTAGTTTTTTCATATTATCAAAACTCTATGATTTGTAGTCATTTTCTTTTAATTTCAAATTTCTTGTTAATTGATGAAACTTATAATACTCAATATCCAATATTGTACTAATTATATATTTTTTCTTAGTTGTGAATTTCTCTTTGAGTCTCTCTTATAACTATCCCAAAAACCGTAATAATGTGTCTGCCAGGAGTTGCGCAATTTTTTTCATTTTAAAGTTTGTCAATATTTTTTGTATGGAGTTTTCGTGCGATAATAACGAAAAAATATAAGATATTCTATTAGATAACAATTTATCCTTAGGGTCACGCTTGAGTAATTTTAAGTGTGTCGATATCAAAATTTCCAGAATTGATATTTCGTTCGCTAACTCATCATAGATTAATGCATTCAGAACAAGTACAATATTAAACATGGAAACAGAAGTTGGTCCAAACTTGAAGAACTTTTGGATTTCAAAAGCTTTATATTTACCTGAAATTAAAGGAGAGATTAACCATAGAGGATCCTTACGATCAACCATGTACATATGTCGATATGTATTAGAGGCGTATTATTTATTGAATTTATTTATTCGACAATGCCGGTTCCTAAACAATTAATCTACATTCTATCTCCTATTATTTCACTGAAAATAGTGTATATTATTTATTAGACTTTATTTAGTAGCAGATAATTTATCGTTTATTTATATTTATATTTATCTAATATTATATAAAGCCCGTAGTACACACATTCGCCATAAACTCTTATTCCTACTTCTCATTGTCTATTCTTGAGTACTAACTTTCGGTAACCAATTATTTATCCTATCTATTTCATTTGTTGTTACAAAAAAAGACAATTAGTGTTTAATTATAGTAAATTGCGGCGTTAATTTGCGGGGCAACGGTGATTAATTGTTTTCAATCAATTCGCATCGATCCAATTACTTTCTGAATATCTATCAGACAATGAGCACGGATAGAAGCTTTTCCCTTAATTTCATATTAAACTCGTTACACGCATACTGGACCATCCTATTAGTACCAATTTATCAATAATGTTCAGTAAACCATGAAATGTAGGTTTTTCTATTCAGAAAGATATTTCCAAAGGAATTATTGGTTAGAATCAAATGGACATAAACGCCCATGCAAAAGTCGATGACAAAGCCTTTAACATTATATAAATATATAAAGTAAACAGGTAAAATTATATAATATATATGTAATCCACATACTCCTGAACAGGAGTACTATGTTTACAAGAAAGACTAGCGTTTCAGATATTAGTTTTTATATCTATATACTATATATTATTGCCTTATCAAGGTCTGATTTGCTTTATAAGAATCAGTGGAATTAGATCTTTGTTATACGACTATTTTTATTCACGCCTAGATCTAATGTCCCCTAGTTCATTCTGGTCAAGGAAAATGGCCGCTAAACGTGAAAAGTTCCTTCGAAAAGTATATCCCCCAATCCCAAGTGACACTTCATGAGCTTTACGACCTTTCATATTACTCTTCGAAGGATCTGCGCATCTTTTTCCGTCAATTTCTAGGCAAATGCATATATCTTGGGTACATAACAAGTGAATTGTTATGAGCTAGCGAAATACGGAGGAATAATGAAATATGTCTATTGGATATCGTGAATACGTTCAACTTCCATGAAAGCCATTACTATCCAAGGATATGTCAATCCGTTGAAATATAACGGTCAACCCATGTCTTCGCCCATAAAAATTACTCAGACAACGTAAACAATTGTTTAAATAAGGACAGTATATCTCTTGGACACTTTCGATTAAAGACAACCTCGAAACTGTTCTCGATGAACTTCACACATGTTATTTTAATGATTCAGATAAACCGTTTTTTCTATGCTTAAAATGTACATCACTTCTACGCAACTTACAAAACTGTAATTAATCAGTACGGTATATATTATTACCCAGTAGTTTTACGTATTGTAAAATTGATATACCCTGGCACTTGTGTCCCTCATTATAATATTGGATATATGTGTGAAAATTGATTGAAAATGATATAATTTTTGCACGTTCATCCAATTTCCTATGGTTCATTATCTAAAAATGGATGATTTATATACTGTCGTATATAATATGCAGTGCGTACATATTTGTAGTCGTTGGCATTGAGATGGTTTTATGGTACTCCCTTCCCCGTGCACATACCTTTATGTCAAGACTGAATGGACAGAAAGCATCCTCCTCTATGAGATAATACGCCTGGCTCTGCTACGCATTCAAGCCTGAAGTGACACTGTCAAATCGCAAAATCGAGGTGAGCCTGGATCAGCAGCAGCAGCAGCAGCCTGCGTGCTTGCGACATGCTCACCATACAGAGAGAGTGAGTATAAAAAAATACACATACACATATATGTAGGTTAATGACCTGGCTAATTAGTTCATTCGTATACACCTTACAGCATCACTACTCATCTTGCTGTTGCTTCTAGGTACCTAACTACCTATCTGTGGTTTCAATTGCTTCATGATCCTGTGATCTTTACCGCTTTTAAGAAAAATGGCAAAGCGAGTTCACTCGTTCATCTGTACGCTACAAAGCATGGTGGAATTTTGTTACTCTTTTACTCTGCTTTTATTAAGTGTAATATCAAGAGACAAACGCAAGGAAGTAAAGCTTTATACTATTTGTTAATGGTCAGCATGTTCAGCGTTAATCAGAAAACGTAGAATTTCTTAAAGTCACTATTCTCATTGTTGCAGCAGTAATGATTGTCGCTCTTTTACTAGTTAATGCCTATATTCAAATCATTAATCATAAAGTAGCTCTGTGCCATGGTATCAACCATTCGACATTATCCATTCAATGTACTGTATTGCGTTCTGAAATTCTTTTGTATTGTTGTTGACAGTTATTGTTGTTCGTTTTATTGTTGAATGGTAATGTTCTTGAATAATGGTTTGAGATCACAACACAAGATGTCATTCTCCATTCCATGAACGATACACGGCAGGCTTCTCATTGTCCAAGCAAAATTATGTTATAGGGAGACAAAATTTATGATGCATGTTATATGTATGTATACTGCAAGAGTATCCAGTTGCTACGTGAAAAAAAATGAACAATAAGATGCTAAACGAGCAAAGGGATACGAGAGGGAAAGCTATGACACATTCTAGTAGGACAAAGCCTTTAATCTACCTGGAGTCATTAACCACAGCGGCCACAGGAGTTTACCGTGCAAGGACCAGTGAGCATTGGACTCCCTCGTAATCCGCAAACCCTTTAAAGACGTAACATTAGCCCCAGGTCCTGCACAGGAGTATACACTAGCTAAGTACCTAGTTCAATGATTCAGTAAACCATGTGTTAATGGTAATACTTAAGGATCCAATGGCACAGCTTCGTGCGCATCGTCAAAGGACCATTGTGGAAGCCCTTTCAAAAATAATTAAAGTCAGTAAGGTAGAACCTTCAAGTTTTATTTTGATCAAGTTTGGTCCTCATTTTTTGAGGTTCGTACAAGTCATGTAAATAGTGTTCAAGTTATATTGATTCTAGTTGCCGCTGATGACCCTAGGATTTGCCAGTGCAGCTTGCGTTATATTATCTTTTGGATCATCCAATATATTTGACGTGATATCATTCTGCTAGTAATTACTATGCAATGGACAGCATCTATGCAACATGGAACCTACGTTCTCTTGGTAGCATGGTAATAAGCCTTCGGCAGGCTGTGTAATCTAATGGCGTGTTCGCTAGTACTCTGGCAGGAATACCCCTATGGCATAGAAGGATAGAGAGTAGTGGCGTTCAGGAGTTCTAGGTAGTTAATTGCAGCGTGTACTCGCCATACTGTCTCTTGTACGCGCGTTACGGTTATTCTGACGTCTTTTGAAAGAGTTCCCTTTGACAGGATGGAAATTGTCTTGTCAGCCATGATGGCTCAACTATACTCATGATGGGAATCAGGAGACTAGTTTTGTAGTGTTTTTGGTATTTATTACACTGAGTCTTACACAAATTGGCTACAGGTGGTTACGCGCTTGATACCTGTTGTGCATATGATATTGTATGAATATCACATTAGAGATGTAATATAACAGTAACAAGAACGTGACTGCGTAAATGTCAGTTGATCGGGATCACGAACTGTATTACTTTTCGAAGTAACTTTTCTCGGTAACTTATACAGAAAGTTATGTATCGTTAATGCGATTCTGCTTTCGCGCAGTACTGAGTCAGTATCATCAATTGTAGAGCGTAGAATCTGAAATGGCACTAACTTGTTACACTCTGAGGACCAAAGAGTCTTATTGTTCTTGAGTTAGAGATTTATTGAATAAATTACGAGAACAGTAAATAATTTGTCTATAAATAGTTCATTAAAATCATTACAACTCTTCACGCATGGCTTTTGTATTATACTGTGCCAATTTCTTGCTTTTGTATGTTATTGATATATTTTTTTAACGTGGAATTAAATATTGACATTCCTTTTAACGTGATTGCAGACCCTGAAATTATAATTAGAACGAGACGACAGAGAACTGATGTAGAGAACCGAGGTTTCTTGGTGGAGGACTATATAATCAGATACTATTCAAAGAAATCTAGAATTGCAATAGCTATTCAAACATCTGACTTTTGATTTAGTTGATGTTGCTCCTGATATAAATATACACAATTGTTCAGACCAAACGTACCATCTGAAGTTGGATTGTACAGATAATCTGAATAGTTTTCCATAAAAATGACTAAATATGGGTATGCAGAGGCTACAAAAAGCTGAAAAATTGTTAACAAAATCCTACAGATGGAGATATTTGAGGAAAAGACACGACGATCCAGGGTATTAGGTTATTCATACCAGTAGCAGGATTTGGCAGGAAATCGTTGGCAAAAAAGTTTTAATTATATTGAGATGAGTCCAATGTTTTTATTTTACATGTATATCTTACTGAGAATGCTTACACCAATATAATGAAATTCAATATTCCTGTAGGCAACGAATCTTGAAACTCTCGGAAGATACTGTTGCTGGATATAGATACGTGGATTGAATCGAAATGAGAAAGTTTCGACGGGTTGACAGGCTATTAATGTTACGTCGAAGAAAAACTTCAAAGTTAGGATCCTAACGCTGTTCAACGGTTTCACTCTGAATGCCTTAAATCATCCTGAACAATATTTCCGAAATATCTGCTGTTTTAATTCCCATCGCCCCATCACCAACGATTCTTAGGTCGCCAGTCTAGAGCATAAATGAATAATCAATTATAAAAAATATTATTCATACTCTCGACGTCACAAGCTGTCATTGTCCGACTCTCAATATACATTTTACTGAATTAATAATGAGTCAATCAATTAATAATAATGTTATCACTGATTGTAGTATGTCACCGCGCAATGGTTCCTGTGTAGCTGAGGTAAGCTCCGTGAGAAGTCTATCCTCGGATGATGTCTCTGGAACAAAGAACAACAAAAAGAAATCCTGCTGGGCACGGGCAACTGATCCAGCACATCGTCGGGGTCGGAGGATCCAGTTGCTTCAGATGCTAGTTCTTCCTTTCATTCCTATTCTGGCTCTGATTGTACAAACAGCTAATACACTTCATGATATATTGATCTACAGACAGGAAGTTTCTGATATCGAGACTCAGGTAGATATATCTTCTTTTTAAATTACTCTTCTAAAATACATTATAACGTACCACGTAGTAACTCAGAAGACATTCACCTATGGTTATCGAAGGGAATGAATGAGAGGAGAAACGCGTAGAAGATAATGACGAGCATGATTAAGGCAGAGTAATTACCAAAGGTTTGCATAACTCAATGAGATCGATCGATGAATCGTAAAGTAATGAGAGGTTAGCAAATATACCGCACCTATGCTTCCAGAGATACGTATACGTCAACCTAGGCCGGTTCGTACTCAGTGTGCAATACCTACTTTCAACCCCATTAACTTAATACAGCCCATAACTTATTCGAGTTCTCCGATTACCACAGCTGACAAACTTTCGTGGTATTAGAACCATACGGCTTCTTGTGTTAACCTCGTTGCATTGTTAGGATCAGGAGTATAGTCATATTTACTCAAAAGCGAGCATTAATTGCGAGCAGAAATATATTCCATTATAATTAACATGACTAGACTGAAATGTTTACACACATGCGTCAGAATGTAAAATCACAATCATTAATCACTGTAATACTCCATTTGTTTGTAGTGAACTCACACGAAAGATATGAGAGCAGTCGTTGCTGTGCTAATTCAAAGTATTTCGTTAATCTCCGTAGTCCTTTGATTTTCTATAAACTTATAAGCAAATTCAATTATGAGATACAGATTGATTTTCACACAGATACCGTTAATCTCGATTGACAAACATTAGACTTAGAATTGAAGTGATACCAAGTAAAAGATATGATGTGGTTTTGCCTTATAATTGAAATTTATAAAAAAAAGCTTATACAGTAATTGGACTGCTATAACGGGGTTCGGTGAACCGAAACTTGAGGGCTTTAATAAAGCTAGCTTTTTTTTATTCGATCGTTCTTTCATTCGATAGGCACCCCCCCTCCTTTGTTAACGGATCAACCCCTCGCGTATTATTTAGCTGCTGCGGTGAGAGTTCTATTACCAGGCTAACAGGACCCCTGGTCCTCCCTATCATATCAATATTACCAAATCGTAAAGACCACGTTGAAAATGTCCTGTCTTCATTGTACCGCTTGAAATCACCCTTGACCCTTTATTGAAACTCTACCAAATTCTCTACTTACCTGACATTATACTTTTACATTGTTTGCAAACCGTTTGCGGAATAGATCAGCGTCCAGACTCTACTTCAATAATTTATTACATGTTTTACCAGAAAGTAGTACATCCAATTACTTAGCCACTTTTCAAGTTCTCCGATTAATCACTAGCCAAGACAGGCTTATGTTAGCTACCGTAAGAAACTAAATGAGTCAAGGTACACATATTCAGTATCTATCGTACCTAACCACTACTCGCCATTTAAGTACTTGGACATTCAAGTGCGTACTCCACTGCCCATCAGAGTACCCGACACTCTGTCTTCCTTACTTTGTTACGGTGCTTCGCTCAGTAACGTCATGTCCTGTTACGGGAAAGCTCCGAGCTTTGAAGTTGCCGACCATTAGCTGATAGTATCAAAGGAAACTTCTAAATTTCATGGTATATGACAAAACGCCCTATTCTCTGTGTTAACAGTTTTTACCTTTCTGTGTCCTATACGTGTTTCTGTTACTCATATCTACAATATGTTTTTAGGTAACAATCGCAACGGACCTGGGAAAAGTAGTGACCAGAATGCAACTGGAACGGTCAGAGGTCGCTTTCTTCATTTACACCAATGGAAATACCTTGAGGTTAGTAATAAACCTAAAGCCAAAGAGCCTGTGTCAATGTTTGACACAGAATTAGTGCCTGAGATTTTTGCTTGCTTTCTTCCATCCTAATGATTTTTTTTCTCCCAAGAATCAGCCGCACTACATGCACCTCGCTTAATTCACGAATAAGAACAGTGAATGCAATGTTTACTCACTCGGAGCTTATTCGATTAGCTGCAGAAACGCGATCGAGTCGATCTTATACTTTGGAACTATATTGACAAACTCAATGCAATTGCCATGGCGTTCGATCTTCTGCATTGCGTAACCCAGAGACGAAGCCATTTTCTCAATGAAGTAACATGTCGGCAATGAAAATAAATGGAGTCTCGACACTTCTAATCAAGCTAGTAGTCCTACGATACCTTTAGTCTGTTTGCAAGACCAAAGTGATTCATGTGCTTGGTATTTGCAAGCAGTTGCAGTATACAACTCTTTAGAATAACTTAAGAAAATGATTGATAATTGCAATTAAGGCAAATTAGTCGGTTTATTATATGTTTTTTCAATATGCATTTAACAATTGTTGTTATCAACAATTAAAAAGAATCTCTGTATACAAACAGATGTCTATTGCATATTCTTTTAACTGTAGGAGGTCCAATCTAACCCAGAGGTTCGCCATTACGGATCAGGCACTTCATAATATGACAATGTGGCCACTAGTTTCTGTACCGAGGGATGAAACCGAGGCTTACGATGTCGTCAACAAGGAAGCATTTCAAGCTCGTCTTAACGACTTTAGGTATTATGGAATTTAATGCAACAGTTAACTTTAATAAAAGTACCAATTGCATTTGTTTCAGTCAGACATAATAAACGTGTTGACAATTTTTTATGGGTAGCTAATAGAACTGTCGATAGCAACTCTCAGATATATTATTTTCTTTTATTGAACACGCGTTAACAACGTGGTAGACCTAGGGATACTCGAGAGCATTACGTGACATTCATCAGAATCAAGATTATATATATATTTTTATATAAGGCGTGGAACGTAATAATATATATGTATATATATACACATATATAGAACGTTTCTTGTTTAATCAAATTCTTTAATCTAATAGTATAAAGTAGCACTGGTTCACTTACCTGTGTTCTATTTATATTAACAGGTCTTCATATCTATTGAAAACTAGTATACAAATTTTGGTTGGATACTTAAATAATCATGTTAATCATTCATCCAAGAAGATTGAAAGTGTCACCAAACTCTGTCCGAGGAATGAGATAATTGACATCTTGACAGTTCATTCGTCATACTCGGCCATCGAGAGTTTTCTTGCAATCCTATTATGATCTGATGTGTATAGATGTACTGTTAAATTTTGATTAAAGTTGGGGATGGTGCATCACAGAAACAGGAGAATGGATACAAGAAAGAAAGTCAAATAATTGACAACTATCCAATCGCCGTACCTGTTGCTTTGTCAATCTAGCTGTCACATTGCACAAGATCTATGGAACTTTTTCAAGTGTGGTCCAAACTTAGTCTGAGCTTATAAATTGCTAGGTCGCATTATCCTATTCTATAACGTAGCATATAGAGTGCAAAGCTAACAAATAGCTGTATCTAAGGCTCTTTGTCTTTTATGACGTAATTTTAAGATGACGGATTTACGTTCGTTGCAACGTGATTATTATATGCGAGTCTTTACCACCGTTGGCTTGAGAGCTTAAGCTTTTGCGATCGATACTCCATGAGACGTGCACGAGAATACATAGAGTTTTATGTACATAATATTAACAGAGTATATACTGTACTTGTACGACGAAGGTAACTCCATGGAAATTCCCAGGGCGATTAGAATGAATTGTAGAAAATTCTAAAAACATTTTCTTCTTTTTCAATGTAGATCCTAAAGCAATTAATTCATCATTAAATATTAGTTAGTGTAGCACGCGGAGCAATGGCTTTCAGAAAGTGGACCTGTTGCGCTACGGTATAAGAATGGATTTCCCATACCCACTGTATTCTATAGAGTCAAATATTTCTATAATATTATAAATTGAAAAGTTGAGCTTGTTTTTATGGTATTGGCAAAGTAAGGTCACATGTGACTATCTTTGCATAACTTAACAGACAATCTCGGAGAGACTTATAAAAAGTTAAGATCCATCACGTTCTTCGGATGGCATTTTTCTTTTCTTTATTCAGTCTTTCTTATTATTATGTCCCACCAGGCGCACGGCGTCAAGGGAATTGAAAAGAGAACGCGCGGAGGTGAAGTAAATTAAATATTAAAATGTAACGAGGCTGCAGAGCGCTGATAGTATCGATGTACATAAAAAAAAAAGAAAAAATTTACGCTGGAGTCGACCACTGTCACACCCAACGCATTAGCTAATAATACCTCTCGCTAACCGCCATTGCAACTATCGCTCGCGATGCTTACTACGTCCTGTGTTTGTATTTGCTAATATCCCATTTCTCGCGAACGAAAAACAAATATTTGTTAGGACGTCGTAGCCTGGGAACATTTAGTATTGAAACTTTCCTTCGTTAATATTTTTTCTCTCGAAGTCCATTACAATGCGTGCACTTGGCTTGAATGCATCTAAGACTGAAACTAACCGTAGAACTTTATTGGCTCATTTTATTATTCAATTATACACACTGCACTTGTCATATATTATACTCCGCATGAATTTGACTATGGTGCTTGGGTACAGTAATTTCAGTAATTTCTTGACCTATAATATTTCCAAGGCTGCACATGTTTTATATAGTTTCCAAAATTGCGTGCTTCAAATTCTTTCTGTATACTCAAACGCGTCCCGTCGAAATTTCTATTTTAAATGCGATAATAAAATTTTCACGTTATATACTGTACTTGGTATACTCAAATTTTCCACTATCTGGGTCATTATCGATTCTCTGTCCAGAACTGTTAAAACTTCTTTTAAAGTGTTTATTAGTATGGATATACATCAACGTCAAGTCCAGCAGAAACAACAGTGAACCAATCAACGAATCCCTCCAGTCTATCCAATAATATAGAACTTTGTTAAGAAATTTTCTTAGAGGAAACCAAGAAATTTAATTACGATTCAATCATCTATCACGAAAGTGGATTACTTATCATAAGCGTTCGTTGAACTCTATGGGAACGTACTGTAGAAGCACGTATCACACTGTCCCCTAATATATCTCTTATTGTTAGAAAGGAAAAGTTCTTCCTAACTTTCATGCCAGGACGTCATCGCTGATCAGAAAAGTGAATGAGATAAAAATAAATATTCAATCAATAGTACAGGAGGAAGAAGATAGTAAAGATGCTACGTCAGAATCAATCGTCCGTGTTATACACGCATAGCGCTGTAATAAATTACCTCAAAGAAGTGCCCTAGAGAACCTACACTGTCTCTCTGTGTACGACGTACGAGGTTCTCGCACATGAGCGCGCGAACGCCCATTTGGAGCATCCAACGTATTTTTAGACAGCCTGACCATTCCCGTTCAATAATAACGAACCAATATCCCTCCTAACTATTGCATTCTAGCCAGTGTCCACTTTCCTAGGTATTGTAAACAGTTAAAGGAAATTGAATGGTCTCAATCATTTTTTTTAATCATTGGATATACAAAAGCTTGATAAAAACAATGCAAGAAAAATTACTCACAGTGAGATCCTTTATTTTTATGGTACAAAAATAAATTGTATAATAAAAATTCTGTATTGTTGTATTAAACATTTGATACGTGTATTTATTTTCCAACAGGCAAAAGATCAGCTCCGAGGAAAGTAGTATAACAGAAGTGATGGCTTGGTACACCAGTGTCAACGCCGCCATGTTGGATCATTTAACTAATCAGATAAAGGAAACAGATAACAGTGGAGTCTGGAGGTATAAAAACTTTGATAACATAATTTAAAGTACTTTAGATCTTGATAATTCAAATAATCCTTAAACTAACCGCCACGAAGCTTCAAAAGTGCACTTGAAAAGGTCAAGGGTTATATTACGTTTTTCCAGATACTTGATTGCCTTTAAGAATTTACTGCGCAGCATTGAGAGCCTTGGTATCGCCTCTGTCTATGGAATCAATTACTTTGGACGAGGTATTCTCATGAGTGAAAATTATGTGAGCTACGTGCGTCACGAAACACTTGGTCGTGATCTACTCAATGGATCTCTTACCTACGTGCCTTCTCTGAAAGCTTTCTACGCCGAACTTACGCGTACCATGACCGACTATGGACGAATTAAATCTAGGTGAGAAAAGTGTTCTTATACGTAGTAAGCTTGACAAAAGAAAAAAATCAAGTCTAAATCCAGTTTACATGTAAAAATTTGGCTGAGGCACGACGAATGGATGAGAATGAAACTTAGTAACGAGACTGGCCCGAATCGAAATTGAATAAAAATTCGAATGAAGCCATTTCCATTGTTTTTGTATATTTCAAATTCAATTAAAGTACAGTCAGTTAATACTTAATACAATGCAGGCGAGAGGAGATTCTGAGAAATCGTAAAAGGGAGCCAAGCGTTGAGGACGCCATTGCTTACTTTGATAGTATGGCTACGTACGTGGATGAGCTTCGTAAACTTCAACGTGAATTGCGTCACATGATAAGGTAAGCATGGCAGAGTGTCAGTCATATTGGTTACTCTTATTAAGTTTTTATATTTAAATATTCCCGCCTTTTGACCAACCGTCTTCCTGCTCCGATGAAAAGTATCTATTTATACCATTAAGCACTGTATGCATTCACGCGATTGACTTATCTCCATTTTAATAGGGAGTACGTGAATTCGACACTGCAGGATGCCAGCAATAAAGAAGTGGCTGGTATTGCGATAGTCGTCCTGGTCCTCGTAATTTCACCCATCATTATAGTCCTGGTGCGCAATGCCGTAGCTACCATTCAGGTCGGTTCTTATAAACTTCTAGGTCATAACTCTGTTTACCCGATTGCACGTACCATGGCGGGACATATACGTATAAGAATTCTATGTAACGGGCAAGACTTTTCGAAGTCAGCTCGATACTTGGCGCCACTCGAGAAATACTCGGAGCGGAATTTACACTTGACGTTCTGGTGTTATATTGTTAATTTATTCTTCAAAGGATCCTCAGGGACGACCATGTGATCGGATTATTTTTATTTTTTAGATGTACGCAGCGAATCTGGCGCAAAAGGCTCGTGAGTTGAAGCGGGAAAAGAGAAAGAGCGATACGCTACTTTTTCAAATGTTACCGACAAGCGTTGCGCAGCAATTGAAGCAAACTCAGCAGGTATTTGAATCGTATCGACGATTAATAATTTTTATCGGGATATACAGGCTAATGAAATATAAAAACTGTAAATTATTGCTTGTTCGATTGACAATCGTGAATTATTTTATTTTAATAATTTATTTTAACAAAACGTGCTTTTATTGGGTGTATAAAGGGATCAATTGTGTTCACTATATATAAATCTTTTGTTAGGTACCAGCTGAATATTACGAGGCTGTTACGGTCTACTTCAGTGACATTGTGGGCTTCACGGAAATAGCTGCGGAAAATACACCCCTTGAGGTAGGGGACGATTTTTCGTGTTTCTGTAAGGCTTTAGGGAAGACTTGGGAAATACGAAAATTGGACTAAATTTACCTGGGAGGAAATTAACTAAACTCTCCTGGCTGGTCTTTCCTTTAACTTCCAGTATATCGAAAATGTACTTCATCCTTATATGAAGTCATGTTATTTTTCAGGTTGTCACCTTCCTCAACTCGATTTACAAGTTATTCGACGCAAGAATCGAGTGTTACGACGTTTACAAAGTAGAAACAATTGGGGACTCTTATATGGTCGCTTCTGGACTTCCAGTTAGAAATGGTAAAAGTACGAGCCCCTGGCGTTATCCACATGTCGTCTTGTACATACTCAAAGCATGCTTGGATATGTGTCGTATTGAGAATTATTCGAATTCCAGCAGAAGGTCTGAATAAATTGAAATTTTTCCATATTTATACAGGAATATACAGCTCAAATTAATCATATTTGACAGCTGTCATTCGATAACTTTAACCAATCACAACTGGACAAATAGAGACAAAGTATAAGACTTTCCATTAGTATCCCAGAATTATTATATTGAAGAAATTAATTATCCGATAGTGTTATATAAATTTGTGAATTTCTCTTGAATCAAATATTTTAAGGAAAGAAATCGCATGGCAACTGTTACTGCGGTGTGTAAGCTGATTAGTTATTTGTACATAGATTCTTATAATTTGTCCTCAATCAAGTTACATTTTAAGATAAGAAATAAGAATATTTGTCAATTGCTTTTGTCTATTTATTTTTCTAGGTGATAAACACGTGTCGGAAATTGCTACAATGGCCTTGGACTTACTAGCAGCCTCGACAGTATTTCAAGTTCCAAAGCGACCTGGTGAACGTTTGCAAATACGTAGCGGAGCTCATACCGGACCTGTAGTAGCGGGTATTGTCGGTACGAAAATGCCTCGTTACTGTCTCTTTGGCGATACGGTAAACACAGCCAGCAGAATGGAATCAACGGGAGAAGGTGTCATGTTTGAGATAAATATTCTTATTCAATTAAATTTATATTAAACCGTATAAATAATAATATAACATTTTCCATTACAGCTCTAAGAATCCATATCAGTCTAGAGATGAAAAAAGCTTTGGATGCTGTGGGTGGATTTCGAATCGAACACCGTGGACTGGTAGATGTCAAGGTAATACATACTTCGTTGACATGTGAAATGATAATGACAGTGTAAAATATATGTTAATAATTTATTTATTTCTCTCATTCCAGGGTAAAGGCCTGATGGACACGTACTGGTTAGAATGTAAAGATGGCGGCATCGCAAGGGCCGCCGAACTTGACCTTCCGTACTTCTTCGAGGACGTGCGACCAGTCTTCATGCGAAGGCTTCGCGAAGAGGGTACCCTCTGATGCGAACCATACTCTCGCCGGGATTTGTGGTACCTTAATAAACAAGGACCACTGCATCCTAATTCTTGCATTCGCCTATCCCAACCTAATCTAATTGATCATCTAAAGTGTCCCCCGGGTACCGGAAGAAAGACCCGCCTCTCACATCCAAATCTTCACATAACCCCAGTGAAAGGTCCTCAGTCACAAAGCAGCATTGAATCTCAGGACTCGATCATAACAGAGGGTACAAGATCTACCCCGCCCTGTCCAAGCTACTCGCCTAGTCAGCGAAGTCGCTACTCCCAACCTAACCTGCCAACACTTCTGGTCTCATACAACGAGTCCAGAAAAACTTCAGGATCACCGGATCGTAGGATACGCATGTCACAGCCGACCCTGAACTCTAGTTTATCAGGAATAAATTTCCTCGGCATGAATAAGGGACGATTCTCTTACTCCAGTCTGCGAGCTTCCGGAGACAACAGTATTAACTTTCAAATCGAAGAGGAAAGACTGTCTGCACCCAACGTTCAGCTGGCTGGATCCTCAGATCAAAAATCAAGACATTCACAACCTGACGTTACACGATACCTTCGTCACGATATACCAAGTAGAAGAGAACGTCTCTCCCAACCCACCCTGGTTACTGGAGATTATTATCCCGGCAGAGTACAACAGAGATTATCGCAGCCTTGCTTGAGCACTGGAAAGGAACTTCCGGTGATTCATTCTCCGTTGAAGCCAAAGAGATTCGTTTCACCAGTTGCAGTGAAAGCTACACAGAGAGACCGATTGTCGCAATTAGATTTCGGTGCCAGATACCGAACACTTCGCGACTTCCCATCGACAGTAACAAAATTCAACAGAGACCGTTTCTCAATACCGGAACTTGAGACATCAAATGATCTCAGACTAATGGCAGGAACTCCAAAGCAGAGGTTCAGCCTAGATAGTTCCTTAAATGAACCCGGAAGATCCAGGTTACTGCCAATAGCAAGTTCTCCAATTTCGGAGACTCATCCAAAGACAGACCCTCCGGACTCTTCCGGAAGCAAGGCGAAAAATCCTGCGGAGGGTCTAGAAAGCGTTTTGATAACAAGTACGACTCCAATCTTATCAAAACCAAGCACCGTCTTTCCACCACCTGTAGTAAAAGTCGCACCACCTAGAGAGAGATTATCCGTACCGGAAATACGTAACTCAAGTCTAAGACGTCTTCTCGATTCACCGGTAAAGCAGAGGCACAGTATAACCGGAAATCTCAGACAGTGCTTACTACCAATCACTAAGAATCAAGAAACGACTCGGACCAAGATCTCACCAAAGGCGCTTATTGAGGAAATTAATGAAAAAATATCCTGGAAAGATTCACCCAAAGAAACAGTTGTAATAGAACCACCTGTAAAGGAAGAACCAAAACACATTCAACGTCACTATTCCTATACGTATGATACTAAGGAGGAGAACTCTTTATTAAGTAAATTAAGTGTAGGTCCAAAGAAGAAATACCTGGAAAGTAATTTTGACAAAAACGAACAGGTTATTACCACAGTGATAGAAACGGAAATACCAATGATCCTCAGTAGCCCTAAGTACACGAAGAAGACACACGCTTACTCCTCCGAAGCGCCACGTTGGATGAGGAAGTATCTGGAGAACGAAAGTCCTCAGGTGGGAAGAAAAAATTTAAACAAAGAAAAATCAAACGTTAAAAACAATTGGATCAATTCGAATCGCGAGTCCTTGGATTCGATAGGTTCTGAGAAGACGCAGTCGGAAAAGACTCTTACCGAAAAGACACAGTCTAGATCCAACGACAGTGGTGAGAATAGTCCATTGTTAAGGAGTACTGATATACAGGCTGATCCAAAAAACAACATGAAAAATACTTATGTCAGAATCAGACCATCCAACGATGGTCAAGAGGATAAATATAAAGTATCCATTGATTCTAGCTGGACAGAAGCTGATATCTGCAGGTTATATGGTCTCGAATGTGATACAGATACTGACGAGTCTACTTCTATTTAATAAATTTATTTAATTACGTTATTTCAATATTTTCAATGAACCGGACAAGGTTCTTCATCATTAATTGATAACCAATCTTTACAGTATTACTGTGACAACCATTGCAAGATCAAGTAACACAATTGTCAAACAAGTCGAAATTTAAGATTTTTTAATATATTGTTCATATACTATACATTTATTCATTCCAGTACGGTATAAGATCTTTTATTAATTCTCTATTTTATTATTAATGACAAATCTCTAAAGAGACTTATGAACAATATTATGACAAAAGATAAAATATGAAGATATAAGACAGGCCTAGACGAAATGCTGAAAAACTTTTAAAAGAAGAAAGAGGAACAAAATATCAATGTCTATAGCGCAGCCAAAATTATATGTGCATTTTAATCAAGAAGTAAAGCGAAACGTGACAGGACCTTCCACAAAGGAGTAAAGCAATCACGTTAGTGAATTAACTCAATAAGGATTGAAAGATTTTCAAAAAGTTTGAAGGTACATGAATATAACGTATCCTAATGAAGATTCCATGTTTCAAGGAGTATAAAAATGGAAATTATCATTAAAAGCTCTTCTTCGTCGAGAACTCGGGTACTGCACTTCCTTTATTTAAATTATATTAAGAACGCATCTTGCATCGCGCTTACTACAATATTTATTGTCTCCTAAGCTCCTAATAACACTAGTCATTAACGCGTCGCACACGTCAGAATTAATAACGGTAGGAGGGAAGATAATAAAATGGATGTCGAAGAAAGAAGAGGAAGAAGAATCTGAGAGAAATAGTGAAAACAAAACCGGAAGTAAAAGTCTCTCGACTCAATATTAAGAATAATATTTTATTTAGCTTTCTCTATTATTTGTGTCTTTTGTAGTTAATCCCACTGTCAAAATTATAATCGCCCTGTGTTTAAAACGTTCGACGCGTCTATAATATGATCGATGTAATTACAACTAGCCTAGAAAGTGTATAAAATCATATTGATTTCTATATCGATTGTCTAATGTCATTCTCCTACTCCTTTCATTTCATTATTACAGGTAGGCTCTTCATACTACATACAGCGATGCACGTGTACACTTTGGTTTCTGTACTAGGAAGATTATATCAGGCTTTATAAAAGGTTTATGTAAGGCTTTTCTTTTCCCATGGGTTTTGTTATTGCGTGCATTTTAATTTTCCAGTATATTATACTCGATCAGTCGTTACGAAATGGTATTACTTTAACGGATTATTCGTATCTAAGTTTTACGTAACAGCGCTATAGTAGGCCTTGTTCACCGAATGAAAAACAATGCGTTTAATCGATTGCGACGTAAAAAATCTGTACTAATGGCCAAAATTTTAATGAATAATTAACCCTTCTTCCGTACAATTCTGCTAAAGCTTCGCTTGGTACAATACAGAGATTTTTAGGATTTTTAGGTTAAGCTATATTACTGTATGTAATAGCTGCCCGCCGATGGAGCTGTCTATGTCAGTATTACGAGGGTCGGTTTTGCGCGGGCGCTAAACTTTCCTTGTCGTGCAAAAATCCAGCTCAGGTAAATCTCCCAGAATTCAGTTCGCGACCGTTCACAGTTATACGAAGAGAGCCTTTGAACAGTTGACAGGTAGAAATTGAAAAAAGTACTCAATCTCTTTATACCTTTGTTCGTACTACTTTTGAGATTGGGATTTACTTATGAACGTCACTTTACCGAATGTATTCTACGGAATAAAATTACTTGAGAAACGACGAAACCGATTTTGGTTACCAAGGTAATGTGTGCTGTTTTAATTGTGTCGTGGGAATATTTGTATTTGTTTTTTTTTTGTTTATGAAAGGAACACGTACATGTTCGATGATTATATCGAGATCGAATATCGAATGATTTATTGCTGATCGATTTATGGAGAATCAAAGGACGATTTGATTAAAAGATAATTTAAAAAACTTTTCTCATTCTTGTTGTTCGTATTTTTTTCTTTTTTACATATTATCGAGTGTTTTGGATTATTTCTCGGCAAGTATTTGAAGTTTACTTGTTACATAATATTGTTTGTGCTTTTTAATTCACCCGGTCTCACATGTCGATCATTATTTGTTATAATTAGGATGAAGGTAGTGCATTTGACAAGAAATTAAATTGCCTTTGATAATATAGGGGCAAATGATTAAATGTTGAAAATTTAACCTAAAGCATAATCTTGATATCTATGCCATTGATTTTTTCGAATTAAGATATAACTTTGTAAAGAACAATTTTTAAGGGTGTTATTTTTTTAAATATAACTACTCGTATTTTTATTCGTCATTTTTTCAAAACATTTATCGGCACTCGATAGAAGTGAATTTATTGCATTGAAATTATTGGATCTCAATATTTATGTAATGTAACCGATAACCTTTTATCTGATACATATATTGTCGATAGATCGATATATGATCAAATATCATAATCACAGCCACTGCCCAAATACCGAAATAAAAAATATAAGGACACGACACAGTGATAGGAATTTTTTAATGCAAATACATTTTTCTTGTAACTGTCTTGTTTCTTGTAATCCGATTAAAACTGAATTTTTAGCTTATGCAACCCTGGTCAAATTTTGTGTTGATACATCTATCTAGTTCTACATCCCTATCTAGTTCCCCATTAGGCCAGTCTAGATTTAACTAGGACCTCGACGTTTCCTCAATTTTGATAATAAAATTTTTACTGCAAAACAGTCACTTATATCTTATAAAAGTATTATAATTATAAATTTTTAAAGTTCACGAGAACGATACGATTTTGTTAAGGTGAAATTGATTTATTACGTAAAGCATAATTGAAGATAAATTATGGAAATTGTTCATTGCCAAAAATGAGGGAAATATCAATTTTATGTCGAGCAAATGTAAGAGACTCGTCTTGAGTCTTTTTTATAATTACATTTTTGTTCTCTTTCTTTCTGTTTCTGTTCCTCTCGCTTTGGATCTCCCTTTCCCGCCTACTCGACGCAGCTAAAATTCAACACGTCAGGATGCACTTAATTCCAATTCCTGGCAAGAGCTCGCTAAGGATATTTCACTGCAGTAATAGCGGCATTCCTTAAACTCAGTAACTACCAAGCCACGGATTAGTACACTTTAGATTCTTGTTAATCGCACATGCAATCGAACCAACCAGGATAAATTTAATTCTCCTAGATTTCGATTCCACCCGTTCCATAAACATAGACATTTTTGATTCACGTAGTGCCTATCGCACGCGATTGTCAGAGACGTTATTAAAAACCACGACAGTGATTTAATATAATAGTAATAAAAAAAAAACTTGATACATTAAAAAAGGTAATTTTAGAACTCGTAACAAACTTTCTAAAATAAAGAATCCTTGTAAGAATCAATAACAAAAACGGAATACAAGACTTGTGATAAACATATGTAGGTAGGTACAATCTTTTTATCTTATTTATTTGCAAATCGAATTATTCTATGTATACAATGACGGTTCTTCTTGTACCCTACGTAATTTCTTAGAGCTTCGATGAATAACAAGAAATACGTCTATGCGTCGTTATACATATATATTATGCATTCTAAGAAGAGTCAAGATTTCTTGAATGTTTAGATTGAAAACAAATCTCAATATCAGAGGCACGGCCATGAAATCGTAGACAACGAAGTTCATCTCCGGTATCACATATTTTTCATTGAACCGTAAATGCTTTATTATTATAATTTCTTCGCCACGTGCAACTGCGCTACAAATCTGTATAAATCTTAAACGAATATGTAACGTTTACTTACGCTATTTATACTCATTCCATATATGTATAAATAGTAAAAAGAGCTGATACTGACACAACAAAAATTTAAATCCCACTTCATCAAAGAACGGTTATAATTATTTTCCACTGCATCGAGAAAGTTCTAAAGACTTTCAATTTTCCGGGCGATAACGAATGACTAATCGGATAGATGATACCAATTAGTTAGAAAGAAGAAATTCAATTAAGAATAAAATGTGAGATAACGCATACCGTTCCAAGTTCATGGCATCAGAGGGTTCAAGTTCGTAATCAAGTATAAAAAGTTTATTACTAGGCATGAATTATCTCGCATTTCTCCTCTCGGTTCTTATAACGGATATAGATACCTTTCTATCTTGATTACCCTGAATGGGGTGGTATATTGTTTTAAGGTTCGAAAGACAATTTAATTGTCGATTGTAAATCTATTTTAATTGCGAGGCTTAGAAACTAAGGATTAGTATACTCGAACGCACATAAAGGCATTTTTTAAATGATCTACTAACCTTAAAATGATTTTTGTATAACTGCAGAGCTTCGATTATGAAACTGTCAATTGCCGAACAGCCAAGACCACGAAGAATATCCAGTGGGACAAAAACAGAAACAACGGAAATAATGAACGAGGTAACGCGCATTATGCTTTAAGTGTAATGAAGAGGTTATGATTCAAAATCGCACAAAAATTGAACCGAACAATTATCTCAGGTGGGAGTAAGAATGGGCTGCTTCCGTGTTAATCCAGGATCACGAGAAGGACGACGGCTCTATTTAATACAAATGATCCTACTTCCGTTTGTACCGATTATCGCTTTGATTGCTCAAAGTTGTCACAACATGGCTTCCGCTTCCCGTGCACTTCGCTATGCCGAGTATACTAAGCAACAGGTTACAATTACATACGCTTTAACGATTGTACCAACCTAATCCAATTAATTTTTGAACAATTTCTTGAGAAACTATATTTTTTCCTAAACAAAACTTTAGATCAGTCTCACAGTTGAACTCGGTCGGTTACTTGTGGCTTTTCAAAAGGAACGAGCTGAAAGTGCGCTTTACATTTTTGGAAAGAATGAGAACAGGTGGGTCCTATGTAAATCGATAATAAAATTCATAAGCGTAATATCTCGATAACAATTTGTCATTTGCTTAGCTCAGTTGAATTGTTATGACATTCAAAAAAGTTGTCACAATGACAGAATTGTCATGGTATGAAAATATATGAGATTCTGGATCACGAATACGAGTACAGCTTTCGTTGAAAGCAACTGATATTTTTGTGCTTTTCAAATGCAGGACGAGCTTGAACGATACATTTTTTCGCACCGACGTCGTCCTCAGGAATATCGACAAGACTATGAGCAACGACGATTCCACCGGAAGCATATTGTTGCACTTGGCAAATTTTAGGTACATCCGTTACGCATATAATAAGAAAGGCAGCTAAATTCCTAGATGTTAATAAATAATGTGCATCCGAAGAATCAGCAAGCTCAAAATTTAATTTTCTAATACAATTTTAAAGCTCTTTCGATTCCTTGTTCGAAGCGTAGTCGTAATAAATGTCTAGGAATAAAATTGAAGACGCCAACTAGTCTATAATTCGTTTCAGCTACATACGGAATGAAATCATCGAAATGGCGTAAGTCGATGAATCTTCTTATTCGTGGATGACTTATGCGATCGGTACGAAGATCAGGATTATTGGAATGAAGTCGGCATCGGAATCTCTTAGAAACCTTTTCCGGATGCAATGAAATTATAATGAAGTGTGACGAAACGAAGTTAATTAGTAGTTCCGACGTAAACAAGGCCAAATTTGCATGCTAATGTTCAAGGTTCTCGTGGACGAGTTTAGACATGTCGACTGGTTAAAATTCGAGCTTACACTTTAACGATCGATATACCAGACGATTTAAATGCTTCAATATTTCACATCGCGCGAAAATGCAGAATCTTCATTTACCCATATGCTATTTATTTTGTACAGGATTGAAAACTCGTCCGTCAAAGGTGAAATAGCTGAACGTACAACCAGTTGGTACGTCAATGTCAATCATTACATTCTTGAGCAAATTTCCCGAAGAATTGGAGGAACGGCAACAGGTGACACATGGAGGTATACAACTTGATGTGACATCTGTCAATATTTGCATCGTCAACTGTAATTAATTGATTATAATATTATATTCAACGCCATTATATACTATTCCAGATTGATGATCGCCTACAAGTACATATTACAGGCTATAGAGCATCTGACTATATCCATAGTATATGGATTGCAAAAATACAGTAGCGGCCACTTACTAATTCCTGGACTAATGTCTTACGTAGAGCATGACACACTTGCACATGAGTATTTGAATGCCATAAATCATTTCGCGCCGAATCTTACAAAGAAAACAGAGCAGTCCGATGTATACGGCCTAATGATGGATAGGTATCAATATCTATCTGCTTTAATTTCTGCAGCTTTAATCATATAATAGTATACAGTGTATCCATGGCTCAATAGCACTGGGTTGTTTTATATTTCAATACAGAATAGAGGTTTCGTTTTGTTTCATAGTCGCAGACATATTTACACGAATGAGATGGGACCTTTTGACAAAATGAATACGGTTAATTATTATTATACAATAATGGAGGATTACGTGCACTTGCTACGCAATTGCGAGAGTGAACTGCAAGAGGCAATAAGGTAGATCTTGATATTAATATTTATTATTTACAGTTACATTATAGTATTTAATATTCTATGTGGTTTTGGCAGATTTTGTTTACTTTTATTGTACCGTTTTACTTGCAATTAAATTATTTTATACTTTAACGATAGGCAGCAACTTTATGTCGAAATGAGATCTGCATCCAGTCAACAAGCAGCTGTAATAGCCATTTTGGTTTTAATACTTATTATATCACCTATCATTATACTACTGGTACGAAACGCTACCATGACCATTCAAAAATTTGCCGATACGTTAGTATTAAGGGCGCACGAGCTCAGGTATGACAATTATACTTTTTTTATATTTCTTTTCGAATTTTAGTCAAATTTCTTTTCAGATGTGAGAAGGGTAAAAGCGATCGGTTACTTTATCAGATGTTACCACCTGCAGTGGTTAAGCAGCTCAAGCAACAAAGACAGGTAATTGTTCTTTTGACAATCATATGTAATTCGATGACTCGTTCTGCAATAAAATGATGTATTCTTGTATAATGTATTCTTTGAAATTTAATACCTTGTCATAGGTGCCAGCAGAGAACTTTGACTCAGTGACAATTTATTTCAGCGATATAGTCGGCTTTACTAAATTAAGTGCCAAAAGCACGCCCATGGAAGTGGTCAATTTGTTAAACACACTTTACAGACTGTTTGACTCGCGAATTCGTAAATACGACGTCTACAAGGTAGAAACCATTGGAGATGCGTATATGGTAGTCAGTGGACTACCACAGAGGAATGGTATGTGTACTCCATTTATGATCTGCTACCTCATAATGTGAATGAGAAATTTCATATACTTTAACATAGGTAGCCGTCACGTAGCCGAAATTGCAACGATGTCCCTGGATTTATTGGCTGGTATTCGGTGCTATGTAATACCTCACATGCCAGAAGAGAAACTGGAAATTCGAATAGGAATTAATACTGGACCATGTGTTGCTGGAATTGTGGGAACCACCATGCCACGTTATTGTCTCTTTGGAGATACCATAAACACAGCTAGCCGGATGGAATCCACTGGGGAAGGTTTGAAGGGTTAATTTACATTTTTAAGGTATTCGAGTAGTTTTGTTCCATTGTCAATTTCTGATCTTGCAGCTATGAAGATACACATATCTCAAAGTACAAAGGAAGCCCTTGATCTTCTTGGGGGTTATACAACCGAGCTAAGAGGAAGTATGGAAGTCAAGGTGAGTATGTAGTAGATAAAGAGAGGCATTTAGTGAGCACATTACCATAACAGTTTTTATAGCTGCGATATGACAAAAGAATCATTTTTATGCTAGGGCAAAGGGCTGATGAATACGTACTGGTTAACTGGTAAAGATTGCACACCAGAAACACTGATGGATTATGAGGATATGCAAATAGCACCAGATGATATTATCAACCCTGAATTTCTTCAAATAATAAAAAGCGATAATGAAATATTTTATAGTTAAAAAGTAGCTATGTCCATAGAGCTATTTATGTGAAGAGGAACAGAAAATCTCTATTTTATGACATGGCAGGAAGGTGGCGTTTTAAAAATTGCACTGAAGCACCTACTGATGTAATGATACAATGACTGTATATTTTTTAAAGAATTTATTTTGTCACACTTTTCACACTCGTGAAATTTCAGCTACACTTACATTTTGTTCTACGATTCACTATTTGTAATACATCTAGTTATCTTGTCTGTCACACGTCAAATGTTTGACAACTAAGAATCGACAATATGCAGCAGAGTTATCAATTATCATTGTTCTTCATATTAATATCTATTTTGCATACGTAACCTACGAGAACTTTAACTTTTAGCATAATTATGCTTTAATCAATTCATTTTGCATATATCTGTTCATGCGTACTTAACTATCTACTTAAAATACACACAATGTCAAGTTTTTCACGCGCTACGATATGCAATAAATGCATGAGAGTCACTGCGAACAGTTAAGAGTAAAAAATCAAAGAGATCTTCCCTTAGATCACAGAAACTATTTATCAGAATATATACACATCATACCACGATGTGAATAGTTAACGAAGAAACAAATGTTACAAAATATTTTATCCCAAGACCTTCACCTGTAATTAACTAATAATGCAATGCCCATAAACAATGGAGCCTTGTACATATTTAACAAATTTTCATTTTGAAACGTCTAAGTGAACAGTATTTAAAATTTTACATGCATGTACAAAAAGTATCCACAGATTAATGCACCCATCGGCGTCTATCTTTACAAATATATATTAAATTTTGTTTAAAAAAATGAAACAAAAAACCTAACTGGTTCCTCTCTAAAACGTCAAACTCTAGAGTATCTCTCTTTTAAACTAGATCACAATTATATTTAGCAACATTCACAAGGAATTCCTTAAACCCTAATGAGTAATCTAAATCTGTGCGCTTTAGAATTGTATTGCCAATGTAATTAATCTTAAAGGACTTTTAAGATGTATTTTGTAGATAACACTGGCTACCGTATAGAAACAAAAACCTATCTATTTGAAACCAATTTAAAAGGAACAAGATGATTATTTGAAAGAAGAGTGTAATTTAACCTAAAATATTCTCAAAATGTTGTTAAATAATTCTGGCAGCTCTGTTCGGCATGGCAATAATAGTATAGTTATCGAAATTACTATACGACATTTAGAACCTAATATATTTTATAGTTGAAATAGTTCCTACCCGTTTCTGATGGAAAACAAAGATGCTTTCAACTGCAATCTCTCGGTTATTTTATACCATATGATTTTTTACTCTTATCATAAACATGCTGTTATCTAGACATCTCAAAATAAATCAAAGGACTGTCCTACAGACATGTAGGGTAGCATCAGAGAATTGCTTTGTGGCGGAGACGATGTTCCTTCAGACAAGGCATAGAACAAAAACGATTAGCATTGTATTCAAAAGGCACTTCGCCACTCATATCGGAGCCACATTGGAAACAGCGCGATTCGACTTTGCCGCCTTGTTGCCGAATTCGATTCTCAGCTGCCAATGCTCTCTGGTAACAAGAAAAAAAGTTAAATGTAAGTACATAATGTACAAAGTAAAAAGTAATGCACCGATATAAGATCTGTTTAAGTACCTTCTCTCTGTCACTAAGATGAAGAAACCTCTGCCTTGCCTCTTCTTCTTGTTTTTTAATCTCAAACTCCTTCTTCTTCATCTTCTCTTTCTTACGTTTTGCCCTTCTCAGCTCCTTCTTTTTCTCGAGGATCTCTTGCTCCATCTCGACAGTCATTGGTCCAGGTATCCGAGACTGGTACAACGAATTATGAATATTTCGCATAAAACTATTTAATTCGGTAGAATACTAATTGTCAATTTTGACTGACCTTATCGTAATTAAACTTTTCAGGATTCTCGCACATAAATCGTCTGAAGGTATTTCTTGTTTCTTTATCCGCAGCGGTTACGTAGGGTGTTTCACGTTTTTTATTTTTATTGCAAGGATCTGATCCAATTTCGAGCAAAGACCTGTTAGATAAAATTACTGAAGTAATATTAAATAATTACAAGTGATAAAAAAATTATTATATAATAAAAAAACACTTGCCAAACTAATTTTACATATCCCTTAGCAGCTGCCATATGCAACATTGTATTACCATCTGTGTTGGGGTCGTTTACGAGCTTAATGACATCATCCATTGTAATAAGTGTAACGGAATCTAAGGCTTGCTCCTCTTCTTTGCTAATTTGCTCTTCGACAACCTGACATCTACGAATCTCAGTTAAAAGACTTTCCACAGCTGCGGATAGTAACTCAATATCCCCAAGCTTACAAGCTGCCCATAACTTCTGCTTCACACTGACTAATACTTCGTTCACCGGCATTTCTAAATTGAAATTCATTTACCATAAGCGATACAGAATTAAAAATGTAAAGCCAAAAATGTCAACTCAACACAGTACCTTCGTTGCGGTCCTTTTTAACTTTTCTTTTCTGCCGTCGAATTTTTTTACTCTTCATATATCTAGGAACAGTATCCTGGAAGGCTTGCAAATGGTCATTGAATTCAATTTCAAAATCTTCTTGTATCAACGGAATGTCCATTATGTTACCACTAGAACATTCCTCCTTTTCGTCAGTCTCCGATCCTGAAGATGATTGAGCTAGTCGAGCCACTATATCTGCAATATAATATATTATAAAACTTCCTTGTTACACTGTTGTTAATGTCATATCTGTCTGAAGAGTAAAGTACCTGGTAGCGGACGTCGTGGACTTTTTCTAGGCTTTGCTCTGTCTATATGAGAACGTGGACTTCTGTATTGTCTTTCAGGTGTTGTTTGCAATGAGTTTTTCGTCTTTTCATTATTCTGCACCTCGCTAACACCGTCGGTTCCGGCATTAGGATTACTTTTATCATCAAGAATTTTCTCAGATGTCTCCTCTCCATCAACCTTCGAGACCTTTTTACGCATAGGTTGACGCGGTGAGATGGGAAAGCAATCAGTGAACTGTGCTGCTGATCCTAATCAACATTTATCCAACTGTTATCATAAATGTTCCACGAGAATCGTGATAATTATTTACCATAAATTTCCATTGTGCTCAGTATATCATACACTCGTTTAACTTCGCTGAATGTCGCTCGCGCCGTAGGAAATGGCACAGGTCTTAGTCTCGAATCATTTTTATCTAATGATGGATTTTTCCCACCAAAAAGAACTGATCTATTGTAAGGACCGACAGCTCTATATAAGATCAATGAAGAATTGGCAATTTCCGTAGACCAGGATTCTAATATTTCTTGTACATGCTAGAGGAGTATTAGACGCGTAAGTGTTTTGAATAATATTTAATATACTTATAAATATTTTTATAATTTTTATATACCTGAATGAGGGAGGCTCTATTATAACGACGTAAATTTGCACCAGCACTTTTTGGATGACTTCCCATTGTACGCATGTCTCGCGAACATTGCGCACCGCCTTGTTTTGCACGTACAGTATAACTGTGAAAAGTTTTGTGCACTACTGCCTCACCGCCTACAATTAATGTTGTAAATATACCATGCAATTTTTAATTATTTATAATATGCTAACTTGTTTGAAATTTATACCTTGAAATACTGCAGCTGCTACATGGCCTCCACCGAGCATTATCACGGTCCAATTGGTTTTCTTCCCGCTCTCCAAAGCCTGAGCTATTAACTCGTTATCTTCTTCGGGAACTTCCTAAAATTTAATTGCAACTCTCCTGATCGGACAACTACAGACCCGCCATGATTTTCTAACAAAATAGACGAGATCACAAGATAATATATGTGAAATATGCACAATGTTTGCAATCTTGGGCACATGTGAACTATCACAGTTATTGCCAGTAATTTACTGGATATACTTAGAAAACTTTATTGTCAGTTGAACATCCAATCTTGCTACTTTGTGGTATGTTTAATGACAGAGATGACATGTGCGTAACATTGCTGAATAAAAGTGACCAAGCTTATTGAGTAATGATAAGTACCTTCTTATTGTGAAGTAAGCATCTGTATATACTGAAGATATTTCCTTCGTCATTTTCAAAGAAAATTTTAGAATGGCGACTTGCCACTAGTAATAAATTTTTCTTTTTTTTCAAAACTTCCTCATCATTTTCTGTATCAGAACTATCAGAAGTAAATTCAACTGTTTTATTACTATTCTCATGCCTTTTATTCTTGTTATCGATGGATTTTGGACTGGTCTTAGTTCCTGATTCTTTACTACTAGAATTTCCATTTGGTGAACTGCCTGTATCTGAGGTACATGTTTCCTCTTCATTTTCTGATTCTGATTCTGTACCAGATGTGCTGGATACATCGTCTAGAATCATATAAATAATGATTATTCAAAACTATTAAGGAATGATTGCTAATCGAAAAAGGTTTATAAAGACAATGTGATTACCTTTGTCAGCTAATAAACCAAAATCATCTTCGCTAATAGATTTAAGGCCATGCAACCGTTGCTTAAGATTATAGCAATGCCAGTCTGATTTATAATGAACACGTTGCTTTACTTGATCCTCAAAAAGAATGTTGCAGAATGAACAGCTTAGTGAGTCAGATACAACTAAGTCATCAAGTTGGCTGAGTATCTTTTCTGTGTCTGAAACTGATAATTTTTGTTCATGAGAATATCTTATAAATAAAATTTAATATATCCCCATAAGTTTTATTTGTTAACTATGCATATTTGATTAGGATTATTGCACCGCCTGAATATGGTTCTATCCATTCGATTTCTATTAATTCACATGGTAAAACCATATTCAGGTAGTAGAATAATACTGAATAACCATTTATATATGATTCATTGTATATATTCAAACCAATAGTGCGATTGACAAAGTAAAAAAATGTAAATAGTATTAGAATTACCTAAAGCAAATATTAACATCTAATAATTTGGTAATTTTTCTGTTTTCGCCATTTTACAATCTGTTGCAATTATCAGTAATGAATAAATTGTAGTAATTTAATTTTCCATATGGAATTTTATATGTTCGTAACCCAAAAGAGTAAGACTGCAGAATACGACTTCCCGAAAGACTACATGTAAGAAAAATTAAACAATCGACAGCTAACTTCAAATAGGAGTCATATTCTGAAGTTTAACTCCCAAAGGTAACATAAAACATTGTTGAAAAATTAACTAACATTTTGACATGTGTCAAAAAATAACTCAAATACTAGTATGGTGAACATAACACAACAGTCTAGATTATTTGCAAATGCGTACTTAGATAAGCTAAATGGTATATGAAAATTTTGTATAAAATGAAAAAGCGTTTCAATTATTATAGCGTAAATCTTACCAGATGTAGATTTGGATTGCATGCATTGCGCCACTTTAATTCCTTTGGTGATCCTATTGAAATCCTCTTGATTATATATTTTATAAGTTTGATGATTCATGATTGAGTTCTCTGCCTATATATTATCGTTCTACTGTGCACCAACTAGAAATATGCTGCAATACAAGATTTACATAAATATTACTAAATTTGCGAAAATTGTATTGAAAATTTCCAAGATTACAGAGAACCACAGAGAACTAACGACAAACAAGAGGCCGTGCCAAGCACCTACTAACTTAGATACAAACATATACTACACTTATCAACTTATAGTTACATCATCTTGCGTATTACTCATTGTCAAAAATTCTAGGAACTTTCACAACAAAAATTTCTCGGATAGAATATATTTTTTGCAATTCCTATATTTACAACGCAAACTTTGAATATAATGGCGTTTATAAAATCATGCATCGTAACATGGGTTTCTTAAACGCGTATGCATTTTTAAATTGCGTTACCTGATTCGTCTGATGAAAGATGCCAGAGTTTCAAAAATTAGCATGCAGGATAAATTGTCACAAATTGAAGAAGCATGGAATAGGTGCAAAGAATTTGACAATAAGATATGATGATTTAATTTATATAATTTATTAGTTTATTGAAATTGAGTACAACTTAATGATTATGAAATGTTGTGTTATAATCAGATAATAAATATTAAATCCCAAACAGATAGATTTATCTTAATGAATTAAGTAGTAATTTTCAGAGCAATACGTAGAACCTAATACATCTTCATTGTGTGAAAAAATTTCCATAATTTAATATGGATAGATTTTAATTAATGTCCCAAATGCAGTTGTTTGCCATATACCATATTATGTTGATCCATCTATAATTATTTATAAAAATCATAAAATGAGAAGTTTACGATTGTCTCTTGTGTCGACTAGATGTTTCTTACAAATATTTTCATAACTTTTATGCAGCTATTATAAAGAACCATAAAACTTTAGATATTAAGGCTGCTGATATGTACAAGCTTAAAGTTATATTGATAATTATTGTGATTTCGGCAGTGTGTCAAGTTGAAAGGAATTACCACTATGCACATAAATAATGTTTTTAATTCTATAGCTTTACAATGCAGTTGATAATATAGCTTTTGTTAACATCAATGATCAAGTTAGGTACATCATAATTGAAAACTCCTTAAAAAAAAACTAAAAATAATACTTTTTAATGTAAGTTAATTTTGAGCAAATAAAATAACACATTGGTATTTTAATAATGCTCAAATTCATGATTTTGATCATAGCAAATAATTAGTAAATGCATTATACTGATTGTTCATTATTGAATTGTAGTAAAGCACCGGTAGCACAAACTAATTGAATAATTCATTTGAAAAGAGATAATAGGATCACAGCAAACTACATATCAGATCAGTTTTTATAAGTACACAAACAAAAAGTTATTTAGTATCAAAGAAGAAGTAAAACAACGTTTTGTGAATACTGAACTGCACAGTACACCGGAATTAATTAATCTTGCGGCCAATTAGTCAGTCTTAAATACTTGATGCTTATAATACAAACGCTAAATAACGTTTTTAAATATTAGTTAATCTCTTTGTACCATAGCAACCGTTCAGATGCAAGTTTGCAAAAGCATAATAGTATCAGTAGTAAGTATCAATGTAGCACAAAATAGCCTTGTGTGCTTGACATTAAATATTTTCATAGAACTCATTTCTTTTTAGAAGCACGCATTTGTATATACATTCTTTCTCTTTTAGTATATAATGTACTCGTAACTTTTCTCTACCTATATATCAAACAAGCCTGAGAGTAATATTTATATGTGGCACTGCTTTGTGTACCATACTAGAAATACTTTTGAACCAACCGTACTGCATAAATTAATACATATATTCTTAGTTTAGTAAATAACTTAATACTTATTCATATAATTGCTAATGTTGATCATGCTTTGTAGCAGTAGCAATAATTATAGAGATTTAAATATTTAAATAAATAGGGATATAACCAAATAATAGGGTATGCTTTCAAGTAACATAGCATATGAACTGGAGTAGTAAACTTCGTTGTACAATGAACACTTCATGGAGAAGCTGACATTACAGGCACATGTAGACAAAAATCAGAAATCCAATCAAGACTCCAACAAAATAGTTTATCTGCAATCTGGCACTTGCAGGAATTCTGGAAAAAAATCCAATAATATTTATAGATCTTTATAATTTTACAAAATCAAATGACTAAAAAACAAATTATACACATGCATAGCAAACATCTTGTTAGTACTTCATAAGCTATACATACTTGCATTAAATTACATTCAAAGTATCGATACCCTTAAAGTATTCTGAAGGAAAAAAGTGAAGTTGTAATAAATAATTTAATACTAGTTTTTTATTTGCACATGCTAAAATCAATCTTAAACAATAAAGCCTCCACATAATACAAACAATAAATGCAATCATCATTAACATGTTTCATGTCAAAAAATAATAATAAATAATATATCTACTTATCTGTAACTTTTATATTTTAAGTAAACTAAAAAAGTTTGAAGAAGAGGGTTATTAAAAACAATAATTCGATTGCTACGATAAACTTGCAACAATACATAATTAAAATTATAAAGAAATAGATGCTACTGTGCATAGCCATACCATTACATGATTTTATTCTCAAGAGAACTATAAATTATATGATGCATTTCTACAGCCAAATACAACTTACCGTTGTTTTGAAGGGCTAAAGGGCGATGGTGGGTTGACTCCAGGAATACTGCTGTCCTTGTATATGATAAACCATGTGAAACCCATCATTGCCAGCCCACTCAATGCCGCCCTTATCAACCATCCGTATCTACTGGATATACCAATTACAGCATCAGATACAGCCTCTTCATATCGGTGACTGGCATTAAAAAATTTCTCACTGGCAGAAGCCAATTGTTTCCCATCAAACTCAACTGAGTGAGGCAGACTTAGAACGTTGGATAGATGGGAGACACGAGAAAGGGTTGGTAGCGATGGTAGAGTGTATTGACCGTTAATTGACCAATGCAATGCACCTCCTGAAGGTGAGATATAATTAATTGATTTCAAGCAAAAAATATAGTCATACGTGACCATTGTAATATGACAACTTCATATCTTCAAAGATAAAACAATTGCTTACAAAGATTTCATACATCCTTGTTGATCCTTAGAAAGATTTAACAAAAAAATAAATACATGCAACATTCTTGATTCTTATTATAGCATCAAGTTTATAAAACATAGTCTAATCTTATAAATGATATCTGTATACAACTATTAAAACAAAAAGTATATCTTGTTTTCGTAAATTCCACCTCATTTTTACACGTCTAATAGACCATTGTGGCGTCCTTTCTTTAGGCTTGTTGATATGCACCTTAAAAAAGTATGTCATGACGACGAACGGGATGATGCAATTTTATGAGTCGAGGACATGACCCCCAACAAATTTGGTCATCAGATGATATAACGCAATTTTATACATAGCATATCTCTCCCAAACTACATATGTTCTGGGTATGCAAATGTTTCCCATTTATAATTGAATGTTAACTGAAGGAAATATTGTAAAATGAAAAGAAAATAATGAAAGAATATGAAGATAATGTTATAAATCCCTTGGTCGTTCCCACGAAAAATAATGAAAACAAAGCGTGATTCTTGACGCAGGCTATACCTGCATGGTTTAAGAATACATATTGGTATCTACACACGTGCGCTAGCCATTCCATGTGACACACATACAATTTAATGTAGGTATAGGCACGACTTAACCTAAGCCAGGTTATACACTCTTGCACACATTAAAGATAAGTCAACCTGGTTGCCATGTAAAATGATTGGACGCCACAGCCTTACAAACACTTTGCCGGTATTAACATCTGACTGTTCTGTCATATGTTATTAAGAATTGATAATCTTACCGTAACTGACGAATAGTTTTCCAATGACGATTCCCAATGACAGGACAAATAGAAATAAACTAAATGTCCACTCGTTTATTTGTAACTTTGTACGAAAACTGTTCTGTCCTCCTGGTACATACGTTCCCACGTATCCATTGCTTCTACCATTCGCATGATAATCCATTTTAGTATCTGTCATTTTTTAATAATACTTTAAACGAACTGACTTCTTCGTCAGAAGACTCTCTGTAGGAACTGCTGAGAACACTTAGCTTTGGAATCAAGCTAACAAATAGAGCCAAAAATAAGAATGATCAAGTGTACATCAGACTCTTGTGACGCATGCGCCATTTATAAGATGCACAAGGCTCAGACAGTAGCGTACACTGTAACAAACTGAATAAGCTATCGTTAACATACAGTTGTGATTTATAAAATTATAAAACTACTACAAACCTGTGGATACAGTTAAAAATTAACAGTTAACTGCAGTATTCTGTCTCTACAAATTTTATTATATTCCTTTATTACAGTAAATCTGAGTTTCACTCTTCTAACGCTTTTAAGTACAGTTATCTAAAACCTTTTTTCCTACGTCAGTTTCTTTGGTGCTTCAATGCTTGAATTCTAGTATATATAGCGCGATCAAGTCAAGTACACTGTTAGGATTTTTAATAACGAATATAGATAAAATCTACTGTGATAACCTTTAAGGATAGAATAAATGATACGTACCTGAATAACCGAAGTAGCGCTCTAGTGGAGGGGCCAGGCAAGTGGCAAGGGCTGACCGCATTCGTTTGTCGACAGAGTCTCTCAGTGGTTCGTAGAACGCACCTTGAGAGCGAAGTGTTTGCACGCGCGCGTGGTGTGCGGTGGTTAAAATAAATGGCAGCCCAAGAGGAGGTTGGCATCGGCGATTTCGTCCTGCTGGACGAGGTCAGCCTAGAGAAGGTTGTGGAGAATTTACGTGTCAGGTGATTATCATTGAAACGGTACCTTTA
The DNA here is from genome assembly GCA_030142655.1 of Trachelus tabidus. Lineage (NCBI taxonomy): Eukaryota > Metazoa > Arthropoda > Insecta > Hymenoptera > Cephidae > Trachelus > Trachelus tabidus. The sequence continues at coordinate 92,143 of JARQTI010000109.1, forward strand.
AAGATGCATCAGGTATGGCTCGAAAGTCGCTGATTATTATTTCCCAAGGTTGACAGGTAAAAAAAAGATATCTTCTTAGTCACGTTCTTGGTGCATCTACCCTGGAACCTCTCAATACTTCATTGAACGACCACTGAGGGCGTGGTCTCTGATTGTAGCAGGTGGTTGCGATTTGAATTTGACCCGTAGAATTCGAGCCGTATCTAGTCCTTTGGAAAGGACAAAAAAAGGAGAAAATATCTTTGTCCGTGACTAAATATGGTTTGGGGGTGTGGAATAATCTCTCTCTGTCTCTGTCTCTCTCTTTCTGGGACACTTCACTTTCTACCCTGGGATATGAGCTCATCACTCCTCTTTTCAAATGCTGACGCGAATTTCGAGGTCGTTTTGAGTTCGCACGATACACGCGAAAAATACCTTCGCTGCTTGGGATGCCCGTGACTCACCTACTTACATCCTTCCACTGACCACCCCGTATCTACGTACAGATCCTATAAAAAGTTTACTCTCGCATTTTTTATGCGATAATGATTCTCGAGTTTACGAATAATTTTTTTCTGAAGGCTTTACTTGGCTGTCTGCTTGTGAGTACGCTAGCCGCTTTCTTATCTTTTTAAAGAAAACTCGACTTCGTTGACTGCGAATTGCTTATGCATTGCGCTACTCGTTTACCGCTAATTCAATGGAAGTTATAATGCACTGAGGATACAGGAAAAACGTAACGTTGCCGATGATTTTTAAGTTAGTTCGAAGGATTTAAATTTCCGCGGATTTTTCAAAATGACGCTGTAATTCGCGCCAAAGTTAAATCTCTATTTAAATGTAAGAACTGGTATTTCGAAATTTGTATATCAACGTTAATATTTTCTTCTATTCGTATACTATTTTCAGGCATACAGTAAGGTATAAAATAGAGCGTGGGATCATTATCATGACGTTTACTATAACTGCTCATAAAACATTCACGTAATGAATAATCCTGATTCTTACGTTGACGGGTGTTCCCATTAGGCCAATGCTACGTGATTCACTTACAAGGAAGGTCACCTTACTGTACCCCCACAACCTGGGTTGAAAAAATTACGTTTTGTAGTTCACATCAAAGTATAAATCCTCACAAAAGAAAAGCTGCCCATTCGCATGTTTAAGGGGTGAAATTAATTCCTGAAAATCGGTCGTTTTTTCGTTTTTCGCTGATATCTTCGAAACCAAAATAGATACGGCAAAAGTTTAAATAGCAAAGTTATTCATTTTTCAATGCTCTGCAATAATATGTAGTTGAAAATTGTATAGAAATTTTTATTTATTTATTTTTTTTTTTCATAAAAAACGTGTTTCTTTTACATGTTTCTTCATCTGATCGTTGAAAAAGTTCTTGTTTTACCTGAAAATTAAACAAGATTGATAAATTTGTCAAAGGGAAAATGATTACATACATATATAGGTTTAGTATATCCAGGTATGCTGTTGTACAGTTTATTTTCAACAAGTGACTGCAGTTTGATGATGTTACTTCTGAAATGCACATTTATATTGCTACATACCGGAAAGAATGACTAGATCTGAAAAATGCCTAACAGAAAATCAAACACACCTAATGGTTGTATTTGTCCTATTATTCCTTTTGGAATAATTTCTAATACAATTTTTTTGTTAGGAGGAATTACTACATTAACTACTTCTGGACGATGTCCACTCCAGGAGTCGATTAAGAGCGCACTGTTGTCGCCAGCATTCGGAAAATAGATTTCGGTTAGCCACTGTTTGAAATGGTCTGTCGAAAAAAAAGAAATATTTAATTTGATTTGATAATAAACTTCACAGATAGGATATCATGAAAAAATAAAACGTAGTTTAAGAAGTCCACCTCATAATTTGATGATAAAAACATGTCATCAGTTCAAATCTACCGATTTTCAAGAATTAATTTCACCCCTTAAACATGCAAGTGGGCAGTTCTTCTTTTGTGAGGATTTATACTTTGATGAGAACTACAAAACGTAATTTTTTCAACCTAGGTTGTGGGGGTACAGTGAGGTGACCTTCCTTGTTAGAATTACTAATCTGTGAAACCTGTTGTATCTCTGTATATAGTTTATTCTACATAAAATCAGAAATCTGAGGGTATGAGTCACTATCTGAGGGTATGAGATAATATCAGGACGTCATTGGAGATTTCAGACGTTTGTCGTATGATTCAATGTGACATTCCAAATTAAATATGATTCTGTAAATTGAAGTCCAGGAAAACACATGGCAAATTCATTTATTTATTTGTCTTGCTTACAAAATCAATATTAGAGTATTCTTCTAAATAATTTATTAATAAACTATATCTTGATCATATATATTTAGTAGTTCAATTGATAATTCTCTGCATCTTATTACTATTTACAGATTTAATGGAGGCAAACTTTATACATACATTGGAGAGGTCTGTGTTAGCGTGAATCCTTATAGGACAACAAACATTTATGGACCAGATCAAATTAACAAATATAAAGGTAACCTTTCTTTTTTCAAGCAACAAATTGTTCCATGGATAAGGCTTCTGCGATGGATACTGTCATTATAAACAATCATCATACTGTCCTGCTGCTTAGTATCAATTAGATCACAATTTATAATATACGCAGTGTTCAGACAAGCAAGCTCTACTATAAGAACAGTCATGCACAACTTGCCAATGAATATGTTACCCAAATGTAAAAGGTTTTATCATATATTTAATATTAAAATAATAAAATTTCAGTTGACTGTATTCAAAGTATAATAATGGTACACTATCTAAGAGCCAAAGGCCATGTTCAGACTATAGGTACATTACAGTTGACTTAAAACATTATCAGCTATAAAAAAGATTATCAGTGTTTCTACATTATTATAAAATATCGATCATTCTTTAAAGGTGAGATAATCGATATCTTGTCAGTCCTCGAATACAAAAGATTAGGAAATGTTAGACAAGCAGAAAGCAAGTTATGTGCAAAATGAACGAGTATATCTTTAGCTTACATGTACCAGGAACTATTGATGTCTTTGCAAACGAGATAGGAGCAGGAAACGCCTGATAGCATATGAAGTCAGGGACATTTTGAATGAGTAAAAAGGCTAAGAAACGTAAGCTCGATTATTATTGAATAAGCATAATATTTATTACTGCGTATGTTTCATGATCACATGTCGCCAGTACAGTCTTTGTACTTGAGAATGGTTAAGGATATTCAAATATGTATATTAAAGATACAGATGTTCAAAATTTAGTTTGACGAAATTAATCACTCCCGTATGTTATAGCATCGCGAGTATCTCAATCGGTGAAACAGAATTTTCACTTGCATCGCGAAAAATGGTGAAAATTCTATAGACAATTGCACTTACGTAATTAGATTGTTGACACAGAGAGAGTTAGATAATGAAGGTTACTCTCGGACTCTCTTACTTGGCCAGTAATGGTAACAGGAGAAAGCTAACCACAGTTCGTCAACACTTTTGAAATGCTCAATTGTTCACTGAAACAAAACGATACTATCTATTGTAGATGTATACAAGTCGCATTATCTCACCGTATAATTTCATACAAATTTAATTACGGGTGCATGAAATCTTCGCTCTCACGTTACATCCGTTTACCTTTAATGATACAGTTTACGCATCGGTTGTTTTCTAAACGTACGATAGCGGTTTACGCACAATTAGCTGCTCATTCTCGTGACGGCATTTATATCCAGGCTTCTCCATTTAACGAATACTCTGACTATGTCTAAACTCGCAATTGGTATTGCACCAATCCACAGAGAGTTGGAGCAGTTGAATAAAAAATTACATAAATTAACAAAATCCTTCTGGCTTTCAGGAAGAGAACTATTTGAAAATCCACCGCATATCTTTGCAATTGCTGATGCGGCCCATCGAGAGATGAAGCAACAGGGTCGAGATACCTGTATTGTTATCAGCGGAGAATCAGGCTCTGGAAAGACAGAAGCTAGTAAAATAATTATGAAGTATATTGCTGCCGTGACAAATATAGATGGTCAACAGGAAATCGAAAGGTATACATATAATTCGTATTTTCCTGTATTAGCATTGAATAGATTATAATAGCACGTGCATGCCGGAAGTAACCCCAATATTTTGATAACTACCCGTATAATTGTTAAATATTGATATAGGTGAAACTAGTTCAAGGGAATAGAAATACAGCTAAAAATAAAAAAAAGCGTTTACAAAAATAGAAAAATAGTTATCTTCTTGAATTAAAGTCCAAGTAATAATCGCACGTTGTCATATACGATTATTATTATGTACGATTAAGCATTAGACGTCAGATCATACTTCAAGTCTGTAATATTAATTCTTAATATCATTACTTTTATTTATTAAACGTGGTTAACTTTATTCGTATAATGATAACGTATCTTATTCTATATATTTAGTTTTCCTTAAGGTTATATAAATTGATTATATCCATCATTTTTTTGCGATAAGATTTCTACTAATAAGTTCTTATTATTATTATTATTATCTCTGTTCGTGTCACTGTTTCATTTTATTATTTGATCGTGAAAGGTGTAACGGGATCTAAATTAATTATTTGTATTATTATAATAATTTTAATGTTAATTTCAGAGTGAAGAATGTACTTATCCAGTCGAATTCTATATTGGAATCTTTTGGCAATGCTAAGACAAACCGTAACGACAATTCCTCTCGCTTTGGCAAATACATGGATATTAATTTTGACTTCAAGGGTGATCCGTTAGGAGGCCACATTACGAATTATCTTCTTGAGAAATCACGCGTTGTTTATCAGCAACCTGGAGAGCGTAATTTCCATTGCTTCTATCAAGTATGAAATGACAGTTATTGTTATTGTATATTCTAACGTGAAATCGTCTGATTTCCTCTGAATATTATTTACTGATATCAAATCGGTAACAATAATATTACATAATATTTCAGTTATTAAATGGCTGCAGTGAATCTGAATTAAACAGGTTACGACTTGTTAGAGATCCTGCGGCATACTATTTTATGGGTCAGGGTGATGGTAATAGAGGAAGTAGTAGTGACAGAACTGATTATAAACAAGTATCTAGTGCCATGTCAATTCTTGGTTTCTCCCAGAATGAGATTCAGACACTTTGGAGTGTCGTTGGTGCCATTTTGCATCTGGTTGGTAATAGCGAAGCATAAACTTCTAGAAATAATTTTGATATGTATGCTATATAAGCGTTGATCTTTGATAGGGTAATATTACTTTTACACTGGATGAGGAAAAGTTACTAATTGGAGAGGGAGGTTCACTGAACGATACTGCAAAATTACTTTCCATCAGTCCTCATCAACTTAGTACAGCACTCTCACAAAGAGTTATTGCAGCTGGTGGTGAAATAATGCAAAAAACTCACACGTTTGTCGAAGCTGAATATGGCAGAGATGCTTTGGCCAAGGTAAAGTATATTAAAGAGTTCAATGATACGCATTAACAATGTCAATATTTTATGAAATATTTCACAGTACTTATTATGTCAATAATAATCTATTATGTGTACTACAGGCTATATATGAGAGACTATTCTCCTGGATTGTGTCACGTGTTAATGACTCCATTAAGGTCGATGACGCCAGCGTTTTTAAGACTTACAAGAATACAGTAATCGGAGTGCTTGACATTTATGGTTTTGAAATATTTGACGCCAATAGTTTTGAACAATTTTGTATTAATTATTGCAATGAAAAGCTACAGCAACTGTTCATCGGTACGCTTATTCATAACTACATTAAATATGTGACCCTGACATTCTCAATTTATGTAAATATTTTGTTTCTCGTTAGAATTGGTCCTGAAGCAAGAACAGGAGGAATACAGAAAGGAAGGAATCACCTGGAAAAACATAGAATATTTTAACAATCAAATAATTTGTGATCTTGTAGAGCAACCGCACAAGGGAATAATAGCAATTATGGATGAGGCTTGTCTCAATGTTGGAAAAGTAACGGACGAGGTACAGCATGTAAATTATTAATCGAAGACGACTTTAAAATAGCGTGCCCATCTCTCATCACAGTAATATTATTACAGATGCTTCTCGAAGCTATGGATCAGAAACTTTCAGATCACAAACATTACACGTCTCGCCAGTTGAATCCAATGGACAAAGAACTGCTACACAAAGTTCAATTTCGAATAAAACACTACGCAGGCGATGTCGTGTACAACATTGGCGGTTTCCTTGATAAAAATAAAGACACCCTCTTCCAAGATTTCAAGCGTTTACTCTATAAGAGTAGCAATCCAATAATTAGTAGTATGTGGCCTGAAGGTGCCCAGGATATAAGTAAGGTATGTTTCTAGTAATATTTGTAAGAGCAGTATTACAATTGTTTATAGAAATATGTACTATAGAAATATTTTTTGTTAGACTACGAAGAGACCATTGACCGCCGGCACTTTATTCCGTAACTCAATGGTAGCCCTTGTGAAGAATCTTACTAGCAAAGAACCCTTTTACATTCGTTGCATTAAACCTAATGATGTAAAGTCACCCGTTGTCTTTGACGAAGAGAGAGTAAATCATCAAGTACGTTACTTGGGACTTCTTGAAAACGTTCTAGTGAGACGAGCCGGTTTCGTTTACAGACAGCGTTACGATAGATTCTTAAAACGGTAACAACAAAAAATTTAGTGAAAGTATTTGTTTAAGATATATACAGTGACTACTTTTAACTGAACTTTTATCTCTAATCACTTTTATGCAACAGATACAAAATGATTTCGCAATACACTTGGCCAAATTTCCGTGGCGGAAATGATAAGGATGGCGTGCGAACGTTAATGGAAGAAAAAGGCTTTGCTGACGACGTTAAATATGGCCATACAAAAATATTCATTCGTTCTCCACGCACGCTCTTCGCCCTGGAAAAGGTTTGCGACCTCAAATTATATTTTTAGAATCTCCAATCGTCGCGTCTCTGGAGTCAGTTCTCGGGATTGCTGCATCAATGTGTAAATATTATTCTCTTGAGATGACGCGCCTTATTCTTGTAGGCACGAAGCGATCTTATTCCAGGCATTGTAATTCTATTGCAAAAGCAATGGCGCGGATACTTATGCCGTCAACGGTATAAGAAAATGAAGGCTGCCCTTGTGATCATGGACTATTATCGTCGATATAAAAAGCGTGTTTACATAAAGGAACTAGAAAATTCATTTAGGAATGCTAAATCGTTACGCGATTATGGTAAGAGTCTTCCATGGCCGCAAGAAAATTTCGCGGTGCGGGGTGTGGTTCCAACTTTGAAGATGATGTACGCCAGGTGGAGAGCCTGGATGATACTGAAAGTAATCCCAAGAGAGGACTGGGGACAATTAAAATTAAAGGTAAATCCTGTGGATTATTAAATTACACAGGAAACTTTATACGCGTTATTTACATAATTTATCCAAATTTCATTTTTTAGATATCGGCAGCTTCTTTGCTGCGTTCTAAAAGACAGCACTGGGGGCAGGAGAGACGATGGGAGGGTAACTATCTCTCGAAACCAGATGAGAATGTTCATAGCGACATTTTTAATTCTTCCATCAATAATCTACGCAACACTGATCATTTCAAATCCGTGTTGTTCAGTGCTTTCATCAGAAAAACTAATAAGTCAGTAATATTCTTTCTCATTCATAAGCTAGTTTAAATAATGAATCTCTCACATGTTTTTCTAATGCATTTCTTTATTTAGATTCAACAAACCAGCGGATCGTGTCTTGCTGGTAACCGAACATGCTATATACAAGATGGAGAATTCAAAGTTTAAGGCTATGAAAAAAGTCGTGCAAATTGCTGAAATCACAGGATTGAGTGTGTCTCCTGGTAATGATCAGTTAGTAATCATTCACTCTAATCGTGGCAATGATTTTATCGTATCCATCGTCACAAAAGAAGATAGAGTCGGTGAACTCGTCGGTATCCTGAGTAACAGATACTATCAGTGAGTATCATCAAACAAATAATTTTTAATATGACGCTTAATGAAATTTTTCATAAACCCCTAACCATTTGTAAATATACATTTATTTATGTTCACCTGTCTAGTCCATATTTATTAAATTTTATCATAACCTCATCAGATTGCGCGGTGCAGATTTACTCGTGACAGTAGATACCAAGTTCAAGTGCATGCTTGGAAATAAGAGTAAGGTGCTACGAATAGAAGTGATACCTGAAGTGATAGAACCGACATTTAAAAAGGACTCTGGCAACATAATATACGCCATACCACCTTCAGCTGGAATAATTGACGTGGGGGCCAACACTCGATTGCAAATCAAAACAGCGAGCTAATTCCGAATTGCAAAATATCCTATAATGGTCAAGAAAGAAAGATCGGTAGCGTCAGGTATTAACAATGGGACTTAAAACGTTCGTAAATTGTAATGCTGTATCGGCTAGTGGATACTGGTCGATATTTTTTCCGTTTTTCATTTTCTTTCCTTTTTTTTCATTCAAATTACATGCGGCTGTACTCGACTTCACTTATTCGATAAGTTTATCTGTAATTTATAGTTTCATAACGACACTTAATAGGTGAGTGTGCGTTGGCATAATATCTAGGTGAAATTTGAAGTTTTTTCTTGTTTTATAATTGACTTAAGCTTACGACTTCATTACGGCAACAATTGATAAAATTAGAGGTAGTTTTCGAAATTTTCAAACCGACCGATTTTTACTAATATATACGACTGTTATATTGTTTTTGGATAATAGACTTATATCAAGGAATAGGCTATGCGTTATGCAATCACTACTTTCTTTTGTAAATATTATACATTCTTTATTATATATTGTAGATTCTAGGATACAGTTACTAATTTCGACTCGTATACTTTAAATGCGACGTCAGCATTTGCTTGTGGATTGATTGTTTTACAGAAATTTCATAATTTCTATTTCTTCTAGTATTTATCGAATTTCAAATTAATATATATATACACAAATGAGCAAAACATTTAAGAAAGTATCAGACGATTGGGAATGGGTATTGCTATCAGGCACGTCGAAAAATGACATTTTATCTTCAAAAATTTACCTGCCAATCTTTATACACTTTTTTTTCTTACATTTATGACAAAAAATTCATTTACACGAAAACGATTTTGAGCTTTACAATGGCTATTATATTGAAGGACTCGTTACTTCAAATAGCGATTTTTACTCGTATTGTTCAACGAGCGAAGCAGCATATTCACACTGCGGAGCGGTGTTATGTCGTTTATAGGAAATATTTCCCATTCGAGTCAAAGGGATATTTGACTTCCTGCTTTTCATAATATCCTGTATAAAGTAAAAAAATGGTGCTTATGACACGAGACGGCCTTATAGTAGTAATCCTTAAAATACGTATGTAAGAAAAGAAACATATAAGGACTTCGAAGTCTCCTGAATCATGGTACAAGATAGTGAACTTGATGGAATTGACTTTAATGCATTTAATACCAATGTTTCTTTGGTTATTTTTGAAAAAAATTTTATCTGCTATTCGGCATATACGAAGAACAAAAGAAAAAATCGTGACGTATCCGATTGCCCAAAGAATTTACGATTTCCTTTTTTAATGGCGTACTTAAACTAAACAACGATTAGCGTTGGACACTTTCTGGACATCGTTAAGTTATTTATATCATCACTAATATAGCTGACATTGCTGTCTAATTTACATCTCGTAATTAATACAAACATGTTCATTTTCTTTTTCCTAAAACTAGTTTCACTACCGGTCGCGTAGAGTTATAAAGAATTAAAGAATTTAAATGCATTAATTATTGTGCCATTATGTGAGTGAAATAAAATAAGATCCTAAGGTACAATGTACGCTGCTGGTTTTGTACGTGTAGAAGAATTTACTGTCACTTTCGACAGAATTGAGATGCGTTAAAACTCCTATAAGAGGTATTTTACAGACGTGCGCATCTAGACTGGAGAAATTAAAAAAGAAATTAAACATATCAGAGAATACGTTTTAACTATGTTGACGTCGAAGAAAGACATTAACACATAGCATAGCGTAATGCCATAAATCATTGTGATCCTTTTGTGCATTTATTTAGCAGTTTGTGAAGTACCTCTTAGTGGATAAAATATATTTTATTTGACTCTATCGTGGGGATTTACCAAAGACAGTTATTGGACTCTCTCAACAGATATTAAGTATACATGAAATCAAGTTTTAATATCGTTCGATCTTCCCATCGCGAAGCGTCATGTACAAGTGCCTAAATAAATAATTATATCCAAGTAATCTGCATATTTTTTCGCCCCCACCTATTTGTACTTTCTCTGAATCAAACTGGAGATTCATAATTCGAAAGAAGCGATCTTTGACAATAGTTTTTATTGATAAATGGTAATACAATATATTTTTTTATACAAAACAGGCAGTGGGCAAATCAAGTTTACTCTTCTATGCGTTGATACATGTATATGTATCCTAGTTCCTTTGGCGGATTTTCAGACAATGCCACCTGTGATAAAACAAAAATATTAAATTTTAATTCTATATTGAATCATGCATTTAAAAAATTTATTAGAGAAACGTACTTTTTCGTCGTTATAAATAACCCAGCGATTTTCCTTCAGCAAATGGCAAACGTAATGTCCTACCATTGTCGAAGTACCCATATGTGATATAAATCCTACTAGCTTGTAACCTGGTAACATAAGAAATTATAAAGTCATTTAGTAACCAAGAGTATCAACTGAAAGACACGATTGTAAATTGAAATTCTTTAACTCACGGCCATGGCCATCTCTGAACGACGTATCTTGCGAGTCCTCCTCCGCCTCGTCCTCTTCTGCGGATTCCTCATCCATTCCCATCTCGTCTGCTGGAGCAAAAAGTAAATCCGTTGCACGGCCTACATTGTTATCTGTTTTCCTAAGAGCTCTTCTCGCTTGATTAACCTCAAAACCCATCGACGTCAACGTCTCCAGAGCCCCATCGTCTAATACGAATTTCCTCTTCCCTAAAAATATTCACATTTATCAATCAGTATAATGCAATTTTACCGAACGTTATTAAATCAGATCAATAAACTTTTATTTACTGGGTTTGTTATCGGTTCCTGGTGGTACGAAGGGATCTGCGAAATCGGAATCCACAATGTGTTCCATAAGCCAATTGGTGGCAGCTTGCAAGCCTTTATTCTCCGTGAAGAACAAAGATCTTTTGCAAGCTTCTACTGGAAAGCCCATATCAGTCAACTGATCAAGTATCTCCTGGTTATACACAGGTGGTGGAGGCGCAGAATCAGCACTTTCTGGTAGCAGTTCCTCGCCAGGTTGCAAACCAAAACCACGTATAGCATTCAAGTCTAGAAAATCTGGCATTTCAACCGCCACATCTAATTTAATTGGCGTCCAATCGTCTTTTACGGTAAATTTCTTTAAATGAATCAACAGGTAGTCTGGGAAACTGGCTAGACGCGTCGTTCTGAAAATTAACCATTTATCCAAGTGTTTGAAGATTACGATTGAAATTAATATACTTATATCTAAAAGTTGCTCACTTTAGTGCTGTAACTTTGTCATTTAATGCTGTACTGTAAAACTGTTCGACATCTTCTGTCTGAGCAAATGTATCAAGACAGGATGAAAGCTTTATGCGAGGTCTGACTGTGCTGCTAGGATCCAGCCGTTCGCCTTTCGATTCAGCTTCCTTTTTCTTAGCCTCATATGCGGCAACCTCATCCTACAAAAAGTATTATTGAAGATACTGTGCCTTGTGTACTTGTTAAAATTTTCTAGACTTGTAAACGTACCTTGTTCACTGCTTCCTTTAATGGTATTGGAAGTGGTATTAAGTATTCTGGTCTATGAGTATACTTGACTTTGTTAGATCCAGTGCACTGATATCTCTCCTCGACATTAAATTTGAAACATTCTGCAGGATTTGTCTTCTGCGCATTGTTGCTCTGTTCAATAATTAAAAATTATTCGAAGTTATGATTGACTTAGAGAAGGATATGAGCGACTATAAAAATATGTAACTACTATTATTCTATTGCTGTAGCTATTTCATATGAAGGTAATGAAATCATTACATTTAGTATGTTTATGAGATGAAGGAAGAATTCTTGAGCATCTTGCTGTCGGGTTGATGAAAAACCTTGATGGCCACGACCGATTAAGGTTTTAAACATTCTAGGTGCAATACCCTGACGACCTTCATTCTCATCTTCTGGAGGAACTGAATACTTTCCAGAAAGTAAACCTGAGCCAAGTTTCGCCCTAAGAATTGTATATATTGTATACATCACTCTTAAGATATAAGTATCACTGTATATTTAGCACGTCACCATTCGAACTTACATTTGCGTAGTGAAATCATTGACGGGATCCTTTATACTCTTTTCAAAAATCTGTGGTGCTTCATTCACATATCTGAAACAGATTTCATTATGTGAATACCGGTATACTTTCATGACGCCTGTATTGGTTGTTCATTGCAATAAAAAGATATTAAACAGGCAATAAGTAAAGAAAAAACAATGAGCTAATTGTAATATAGATAGTAAAGTAATTTTTCATATTGGCTTTATATTGCTATGCAACCTACAGACCTTTTTATGAAGTCCGGGATTACAAAGATCATTTGCATAACGCTGTTAAGATAACATGAGTTTCCCAGATTGGTAAGACCTGTATAACCAGGTCCATATAATGGAGTAAGTTTACTCGCTGCCTCTTGCAGAGCCACCCATTCTCCAAATTTTTGATTGAGATCTAATTCCAATTCGATCATTGATTTATCGGTCTTCTCCATTTGGGTAATATTAATGCCCCAATGTGCCAGATGCACAATAAGATTAGGATCCTCAACCATGTCATCCTCATCATATGAGAATACATCTCCCTTTCCTTCCTTCGTGATTGTCCCAAGTTTCACAGCCAAAGGATAGCCAGAAGTTCTATAGTGTTCTACAGCATGATCATTACCACCGGTACCATCATAGAATTTACGACCACAGAGTATGGAGCCATCAGTTAAATTTAACCATAAATTTTGCGTAAGATCGCACTTTTCACACTTCCATCCACTTGGAGGGATCTTCTTCCCATTATCCAATTGTAGAAGATTAGCTGCGTGTCTGCAGGAAATAATTAAATTAATTGGTCTCTCATATATCAAGGATTAAGAGAATTCAATTGACCTACTTAGATATCATTCTAACTTCTCCATCCCATGTTCCAGAAAGTGCTTCCCTTTCTGCTATTTTTAAAGCAGATTCTGCTTCGATAACTTGCTTGATGAGTTTGGCCATCTATAGAAAGTGGAAGTTAATAACTTCAATACAGTTTCTTGCATCGAATACATTGTGTATAATTACAACATACATCTTTAGGAATTTTATCACTGGGATAAGGTTTTGTCGTAAACTCTGGCAATGTAACAAGTGAATAAGTTTCCTCATAAGTGTACTTCTGTTGATCAGGAGTAAATCCTCCTTCGGTACCAATGGCCAACCTTGTGATCTTTTTCTCTGGTCCATCGCCTTGCTGCTCAGAAGGAATCTATGAAAAGTAACACAAGTTGCATAGAGAACTAACAGTTTTTCCAAGAATCTTCCTGTGAATATTCTTGAAAGATGATCCCAGAGTAATTGGAGTCTCATAAAAACTCCAATGTAGCTAACGCACCTTCTTTCTTGTTCGCCTAATATGGAGATAATCATGGTATCCAGTCAGATTAGAATAGCGTTCAAGATGATCACGACCTAGTCCAAGAAAAGTCGTAAGGCTGACATATAATCCAGTTTCTGAATCCTAAGAATGACATAAATAAGATTTGCGGTTACCGGTGACCTATGACAATTATTCTTGTCAGACTGCTAAAAGACTTACCGGATTATCAAAAGAGTACACACACTCATCTTTATAGACTTTTATGTCCGGGTGTAACGAAGACGTAGGGCAAGTCATTGTGCTTGTCAAATAATTTACAATTGAAACGTTAAATTAGCCTGGTTAAAACCCAAGCAAGAAATAATAAATACGATCGTAACCAAAAGGTATCGCCGACTCGTATCGACAATACTGATGTCTATAGAAACAGAGAATCCGAACCGGAAATAGAGCAAAAACTTTGGCAATTAAAATTGAAATCAACTGGCAGAAGGATGCAATGCTCAATAAATCTTTGTTTAAAATAATACTACTGTTACCAAAAAATGGTAGAACACAGCTCACCAAAGAAATCATTTACAATTATTGACTTATAATTGAATCATGGCGCCATACTTGTATCGAATTTCACGTTCCTCTCTCCAATTTAAACATGGCCGAAGAATGAATGATTCGACATTTCCCAGATTTTCTTAAGCGCTTTATACAAAAATAATAAAAATTTGTATACATTTCATACACATATTTTATAAAAATCAAAATAGTATTGAACAATTTCAATTATTATTAAATAAATTATAGAAGAGTATATAATGAAAAATTTTATTTTAATGCGTTATCTTAACATTCTTATCACTACGATAATAATACACAATAGTTGTAAAAAACTGTGAAGCAATCTATATAAATTTAATTTCTCGATATTGATAGATATGAAAGAAAAATTAAATAAAGAGGGTGCAGATGAAGCTTATTGAGATTTGCCAATGTTTGCAAGTTCTTTGATCTTCGAGCTCAAGAATTTATTATATTCTTTAAAATCAAGTGGCGACACTGCGGTAATTGTTGATTTCAATCTGGCTTCATCCTGTTGAAGTTCCAAACATTTGATATACATTTCTAGGTTTAATGATTAATATAGGAATATATACTTACGCTGAAGACCTCCATTTTAACGCGTAGCTTAAACATAAATGATTTGAAAGAAATCTGCGAGAATTTCTCAAGAAAAGCGTCGGAATCATTCTCTTTCAGTTCGCCAAGTTCTTGTGCTGTAGCTCCCAGAAGTTTCTCTCCTTCCTCACTGAAGGCTGTAGCCCAAACATTGCCTGACCAATCAACCAAATTTGCCTACAATTTGAATAAACTTTATGTAATTAAAGCTATTGAATATACGCGTTCAAACCAGAGTATCACTTACGCTAGCCAGCAAACGATATTTAAAATTGGGATAATCTCTGTCACACTTTTCGCATCTGTACATGTCATTTGACTGATCAACCACCTATAAACGAAGAGTTATATTCGATTATTTATATCGATACCTCATGGAAATTAACAGATTTTTTATTTTACATATTGACTACAGTCTATTTTTTAACTGTATGGGATTACATACTTTTTTCTTGCAGTCTTCAGTGGGACATGCTTTGTAGAGTGAATTTTCTACTCGCACCATATTCACAGTAGCCTTAACAACATAGTAATCAGCCGAATCATTACGACCAAGTCCCAGATCTATTGCTTCCTTGAAGCACAATATGGGCCCATTGAGTGAATTAGATCCACCACCACCAAGTGCTTTGGACAAGGATTTCATTTCTTGCATTTTGCCAGTTGTATTGTACCATCCACGCAGTCTGTTATTGACATAGTAATTCAAAATCAGAACTTAGTATTTACTGTAATGGTTGCTTCTCTTCTAGACCTTGCGAGGATACTTACTTGTGTGCTTCTGGTAGATCTGGTTCGATGGTCATATTAGAAGAATTGAGAAGCGATAAATTTTTACCACCATTGAATTCACCGATACGTACACCCTTGATTGCTAATACAGGATTATTTGAGCCATCAAAATCTATAGCTTGCGTGCCCCACAATGTGAGAGTAACCTTGATTAACAAAATTCCAGATTGTTTGAACTATTTGATACTCACAAATGCTTTATGATTTAAAACTTTAGCACTGTAACTCACAGAAAGGTTGCTTTCGTCCACCAACTCGATATCTCGTTTTTTAAGTTCCTTTTGCGTTGTTCTAGAAACTAAGGTCTGAACATCATTGTACGATTTGCAGACTCCTATAACATCTGTAAAGTATGTAATTTTTGCAATCTTCCGTAAATTCTTTATACATTACTTAAATAAATATAATATTAATTTATTTATACCAATAAGTTCGTCCTTAGCTTTATTCTCCACTTCGCTTATAGGACAAAAGTTGTACTGGATTGTTGGAATGTCTGTACTTGCATCATCGCAAGGAATGATTTCAGAATCGTTTGTTAAAGTCATTTCATAATCATTGTTTAAAGTTGAAAATCTCTTGTTGGCTGGTTTCAGAGCACACCGTGAGATGTAATATACTTTGCCAACCTGAAAGCATTATGTATACAACCAATAAGACACTGATAAGTGAAGTGAAATTCATTAGTAGGAAGTGTATGATTGAACTTTATAATACATAAGCCATACCTCTATCATATCATAAAATTTATCACATTGTTCTTTGAAGCCAGTGCATCTGATCTCCCCACTTTCATCAATAAGGTCCATGGAAAATAATTTGCCTTCACCTCGAGAATTACTCCAGGTTCTAATTGGTGGTTTGCTTGTTACACGAACCTTGATTACCCATCTAAAGTATTGATAATTAAAAAGTAAAAGTGTCATTCACTATGGAGAAAGGTAATAAGCATATTTATATCTATTTTATGAGCATGGTTACCTGTTCTGATATGGACTAAGAGCAGCTAGTGGTGTTGTCGAAATGTCAGTAGTAGACATATTATGACTTGGTACATATGGTTTAATATCTGAAAAATAGATATTTAGTCTCAAAAACTTGTGACATTAATAATAAAAGAACGGGAGGGTGAGGAATAATGAAATAATACTTTTAGCTTTCGGAGGTGATACTGCTTTGGTATTGGATGAAGCTGACTCTGACTCCTGATTGCCATCTTGAGTCGTCGGATTTCCAATTTTTCGACCAACTTCACTACCAGGCTTTATAACATCAATACTTAATATGACCATGACTCGTCTACAAAATAAGAGATATTAGATATAAATAAACTAATCAAATAATTTAGATCAATTTGTAAGTTCGATCAACATACTTTTGTTTCCCACCATTATTTACCATGCTGATTGCATATCTATCTATTCGACAAATACTGTATTCAGACAGGGTATTTTCAGTGACCAAATGATTTAGTTGTGTAGCCAGCATAGTAAATGAATTGAAACGAACACCATCTGATACCAATAATCTGTATCGCTCTCCAGTACTTGATGTGGATAGTTTTTTATTTCCCTATACAAAATATTATTAGCCCATAAGTGCATAGCATTATTGTGATCAATTACAATGTAAATAAGCATAGGATGCATATATATACTGTATATATATACAGTAAATAAATATTTTCGATTAATCTGACAGAACATTACCAAGATTTGCAATACTGGTTTCTCCACGTCGATACCATTCATGATGTTCTGCAAACAAAAGGCGAAAATTCCGGTAAGTCCCATTTACTTTAGTCTAGAGGCTAATGTAGATTAGTAAATAAATTGTTGCAAAACTGACATCTAATGCTCCTTCTGTTAGAGGACTCATCTTTCTCGTGCTATATAATCCAAACAGTCTATTAATCCTAGATGTGTAATTAACGCGTTAAATAGACACGCAATACGATGAAATTCGCAGTTGACGATGTAGTTTCCCGCCGATGATCCTTTCTTCCTATCGTTCCTTTCCTTAAGGCTGTATCCCCAATGGGAGACATATGCCAGTAACTGGTCCTAATAATCAAGGAATGGAAGTTCGGGAATAGATAGTGACGTACATTGCGATACGGGCCTTATTAAACTCAGCGTGAGGACCTACAAAATTTATACACCGAATCCGAACAGTGTTGGGCGAAATTCTTACAAATACTCACTTAAGTTTTTATATGAAAACCCATTGGTGAATGCCGCTGGAAGCTGGGCACGAACCCCGAACCTTTCCCTTTCGGTCGTGATTCCGCTATCGATTCATTTTTGAACACACCTATAGTGCTTCGGAGCACGTAAAACCGCTTGTACGAACGAACTTTCACTAGAGTAGCTTTAAGATCAAGTTTAGGGTTTTTAACGTTATCCAACTACAGTGACAAGCGTTTCTGAAATTCGTGACATCGCGAAGAAGATTTTTCTCGTTTTTCGCTAACCGGAATAAATGAAGGGTTAAAATTCATTCGTAAATTACAAGTAGAACAATAAAGACGAGTGCAATCATGACACTCATAAATAAGGTAACAATCATTGTATATTATATATAAATTGTAAAGCTTACATTAGGTTATGCATTTTCATGTTTTCAGATGGAAGTTGACGAAAAAACGGCCAAAGGAGAAGGATTTAAACCTTATTATATTACAAAAATTGAAGAGCTGCAGCTTATTGTCGCAGAAAAAAGTCAAAATCTTCGACGATTACAAGCTCAGCGTAATGAACTTAATGCAAAAGGTAACACTATTATACATTTACTATTATATATGCGATATGTCTGTTGATGGACTTGAGACTTTGTTAATAAGAATAGAATTTCACAGATTCATATAGTTATATTTTAATTACAGTGAGAATGTTACGTGAAGAGTTGCAGCTTCTTCAGGAACAAGGTTCATATGTGGGTGAAGTAGTGAAACCGATGGATAAGAAAAAGGTCCTTGTAAAGGTTCATCCCGAAGGAAAGTTTGTAGTGGATCTTGATAAAAATATTGATATAAATGATGTCACCCCAAACTCGCGTGTTGCTCTGCGAAATGAAAGTTACACTTTGCATAAAATACTACCAAATAAGGTTGACCCACTTGTGTCATTAATGATGGTAGAAAAAGTACCTGATTCTACATATGAGATGGTTGGAGGTCTTGACAAGCAAATCAAAGAAATTAAAGAAGTCATTGAGCTTCCTGTTAAACATCCTGAACTTTTTGATGCACTTGGTATTGCTCAGCCCAAAGGAGTTCTACTGTATGGGCCACCTGGTAAATTAAATGAAATTTTTATTTTCCTCCAATGATCTGTAAAGAAAAAGGTTGAACTTTTAACTACATATAATTTTTTTAGGTACTGGGAAGACACTTTTAGCCCGAGCTGTTGCACACCATACCGAGTGCACTTTTATTCGTGTGTCTGGATCAGAACTGGTGCAAAAGTTCATTGGAGAAGGTTCTCGTATGGTACGAGAGCTTTTCGTCATGGCCAGAGAACATGCACCATCAATTATTTTCATGGATGAAATTGATTCCATCGGAAGCTCCAGAATTGAGTCTGGTTCTGGTGGAGACAGTGAGGTAACTTTCATAATTTGATTCTTTTTTTATCTTTCTCATAAACCCAAGCATGCTGTAAACATAATTATCTAATCATGTCCATTTATACAGGTGCAACGTACAATGTTGGAGTTACTAAATCAGCTTGATGGTTTTGAAGCAACAAAGAACATCAAAGTGATAATGGCAACTAACCGAATTGATATTTTGGATCCAGCTCTTCTTCGTCCTGGAAGAATTGACCGTAAGATCGAATTTCCCCCACCAAATGAGGAAGCCAGATTGGACATTTTGAAGATCCATTCAAGAAAGATGAATCTTACTCGTGGTATTAATTTAAGAAAAATTGCTGAACTGATGCCAGGTGCTTCTGGTGCTGAAGTCAAGGTATACGTTGTAGAAATTGGAAAAGTTGTAGATCGGTGTATAATATTTGTTTAATTCATTACAGGGTGTCTGTACGGAAGCTGGTATGTATGCTCTGAGAGAACGCAGAGTCCATGTAACTCAGGAAGATTTTGAAATGGCTGTAGCCAAGGTAATGCAGAAGGACTCAGAGAAGAATATGTCTATCAAGAAACTCTGGAAGTAAATTATGTTTTTCAATTTAACTGAATTTTGTAATCATTACCGTGAATAAAATTTCACATGCGATATAGCTATAACATGGGTTGTTATCATTTGACCTTTGTACCATTTTTGGTTCAATTTTATGTTCCAGTTAAAGTCCTATAGGATGATTGATGGAATTAAGATTTTAATAGAGCTTAAAATGTAACAAAGAATTCAATAAGCCTTTAATTATTCTTCAACTTTATCTTTTCACAAGTGTAGTAGTATGCTATTGGCTGGTTTTTAATTGTTTTTCATAACCAATAGTTTTTCCTATTTTATTAGCTCCACTCTTATGTCTCATGCTACTGGTTGCGTTTAATAGAGACCTATAGTAAAACAGCATTCGATTGGTTTAATTGTTACAAATCTTGTAGAAGTGTAAAATTCGAACAATCATGTCCAGTTTGCCCTGTTTTGCTCCCACAGTACTTCGACTGTGTAACTCAAATGTGAAAATATGAAAAGTAAATAGCTTTTATCTAATTTCGTATTTTCACTACATTTGGGTTACACAATCGACCCCTTGATGATTATAAAAGTTTTGACTGTTAACCGCTGCGCTATTGTCGGAGGAGCCTAGTGCATCTTCTCTTTCTAATGGCACATGTGCACCAGAGTCCTTTGGACCATAAGCGATCGTGAATTACATACAAAATTTTATCATTTCCCTGCAACATCCAAAGACTTGTTATTGCACTTAATGATATATTGAGGCTTAGAAATAAACACAATGAGAATATTCCTGAAAAATATATATAAACGTTTTATTCGTTATTTAATGTTTATAAAATTTGGCTTTTTTCCTCTTTGCAACACTTTTCTTTTCGTGCTATGAATATTAATGCAAACGGGTTCTTAAATAATAATGCATGATGTATGCAAGCAAATTAATAGTATGTTCCGGTATGCAGTGTAATGAGAAGTGATATGAACTTAACATATCATCAATCGTACAATTAGAAACATCAGAATTTTGCATATAACATGATTATGAAGTTTATAACAGTTTCAAAAAAACGCTTTGTTGGGGTGAATCGATCTTTTATGAGTCTAAATTAACTAACTCTGAACTTGCATCTTGAGTGTTTTACTCAGTAATTGTGCAATTTCCAAACTCTGGCAGTTTCAAGGTACTGCAACTTGAAAGGAGCTCATATAACTGAAAAAATTTCAGCGTAGCAAGGTGTTCATTTGATCCAGCCGCTTGTCGTTTAGAGCCAAAAAAATTGCTGAAATAAACAAACAATCGCGAATGTTATTGGAGCAAAGCATCAAGATTGCAACGATATACGCGATACACTTTTTTCCAAATGTACTTGTATAGTGTGACCAACCTTTTGGAATTTTGAGGCTATCAGGATTTTCGAATGTTTCTTGGAATACATCTTTTAGACTCTGATTTGATTTTGTATCTAGCAGCTCTTTTGTGTCATCTATAAAAGTTCCACGTTCATTCTCAGTTTGGTAATCATGAGCATGAAGGAACTACTCCATTGACGAGTCTTGGAAATTGATATGGTACCTATATATTAAGAAAACACATTAAATTCATTTCCAGTAAGATGAAAAAAGGTAGCAATAGAACTCATTAATTTATGCCTACAGAGTGTAGTCCCACTTTTTTCAATGAATTTAATTTACCTTTGACATAACCATTCCTGCAGCATCTTTATGGATGAAGTGCCGAATTATATCGGTCTCTAGAAAATGTTTCTCGCAAACTAAATGCGTCGGTTTTAAAGGTACACTGTGTTTGGAATCGCGTCGATCCATTTCTTTTTCAGTTCTTCGTCTTTTGGCATATGAAATAAGGATACTCGTTCTTTATTACTTTCGTATCCGCTTTTACATTTCGACACTATACTCTTTCGAGTCATTTTAAACCAAACACACTTTTCCTATACGACGTCTAGAATATTGGAAGAATAATAAAGTGACAACAAACGAATATCAGAATATTCACATTTATATAGGTTATGGTTGAAAGTAGATGAAATAAACCGGATGATTGCGCATGCGTACAGACAGGCACCTCCGACACCAGCGCCTCATATTCCGAACTAAAATGTAGAATCCCAACCGGCACGTTCATTTTCATTGAGTGCCCAGCAGTGTCCAGCAGTGCCCAGACTTGTATATGAGACCATGGACGTGGATAACCAAAGTGAAGACGGAGAAATTAAGAAAAGCCCAACAAAAGATATGGATGAATTTAGGTAAGACAAATCATATTGTAGGTTATGTATTTGCTATACATGTTAAATAAAACTTTTAAAATTATTATATATACACGTGTAGTTAATATTTCTATGGTTTATTTCAATTACTTAAATAAGAGTAGTACACAAAATATTACTAGTATTTACATATATCTTATAGTGATTACTATAAATCGTGTTCAATATGTTTTTGTGTATGTAAACGTTTTATTAATTTAATTCTATTTTCTTTATAGCTTTTCTGAGGAAGATGGAGCCGATACTGCTGATTCACTCGATATTAAACCACCACAAGCCGTAATTCGCCACCGTAAGATAACTTCCTCCCATAGACGGGAAAAGCACAGTGAGCGTCACGAGCGCAGGGAAGAGAAAGAACGCAAATCGCGACATCACGAAAGAGCTGAAGAACGGCACCGTGATAAACACAGACACAGAAGACACATAGAAGGCATGGAACGTTCAGATCGTTCAGATGGTTCCAAACGAGAGAGAGATAGAGTTGAACGTATGGAAGGTCATGGCAGAGAACGTGAATCCAGACACGAAAGGAAAGAGAGAAATGCTGGAGATCGTGTCCTGGAAGAAGACTTGAGAGAACGGTACTATCTGCCTAATTTGTTATTTTTTACATTCTTGTATTTTGCAATGTCGTTGAGGGATATATAGATTGCTTATAATTTTATTGGTAGTATTTCAGTTCATTATGATAATTCCAGGCTACTGGATAAACGAAGAGAAAGGCGAGAAGATCCTCGAGAAATGCGAGAATCTAGAAGGGATGAATCTAGAGAAATTCGCGACACGCGGGAATTTCGAGAAATACGAGAACGACGGGAGATCCGGATTGAAGAAATGCGAGATCGAAGAGAAATGCGAGTAGAAGATCGCAGACACATTCGTGTTATCGAAGAGCAATACTCAGAAACAGAGATAATAGAACGTCCTGAACGAGAAAAGAGGCACAAAAGGTCTCACAAGCATGAAAGAACAAGGGATCGTGAGCACCGTGATAAAGTACTTGTCATATGGTTTCATAAATCATAACAAAATTAAAATCTAAGCTTAAAATAGGCCAAATAATAAGTATACTATAATTAACAATGTTGCAGATTGAGCGAGAAAGAGAACATCGCGAGAAACAATTGCGCGAAGCTATGGACGTTGTCGAGGAACCTGAAGACATTGATGAAATGGAAGTAGAGTCTACGATTCAGACAAAAGATCCTAAGGAGATGAGTGAACAGGAGCTTCGTAAGGAAAGGTATATATCATGATCATAAAATTATTGTATTACATATCGTACAGTCTAAATATTCTCCATTGAAAGTAATGAACTGTCCCTCTTGCCATTGTACCAAAGGTTACTAGAGGCTGACAGAGAAATGGCAAGAAGAAAAGAAGTCTCAAGAATGGAGTTAGAAGCTAGAAGACTGAAAAGAGGTGAGAAGAGATCTCACAGTCCCGATCCTAGTCAGGATCCTTCTGTCGTTGAGTTATCTGATGATAGTCCTAGCCCTATTCATTCAGACGAGGTCTGCACAAAGTCTATTGAGTAAGTAACTCATTATAGTCTACTTACATTCCTTTAGTTATAGTAAAACAAATTTGACATTGCACTGAATAATATAACAACCATGGCAATGTTTTTCTCATAGGTCTCAACATTCATCAGAGGAGCATAGAAGTGTGAGGGAAAGATCATCTGAGCGATCAGATTCGTCAGATTCTAGTAGTGATGAAGACGAAGACTCAAACGAGTCGAATAAAGGGTCAAATGAAGAGTCGGTTGATGGCTCCGATTATAATAACCCAAGTCCATTGTCCGTAGACAGGTTAGCAAAATCTGATCATTCCGATGGTGATTCACCAGGTCGTATTGATTCGAATGGCGCTGCTAAGGATGTGGAAGAACCGGAAAAGAAAGAAGAGGAGGAAACGGAACCGGTGCTACCACCGTATTTACCAGCCATTCAAGGTAATAACAGTTTTTAATTATCTCAGAAATCTCAGAGTAAAATAACACTTAAAAGTCCCTTTATGTCGATGTGAAATTAATCAGCAATATTTTTGTATTGTCAGGATGTAGAAGCGTCGAAGAGTTTCAGTGCCTAAATCGAATTGAAGAGGGAACTTATGGTGTCGTCTATCGAGCTCGCGATAAACGTACCGAAGAGATTGTCGCTTTAAAACGTTTGAAAATGGAGAAGGAGAAAGAAGGCTTTCCAATAACCAGTTTAAGGGAGATAAATACCTTGTTAAAAGCACAGCATCCAAATATTGTTACGGTACGTGAAATTGTAGTAGGAAGTAACATGGATAAGATTTTCATAGTGATGGATTACGTCGAACACGATTTGAAGTCATTGATGGAAACCATGAAGCAGAAAAAGCAAGTCTTCATTCCAGGTAACTAAACAGAAAAACCAAAATATTTATTTTATGCTAATATCAAAAATCAAAAGTGTGATCGCTCATTCAATTCACGTTTGGCTTTGACTGTATCCTATTAATTATTCAAGATTACGTTCACTGAATCCTAATTGATTTTTCAGGAGAGGTCAAGTGTCTAATGCAACAGTTACTGCGGGCTGTAACACATCTACATGACAATTGGATTCTTCATCGTGACCTCAAAACATCAAATTTACTTTTGAGTCATCGAGGAATACTCAAGGTCGGCGATTTCGGTCTAGCCAGAGAATATGGATCGCCTTTAAGGCAATATACACCTGTTGTAGTGACACTTTGGTACCGTGCACCAGAGCTTCTGCTTAATGGAAATGAGTACAGTACACCTATCGACATTTGGTCAGTCGGGTAAGTTCACTAGATCTATTGAAAAACAAAGAAAAAGATTACCTTCGATTTTACGTTTATGAAATGATTTTCATTCATAGTTGCATCTTTGCTGAGCTACTCCGCATGGAAGCTTTGTTCCCTGGCAAATCGGAGATTGATCAGCTAAATCGAATATTCAAAGAACTTGGAACACCAAGTGATCGCGTTTGGCCAGGATATAGTAAATTACCAATGGTTCAGAAAATACCATTCGCTCATTATCCAGTTAATAATCTTCGACAGAGATTCAGCCTGTCCTTATCTGATCTAGGCATCGAACTCCTTAATAAGTATGTTTCCTTCGACAGGAGAAAAGTCAGAGTATATTGTCAAAACATTAAAACTTTTAAAACTAATGATTCCTTACAAACTTCTTTCCTGCTTAGATTCTTGACGTATGATCCACAACAGAGAATCGCAGCTGAGGATGCGCTAAAACATGGTTACTTCACTGAAGCTCCTTTACCGATAGATCCTGAAATGTTCCCAACCTGGCCAGCAAAGTCTGAATTGGGCGTACGCACAGCAAATGCCTCTCCAAAACCACCAAGTGGTGGACGAGAATATAAACAACTTGGCGATGGAGATGATGGCGATCAACTCGGATCTTCCTCTGGATTTCATATGGGACTATTGGAAAGAGGTAGACCTCCTCCTATGGGTGGTGG
>JARQTI010000109.1:117809-172033 GCA_030142655.1 Trachelus tabidus
GGCGATCAACTCGGATCTTCCTCTGGATTTCATATGGGACTATTGGAAAGAGGTAGACCTCCTCCTATGGGTGGTGGCTTCCATTTGAAATTTTAATCTATCATTAGCACCAATTACTTGTAATATTTATTCTGTAGTCAATGGAATAATTCCAATATAAATATTAAAATAAATTTATTTTTATATGTTTTATTTCATGAGTGAATTGTATTGGATTATTCGCAAGATTAAGCTTAGATTTAAAATTGCGATGTGTACATTCAATGTAATATTAGTACAAATATGTAATTTCTTCTACGACATTCAAATATAGATAATGCAAATAAACACCATTAATGATGTATCATTCACCTATTAAATTGAAATAAATAAGTTATTACTATTAAAACGGTTAGACGTTCATATATCCACCTTTGAATTTTTTTGTCCTGTCAAATTTCTATTGCAAGTTAAACATCGATCATTCAACTCAGGTTGCGTGGAATAATCGAGACTATCGATTACTTCTCATACTTATCTTGTATTCAAGGTGCACTGACCTGTACGCCATAATTGAATCGAAATCGCATAAAGAAATTCAGTGGAGGATACACCAAATATAAAAGCTGCTATATATGGTAATTATAGAATCAAAAGGAAGCAGGAAATTTCGTTTTTCTTGGATAAAATCCATGTCAGTCCACGTTGACGATCTACATTAACGGAAACGGAGCTCATGATTTTCTAATGAATGTTAGTAACAACGTCTTATTTTGTGTCTAAGTCTAACGAATAATTTTGAATTGACCATTTTCACTGCCGTCTCTGAATCGGAAAAACTGAGAGACAAAATCATAAATTAATTTTGTTAATTGTAACATCTTACATTATAAAAATGTTAAGACAATTATTAATGCAACTACGCATGCAGGGTTGTGGGTATGCAGGCTCTATTTAAACTAGACATTATTCTTTGTTTTTTTGTATAACAATTTCATTATTTCCATAAAAGTACAACGTACGAATTACGCTGTCGATTGCCCTTTTTTTATTATTCCCAAAACATCGATTTCTGTGATAGATGTAATATCAAATCTCACCGTGTACCATCAATGTAACAACTATATAGTAATTAGACTTGATAACAACGTTACACAGGGTGTAAATAATAATACCAGTTTACGATAATATCTTTAATATTTCATTAAAATTTATAATTCATCGTTAATCGCTCCTCTAATTGTTATAATCATTTATGAATTTGAATCTACAAGGAAGCTTATAAAGCAACTTAGAAATCTCTTTGGAGATATTACTTTTAAAATTGCATATACAATTATTCTATAGATCCGTGAGTAAGCATTATAACAGAGACGATGGCTGAACAAAATTGTATCATTTGCACATTAATCATAATATCGTCGTTCTTCATCGTTCCTTCTCACTTTCCAGCATTGTTCATATTCGTTGGCAGGCCAAGCAATGAATTGATCAATTCGGAGTTCCGTTTGATATGGTACATCCTTTGAGGAACCAATAATACCCTCGCCAATTGAAGATCGTTATCCTATAAGGTAAAATCAAAGATATCCTTATATGATTAACATAGTGCATTAAGATGTTATGAATATTATACCAACAGTTACCAGTTCTCGACCATAAGGATAATTTGCCAAGACAAAATTTCTCTGAGTGTCTTCGATCGATCCACGAGTATTAAGAATTATTCCCATGAAAATAACAACAGCTATAGTGCAACCTGCAGCAACCCTCATTCTGTACTAGGTAAAGAACAATGATAAATTATTAATTAGAAATATCAAATTACATATCAAAAGATATCTACTCGCGATACGACTGGTATGACTATCTTCTTCTTATAAATGTAAAAGCCTATAAGTTTGTTTCTCTCGGAGTCATGGGAAGTATATAATATGTAGAAAAATTACTTACTTCAGTTTTTAGTAAGTATGTCAAGTGCTATTGAAGATGTATCCTCAAGATCAGCTGTTTTACTAGTGCATTAAGGTACGCGGATCCGATTCTTTTATACCCAATGTCTATTGCAAGGATGATTAATTCCTGTCAGCAACATTCGAATGGAATCGACAGGTGTCTTCTAAGGGAACGTTTGTCTTACGCAGATTTCTTATAAAATTCTGGATACGTCAGTTCAGTGGATGTGTCCTGCTAGCAATTGCTCGTAGAATTTATTCTGGCGTGTATTATAGAGAGGGTGGGCGTTACGTCTGTTATAAAGGTACTAATTAATATTATATATTAATGACAAACCAATTGTGATACGTATAATGTTTAGTATGTATACCTATACTGTAAACGAGTTTTTACAGATTCTTATTACATTCCCAATAATAATACCTTCTCGTGCTGCAACACTTTAAGTCGAGATATTTTCAAGGTGAAACGTGAGTATTTTAGGGAGCAAAGAAAAAAAATACTTAAGGGATTCGAGAGAAATGGCGAAGGGTCGACGGACGTAAAAAATGAAGCTCCGCCCGAATGCGCTTGGCAAGAAAATTTTATTTGCTCTTATTCTTAAGTTTGCTTTTTACTCATCAAGTCTTTTGGTAGAGTTTTATTAGCGAGTCGTTAAAATGCACCATGTTGTATTTTGATAAGAATCTTTTCTCTTTTGACTATTTATATAATTCCATTTGCTGTCCTTTGTTTATTGTCTTTTAGGTTCATTGAAACTTTTGCAGACAGCAGTCGATTATGTTTTATGATTGTTATTCATTTATAAAATGAATTGGTCCCTTTTCTTTTCTTTCGTTCTTGAGAACTGCATAAAATGTGTCTATGTGCTTGAGACCAGAATCGATTAAATTAATTCAGGAATTAACGTTGCTATTTGAATATATGAATACGAACAAGAGGTTTTCAATTATATGAATATAATAACATTTAGTGAGAATTCTCATGTAATCATGTAGTTGCAGGAAAATTAAAACGTTCAGGTGTATATAAAAGATTATACAAAGCAAATAAATGCCAGATTACATTTATGCTTGCTTGCAGATATGTCGTCACTGCGTTACGTCTCGAAGAAAGATATATGCAATGTATGCAACTGAGTGAAGTTTAACGAAAAATGGCACGGTTTGTATAAAAAAGAGGAAAGGGAGTATCGGCCAAGAGCCTTTCGCTGGCTGAGAAAAATTAGCATCTACAGATACGCCTAATGGACAGGCTGGTTTTTTTAAAGCCGGTTTATCACAAAAAGGACGTCAAAGGCATACTGGGATCCAAATCCTAAGCTGGACGGGACAATAAGAGGATTTACCGGATGACTGGGAGGGTCACTAACCATTGAGCCTTGAACTGGCCAATACACTGTCGAAATCGTTTACTGGAGTCAATATAGTAATGATAATACAGCAGAGAAAT
The DNA here is from genome assembly GCA_030142655.1 of Trachelus tabidus. Lineage (NCBI taxonomy): Eukaryota > Metazoa > Arthropoda > Insecta > Hymenoptera > Cephidae > Trachelus > Trachelus tabidus. The sequence continues at coordinate 121,197 of JARQTI010000109.1, forward strand.
GAGGAAAAGAAATCTTGAGCTATATATGGATATTTATAGAAAATTAACTTATGGATAGATTCTTCAAAAGTTTTTCATATACTTGTGTCCATTTTTTTATTATATAGGAAGTATATCATTAAAGAATGCACATTATGATACCAACTAATGACTAATGATCACTAATATACAGATAGTCAAGGATATTTTCTTAAATAATATTTTATTTTTCCAAACACAGCTATCTGTCTGAGCTTTTGAAGGCATCATCATACTTTATTATCATATTGTTATATCATAATGTCTTCTTTCTTATGGTCATGCTTGAAGTTCCCTGGTTTCCATTACTTTTACTCCTGAATATTTAGATAGGTGAGATGTCGTTCTTCTATCATTTTCTCCATCTGAAAACAGACAAGCAATTTCATTAAAAAGTGCAGCCTTTTCTTAGTATTTATTTTAATTCGTAATTCAATACGAAATTGGCATGATGAAATGGATGAATCTTCTCTATGAATCGTTAACAGGATAAATCATTAACTATACAGATTGTCGTGGTCGATTCTAAAATGAAATTGTTTTGAACGCGGAACTACGATGAATGATAACGGTTCTGAATATGCCCAACGAAGATTACATTTCATGGTATCCATTAACGAAATGTTGGAGCACAGAAATTCGCTAACAGGTATGGTTTATTTGATTATGACAGACAATATCATCGACCTAAAACAATGAAAATAACAAATATTTTTAGCCTGACAGTTCAGGTGTTATTTGGACTAATGATAGATATCGATCATTAAGCAGAAAGAATGACAGACTTGATAACGAAGAAAATAACACATTTTTTAGCCTTACAGTTCAGGTATTGGATTAATGATAAATATCGATCATTAAGAAGACCTGTCCTTATCATGCGAGTAAAGTTCCAACGAAAATGGTAAAAAAACAGGATTTTGACAGAGATTCTTCCTCGAAGCAAAGTTCAGTGCTCATTTCGCAAGGTTAATAGTCTCTTTGACATAATTTCTGCAGTAATTAGTCAAATACTGAAAGAGTAAAGTAAATATGTGAATGTGAAAACCATAAAAACCTTGATATCCGATTACTCTTTCAGGTTTGGGTTAATTATTGGAGAAATTGTATCAAAATGATTGTTAAACTTGAAAAATGTGCGCTGAACTCCGATTTGAAGAAGAATTTCTGCAAAAATCCTTTTTATAAGATTTTTGTTGAAATTTTACTCACATGGTATAGATAAGGTCTTAAGGAGAATAAAAGAACTAAACAGTATACATTTTATAATAAACACGAATACTTGATGATTGTATAATAAAAGCAATTAAACAATTATCAAGCACTCAATCAGTCCTTTTTATTTAAATGTGGCATAACAGTACATAAGAAACATGGAATAATATGATATTTTCAGAAGGCAATGACCGTGGACATCCTTGAAGAAAAAAAAATCGGTGACACGTTTGTGACACCACGACATGATCCGTGATGAGTGAACTCATTAAGGCGAAAAACCAGATCGTATCATTGTTCCAAGACTTGGCTGACTACTTACTACTTTGCGAGTGCATGATTAGATAAGTATCCGATTGGTTTACATCATTACAAATCATAATAGAAGTTCCATCAGTGGTTAACGTTTCCATAGTTTTTTATCCTGGTAATATTTTTGTTCTTTTCCAGAACCTGGAGAAAGGCATAAATAGAAATGTCCTATGATTACTTTACTAGCTTCAAGAAATATTTATTGGATTTAATAAATGATATCACATTGTAGAAAGCAAAAACAATTCAGATCAAAATTTGAATATATAATATAAGTATACATATATGAGTCCTTTCGCTGAATGATGTAGTAGTCTGCATGTATAATATTATAGGTAAGAGTGCGTGTCTCATAATAAGTATACAGATTTGAGTTTGGGCCTTACCGGTTTACCGGCCGACCGATTGGGCCCGTTGCAAGTTCAAGGCGAATCGTTGCCATTCCGAATATCTTCGTTTCGCCCCGTTGCAATGAAATGCATCGCGCATTGCATTCGTAATATCTTGATGATTAAGCAAAAGTAAATTCTATAAATGGTTTTTTTTAATTTATATCGTCTGTACATACCGGACGTGCTGTAATGCAGTATTATTAATGTATATAAAAATGTTACCCGTATTTTTTTACAGTTCAATGATGTCAATCTCTCTTTATTTGACCTTTGTATTATTCATTGATAAAGAAATGAGGATCTTCAATGAGATATGCTTTCCTATTCATTTCGGGCAACGTTCCAGACGATGAGATGTGCAAGGTTGCTGCCTTTGCTTTTGCATGACGATGCAGCCTTTGTGGTTGCTGCTGCGGCTGCTGCTGCTGTTGCTACTGCTGCTGTTTCTGCACTTCATGTCGAGTCTTCGGGGCCTTTGTTTATAAATTACACGGATAATAACACATTTCGCATGAAAGATGCGTGTGCGTCGAAGGATGTGGCGTGGTTTTCAATGGCCTCTCATAGTCCTCGTGTATAGGAGATGTATCATCGATGAGAAAAATATCTAAAAATTTATCATATTAGGTACAGGTAACATTCTCTTTCGTTAAACTGTAAAATATGACAATTCTTTTAGTCTCCCAATTGCTGAGTGAATTGATCATCTGTTTACAAATAACATGGACAAACGGAATTTCCAAATAGTATTGTAATTGTAATTGCATGACTTTATTTTTGCAAAATATTTCAAAATCTTCTAGAAGTCCTGCCAATATTTTACAAGATTCACTACGTGGCATAAATAATTATTAGTTAAAATTTCAGATTAATGATTCGGTACTACAGTACATCATGAAGTGACGGAGGAGTATCTTAAAGCATGAAAAGTTGGCTCAGTACCGATGACTTTGGCGTGTAAGAAGAACCGATCTGTCGCCGATAAGAAGAAGACCTTCGCTGTCGTGTTAAACCAGTTGCTCCTTGTTGATCAGTCAAGCCAGTATCTTATGTCTTTTGAAATTCTACAAGATTTCCTTCAAGAAACTATATCACAACGATATCCGACAATGGCTCAGTGCATTGGTCGCTGACTCTCACGTTTAAGCGAACGCACCGAATTTTTCTGTAACTTCATCCTTTCTTTTTCTTCTTTCCACACAGTACTATTGTTCGCCGTTCTTTTTATCACTAAGTACAGCCGTTTATTTATGCAAGAGGCGTTTCGTCTATACATTCAAACGTTCCTGGATTATTCATACCAAACCCGACGACCAGCACAGCAATGCCTGTAGATTGCTCAGCCGTTCAGAGAATTAACACTGATTTTTTTTTATTACACAGAATATAATAAAATATTGCAAAAGCTCTATCTTATCGTACAGTTAAATTTAGTTATTGAAACTCCACATGCATCATATACTATAACGTAATTTTTTCTTGAGTTACATGCATGGGGGTTGAGTCATATGAAGATGAGAAAAGTATACGAACGTTATGATATACATATGTAGGTACTCTGGTGCATTACGTTTCTACGAGTCGACTGACACTTATGAAATCGACAGCGCGACACAATGAGATCCCGTTATGAATTTTGAGAGTAGTGCGCCATTGACTTTGTATGAGTGCATTGTCATGTAATTGAAGGTACACATGTTGGTATACACTGAATGGTACTAAAACTAAATAAATTTCTACTACCGCACACAGAGGGTGTGTACGGTAAAACAGATAAAGTCTTTTCATATTATGTACTCCATCATATGTAGTCTTGTGGCTTCAGGGTCAAATTTATGTCGACGTTGTACTCGTTTATGATTTACGTATGCATTGATATTTAGTTTGCACTAAGGGAATACACAATGCCAACCGTGTAATCATAAGGATAAGTGGTATATTTATCAAAGTATCTTATGGGATTGGGCTGTATAGATTCCTTGGAGTATATCGTCAGGATGTTAATAATATATATTTTTATTTCATTACATGTTCATGTGCAATAAACCAGTCAATAGACTGACTGATGGATCGTGTGAATTTTTTTACAGCAGAAATAAAAATGCACTATGCATTTTATGATGGACAACTGCACGTCGCACTCGTTTCTATGAAGGTCGAGAACTGTACGATGTCGATGTCTTCGTATTCAGACTTTTCATTTCGTATTTTATTTACCACTGAAAATGACGCCAGTCGTTAATATCGTTTGTCTATTATTAGTTTTCTGAAGTCCAAATACATTCAGATCAAGATAGTATACGAATATAAGGGAAGGCTGATGAAACAGTATGAAATATGCTCAAGTGTCTAATAATTTTTGTATATTATCGTTATATTAATATTTTGCATATTTTATAAGGTGTTCTCCAAGGGATGCGAAAGAGTCCCAAGGAAAAAAAAGGAATGCGCAAGAGAAGTCTACGGGGGATAGTAAATTGGAAATGTTCATGGGAAAAATGGAAGCCCTTTCAGCAAGTTACCCCTGAATAATCAGAGATTTGAATCTCAAGAGTATAATAAATGCAGAGGAACTCGGCACGAGCCCTCCTCGCTATGGAAATGGGCCCACAGATCCATGGGAACTCGATGGTGGTGAAAAAGGAGGTGGACGCGCAGTGGTCGCATGTATAAATGGGCCCGATACGCGTCCGGAATACGACATTCGAGGTTGGACAAGGCTCTCCGCAAGGCTAAGTCTCGTTATTCGGCCCCCATACGTATTGCATTTCAGTTAGTACTGTCCGTTATCAAAGTTGTGGCGGACCCATTACACTCCATGGGACTTAACACGTTAGGGCAGTCGAGTGCATTGTGAATTAACGTTTCTTTGTTCAAAGGAAAAGCAAACGTCAACTTGCTGCATTACCATACTATAACATAAGTACGTTTATTCTCATTGAAAAAATTATATTGTATAATCCAAAGATAATTCACGTTCATTTACCAAAGTGTGAATAGCATAGAATTTCATTAGACGAATATTCTTAAATATCAGTCAGTTATCTAAATTTTAAATAGTGACGTGTGAACAAAAAGAAGTGAGGACTTAGGGTGGTTTACAAAATAGAAAAGAATTCATAACTCGTGTATATATACAATATAAAAATTCTCAGCACATCGCTTCAAGTGGTAACGAGAGTATTTTAATAATTGAAAAGTAATTCAAAATGGCAACGCGCCAATTTATAATAAAACATTGTTATTCTATATATAACCCAAAAGCTATGTAATGAGTCAAATTCGTAAATAACATGATTCATCAATTGAATTTATTTCTTGAAAAAGAATAACGCGGTATTTGGTATGTGGGGACTCGTTAAAAGTCATACATTTTTATTTGCATACGATGAACCGGTAAAATAAATTTACCTTTAACAAAACAACACTGACTGACTGTCTACTTTTTAAATGACGCTAGTACAAGTATTTATCCTCCATTTTCCGAGACGGTTAATGCGAGAGAATACAGAGCCGCGCCTTTGATAAATATATTGCCGATGGAAAAGTTATTATTATCATTGATTGACTCATTTCCGCTACGTATCATTATATGGAATTTCAGGTATAAAATCATTTAGAAATTATTCCCCATTGTTCTTTCGGCACTCGTATTCGCGATGGTACCGGTATACATTAAATGATGTATTACTCAGCACGTCTCAAATTAAAAAGAATCAAGAACCTACGATAGGAAGATAATTATGCAAATAAGTCATGATTATACCATACGCCATAATTGTACGTACTTTTATTATTTCCAGGTATGGGGTGGTCAGTGGGGGTTTCACTGGTTCTCGCGATCCTTGCCCTTACACATACAGCAACCGTTCCACGCCAGAACCCTTTTCCAGTGAAGCAAAAGCATCTTCCAGCAGAAAATGCACCCAGTTTTCGACGTGATTCAGTCGAGAAGCGTCCGGACTTTTTGAATAATATTAATGAGAACAATGAATACGGTAGCCATAGTCTGCCCCTAAGGGACGCTGTCGAAGCCGTGCCGAGTGTGATCGGTTTTCACAATCTGCCTTTACGTGATGCTGTGGAATCAATACCAGAAGTGTGAGAAGATAGATTTTTTGAGTAACAGTTAATAAATACAATTTGAAGGGATTAAAGATTGATTTAATGTATGCAGGACAGGTGAAAGGATTCCATTGCGTGATGCTGTTGAGTATCGCGTTGCACCATTTTATGGGGGACTCGATCATGATTCAATTTGGATTGAACAGATTGCTTCACCCGGAATTCGTAGATCAGAAGATCCACCACATGTTGTTTGCCATTTGGAAGCTAAAGCTGCGTACAGGATGGAGCCCTTTCCACTTTTACCTCAAGCTCTGCCAAATAATAAGTGCACGCATTTGGTGTACAGTGCTGCTACTCTTGGTAAAGTTAAAGCTTAAACAATTTTCATATCCAAGGAACAAGCAAGCTTAATTTATTATTTTACAGATCCACACGATTTGGTTGTTATGTCGAGGGATTCCGAATATGATGAAATTAAGGGTGAGAATTTTTAATAAATGTATGCTAAATGTATGGTGCTCGTGTGAATATGTGTGTATATTCAACTATTAACCCTTTGGGTACGGATTTATTTGAACATTTTTTGCATATGGAATGAATTTAATTTTTTAATATATGGATCAAGACTAACAGTATTGACTATTCTCTCTCTCTCAAAAAAAAAAGAATAAACAAATAAAAACTAGCTTCAATGCGATCGACGAGTCAGACTCAAACTGTGACTTGGACGTAACATGTGCATGACGAGTGTGATTCGTTAAATGTACCCAAAGCGTTAAATAATTATTTTTATTTACCAGGTGGATTTCGAGCTGCAGTAGGTCTACGTAAAAAGGACCCAGCACTTCGTGTACTGATCTCTATAGTTTCTCCGGACCATGGACGTCTCTATAATGATCTACGAAAGAATCATGCTACCCGGAAGTTTGTCCAGTCAGTTTTGGACTTTGTTACACTGCACGACTTTGATGGAGTTGAAATTGATTGGGAAAGATCATCCAGTTCAGAATTGGGATCGCTCTTGAGTGCATTGCGTGACTCCTTCTCACGAAAAGGATTGATACTTGCACTGGCAGTGAGACCTGAAGATCATGTGGATCCTGAAATAGCCGGATTAACTGATATGCTTATATTGCGAGCATGGCGAGCAGAGAAGGAGAGAGAAAACATAGCTCAGCATCCAGCACCTCTAGACTTCGTGTCAGAATTCGTAAAAAAATGGACAAGAGTTGGGGTGTCGCCGCAGAAGATAATAGTAGGCGTACCGCTTTTTGGAAAAAGCTACACCTTGAAGTTCAGCAACGCCACGAATGTTGGGGCTCCGGTTCTAGGACCTGGATTGAGCGGCCCTTATACAGAACACCGTGGAACGCTTGCTTATTATGAGGTTTGTTTGAACTATAGTTTTTTAATTTTGAGATTACAAGAAAATATTCATGAATATCTTGTGCGTTTAGATATGTGAAAAAATGGAAGATCTGTGGATTTCCGGAAGGGACGAAGAGGGGGCCTATTTGAAACGTGGAGACCAATGGATAGGTTTCGATGATCCGATATCGATTAAAATCAAAATGGCTTATCTTCGATCAGCCGGTCTTGGTGGGGTTTCTCTTTGGGCAGTCGATTTAGATGACTTTCAAGTAAGCAATGCAGGAAAATAAAAAACATATATAAGAACCGACGTGATGCGTATTCTAGTTACCGAACTGGTTTTCATTGGAATTGTATATTATGCGTAGATTAAGTAGTCATAATAAAGTTGGAATTTTTTGTGGATGATACTGCACGAAGAAAATTCAATGTCTTAGGGATTATGTGGTGATACCTGGCCAATGTTAAACGCTGCGACCAAGGGACTAGGACACTATGATGATGTTCCTCAGGAACGCTGTTACGAAGATGGACTTTTCAGTGACCCAAATAGCTGTTCAGGATTCTCATCATGCATTAAAGGTGAAGACGATTTGCTCAAAGAGATCTTATTCTTTTATGAAGATCAAGAGAAAAGTCAAATTATATATCTACAGTATTAATGTTAAACAATGGCTTTTAGGACATTTGTATAGAGGCAATTGTGGTCTTGGTCGATTCTTTGATGCTTCAAAGGGCCGTTGTGTCACAGCCAGACCGGATATATGTAACCCAGGTCATTCTCTTCGTATATCAACTGGAGAATCTAGGGGGTCTCAATATCGAATGGGTGAGCTGCAACAGTTGGAAATGAAGGAAGAAGAGTCACCACGCGTGGTCTGTTATGTCACTTCCTGGGCTTTGTACAGAAAAGGCGAAGGAAAATTTGTACCAGAACATTTAGATACCAGATTGTGCACGGACATAATCTACGCATTTGCTGGTCTCAATCCTGATACACTTTTGATACAACCCTTTGATCCATGGGCAGATATTGAAAATAGTAAGTGACAATTGATTGCTAATCTATTTCCAGAATATTTGAATATAGGAAATTAATTGTTCAATTATTCCAGATCTTTATGAACGTATTACATCGGTAAAGGGACCAAGAATTTTACTCGCTCTTGGTGGCTGGACCGATAGTTCAGGTGACAAGTATTCAAGACTAGTTGGCAGTTTGAGCTCACGACGGAAATTTGTAGCAGCAACTGTCAGTTTTCTAAAAAAGCACAATTTCCATGGTCTCTCACTCGAATGGAATTATCCTCAGTGTTGGCAAAGTGATTGTAAAAAAGGACCTGCATCAGATAAACCAAATTTTACGAAATTGGTTCAAGACTTAAGGGATGAGTTTGACCGGCAAGAACCTAAATTGATACTGGCAGTAGCCATTTCCGGTTACAAGGAAGTTATTGACAGGGCATACGAAGTTTCTGAATTATCGTATGCTGTTGATTTTCTATCAGTCATGACCTACGATTATCACGGTGCGTGGGAAGGGAGTACGGGACATCTCGCACCTCTTTACGCGCAACCAGGAGACAGTAATCCTTATTATAACGTGGTAAGTTATTCGTGAAATGGTTATCAATTGATATTAAACATTTTTACTGTGAAACGTCTTCTATTTTTCCATCAGAATTTTACTATGGAATATCTTCTCAGTCTTGGAGCTGCAAGATCTAAATTAGTTGTCGGAGTTCCATTCTACGGACAGAGTTATAGATTGGCAGAAGCTAGTCAGTACAAACTCGGTGATCCTGCTGCAGGTCCTGGAATGCCTGGTGAATTTACTAGACAGCCTGGCATGTTAGCCTATTATGAGATCTGTGACAGAATAAGACAACAACGATGGCAACTTGGACCAGGTGAATTATCAATGTTGACCTTAGTTTGCAAAAACGATTACTTTTTTTATATTCTTCAAGTAATTTCAATCTATCATTCTTTTCTACCAGGTCCAAATGCACATTATAAAGACCAGTGGGTCGGTTTTGAAGATCCAAAAAGTATTTTCAAAAAAGGTGAATATATATTTAACAATGGATTCGGCGGAGTTGCTGCCTGGACTGTTGATCTAGATGATTTTACGAATCATTGCTGCTTCGAGCCGTTCCCTCTACTTCGAAGCTTGAACCGTGCTCTAGGTTAGTATGGCGTTTTTAAAAAATTAACATCTGCAATCTATGTATGACAATTCCTTATTTGAACAAATATATATAGGTCGTCTATTGAGCCAACCAGCAGCAAGTGACTTGTGTGAAAGACCAGCTACACCAGTAACACCGCAACCTCCAACTTTAACAACACACAGTGATGCCGCAAATGAACAACCTAGACCAACGTCACCCATTACATCCCATCCTAGTACCTCTGCAAGACCTACAACCACATGGCCAACCTGGACTGAAAAACCTAATCAAACTCCTAATTCTCCAACTTCTACAACTACACCACGTACAACAATTGCACACTGGACAACATCATGGTGTGTATCTATGACTTTAAGAAATTTCTCAATCTCATTTAAATATTTCTAACAATAATTTGACATTACAGGGAAACTACTACACAAAAAACAACTACAATGAGTACTCCAACAATAGTTGATGCCGTGTCACCAGGTATGTCTTGTCAGGTCGGCCAGTACAAAGCTGATCCACAAAACTGTGGCAATTACTACCGCTGCGTACTTGGAGAACTAAAGAAGGAACAATGTGCTCCGGGATTGCACTGGGATATGTATCGTGGATTGTGCGACTGGCCAGCAGCAGCGCGATGCGAAGTAGGTAAGTATCTTCGTTTTAATAAAGAATAAAAATCATCCAGTAAATAAGATAAAATATTGGATAATTTTGATAATGAAATTTATATTCAAATAATCAATTTCGTCGCGTGTCATATTTATTCAAGATCACATACTTGATAAATCTCGTAAGTCACCATATAAATACCATAAGCGAAACCGGTAAGAGAGATCGTCGTATCTGTTGATGCTGCATTGTGCAATGAAATACGCATAGCGTAAGGCAAACCTATGAATTCTGTAGGGAATCTGTTTATCTTCTTAGATAAATAACAAATAGGTATTAAAAAAACCAGTCGTTAATTAAATTCGCAAGTGTCCATGACTTCTGTAAGACGCAACTTGCTACAAACACTCTTGTATGAATTCCTTTGCTTTTGCTTATGTTAGTCATCCCTATCCTCTTGAATGTTCTTTGGCATTGAAGCTTAGTTTTTTTTCCCCATACGTGTTTACGAAACACCAAGAATTCCTTTAGTTTAACTGTGTAACCGATGCGATCCTCACGTCTCTGACATTTCTATTTGAAACTCGCCCTGGGACGGAATGCGTTACGTTCTTTACTTCGTTCTCGTTCTTGCTGAGATCAACTCCGAAATTGCTGCTGTACGATTCGAAATTTATCAAGGTATCGTTTGATTATAACAACGAGTAACGAGCATTTTTTAAATCGAGTGATGATTGCAGTGTCCTACGTGGTCTGAAGAATTCATTTTTAACGATAACTCTTATCTATCAGACACGTGTGATCTGTGACATGTTTTATTTATTGATACGACACGTATGATGTTTTACAGCATCATCAACTACAATTAGTTCATGGAAACCACCAAGAAGGACAACCTCGGCGAAACCGACTACAAATTGGCAGACGGAATGGACATCAAAAAATCCAACTGCCCCTCCGTCATCTTCAACACCCTCTCGACCTACTCGTCCTTCTCGCCCAACAAGACCATCCCGACCTACCACTGTACCGTCCTGGAAACCGCAGACAGATCCGTCGCCAACTCCAGGAGATACAAAACCCGAATGCGAACATGGCCAGTACTACGAGTTTCCAAATTCCTGCACGAACTTTCTCATATGTGTAAACGGAAATCTAGTGTCCCAACAATGTGGTCCAGGACTCAATTGGAACAAAGATAAAAAAATGTGCGACTGGGCTTTCAAGCATCCTTGCAAGGAGGATAAAAATAGGAAGAAAGCACCATTGGTAGCACAAAAATTAGAGGAGGAAGTAAGTGATCATGACGAAAGAAAGAAAATGAAAAATTTAGAATTATTATTAATGACTTTTTCTACTTGTCTCTACAGTCTTGTACTCCAGGCAGCTACACTGGCGTACCTGGCGATTGCGAAAGCTACAGAGCTTGCTTATGGGGTCGTCATGAAATTTTCCAATGTGCACCAGGTCTTCACTTTAATAAAGATACACATATATGTGACTGGCCGTCACGTGCTAACTGTCAGGACGATAATTCAGAGGACATTGATGAGATCTATGTCCCAAGCTCTACTGTGAAACCTGTTTTTGGATCAACCACAACCTTAAAACCTTGGACTCAAAAACCAGCTACATCTGGCACCACTGTTATACCTTCGGTAGATGTTGATCCTGACAAAGTTTCTCCACTTTCTGGTCACTTCAAGGTATTAATATTGTACATCAAATTTCATGAGCATCATTACTGTCACAATTCACGCTATCTTGGTTAACTACTACGAAAATTTTTCTCATGTTCAGGTTGTATGTTACTTCACAAATTGGGCATGGTACAGAAAAGGATTAGGAAGATATTTGCCAGAAAATATTGACCATACATTGTGTACGCACATTGTCTATGGATTTGCGGTATTGGATTATTCGAACCTCGTTATCAAGGCTCATGATTCATGGGCTGATTTTGATAATCGTACGTTAATTGAACATTTGTAAAAATTTATTACAATACGCATTGGACATCACCATAAATTGTACTATATATTAAATTACTTGTACAGGCTTTTACGAACGAGTTGTCGCCTACAAACAACGTGGTCTCAAAGTCCTTTTGGCTCTTGGAGGCTGGAATGATTCAGAAGGTGACAAGTACAGTCGATTAGTTAATTCGCCATCAAGTCGCAGTAAATTTATATCACACGCTTTGCAATTTATTGAGAAATATGAATTCGATGGTCTTGATCTTGACTGGGAGTACCCAGTCTGTTGGCAAGTAAGTGTCACTTCGCTTAGTAATATAATCAAATAAGGTAGTATGATTATAATTAATAATAATTAACAGGTGGACTGTAAGAAGGGACCGGATTCTGACAAAGAAGGTTTCGCTAATCTACTAGCGGAGTTAAGCGGAAAATTAAAGCCTAAGGGTCTGCTCTTAACAGCTGCAGTATCCCCTAGTAAAAGAGTCATTGATAAGGGATACGATGTTCCTGCGTTGGCTAAGTATCTTGACTGGATTGCTGTAATGACATACGATTTCCACGGTCAATGGGATAAGAGAACCGGTCATGTTGCACCACTCTATTATCATCCGGATGACGAATACTATTTCTTCAATGCAAATTACTCTATTAACTATTGGATATCTAAGGGTGCTCCGCCTAGAAATATAGTGATGGGTAAATATGACTATTTAAATACTTTTAACGAATGAATAAAAGTACTATAGCAATGACATAATAATTATTTCAGGTATGCCACTATACGGGCAAGCATTTACTATAAATGATCCAAAAGCTGGTGTAGGTCTCAATGCTCCAGCAAGTGCTGGAAATGCTGGTGAATTCACAAGAGCTGCAGGTTTCCTTGCCTATTATGAAATTTGCGACAGAATCCAGAACCGGGGCTGGACAGTGGTCCAGGATCCTCAGCGACGAATGGGTCCGTATGCTTTTAAAGGAAGTCAATGGGTCAGTTTCGATGATGCTGATATGATAAGACAAAAGGCCCAATATGTACGAGATATGGGACTTGGTGGTGGCATGGTTTGGGCATTGGATCTTGATGACTTCCGTGGCAGATGTGGTGAAGGGCCTCATCCTCTTATGCACACTCTACAGCAGGTTCTTGCTGAACCACCTAATCGGCACGATAGACGTAAGTATCATACTGTTATCTATTTATTTCACTAATGTTGATAATTAATTGTCACTGTCATGCTTCTGCTTTTTTCTTTTAGCCATAAAGCCCCCAGTGGTTGGTCAAGAACTGGAATGGAAATCTCCAACTTCACCATACACAATGTCTTCTCTGACCATGTCACCCACGTCTAGTCCTTCTCGTGAAGACGACGATGTCAAAGTTATTTGTTATTTTACAAATTGGGCCTGGTACCGACAAGAAGGTGGTCGTTTCTTGCCTGAGGACATTGACCCGGATCTCTGCACTCATGTTATTTACGGTTTCGCAGTTCTTGATACGACCAGCCTCATCATAAAATCTCATGATCCTTGGGCTGATATAGATAACAGTAAGACATTGTTTTAAGATAAATATTAAACTTCTGACAGATAAGGATTCATTCACGCGGATATTTACTTTACGCAGAATTCTACGATAGAGTCGTGGCCTTGAAAGCAAAAGGAATTAAAGTCTTACTGGCTATAGGCGGCTGGAATGATTCAGCAGGTGACAAGTACAGCCGTTTAGTCAATTCAGCATCCGCTAGACAAAGATTCATCACTCATGTTGTACAATTTATTGAGAAATATGGATTTGACGGATTGGATCTTGACTGGGAGTACCCAGTTTGTTGGCAGGTACACAGAAAAGTCAATATCTATATTTGTACAAATGATTGTAATTAACTAAATGCGATTCCTCTGTCAGGTCGACTGCAACAAGGGGCCAGCCTCTGACAAAGAAGCATTTAGTGCTTTGGTTAAAGAACTTAGCGCCATCTTTAAACCAAAAGGGCTCCTGTTATCATCTGCAGTATCGCCAAGTAAACGAGTTATCAATGCAGGCTACGATGTACCCGGATTGGCTAAATATCTGGATTGGATTGCTGTAATGACATACGATTATCATGGACAGTGGGACAAAAAAACTGGTCATGTTGCTCCTCTATACGAACATCCTGAAGATTGGGAACCTACCTTCAATGCTGTAAGTGGCAAAAGTCAAAAACCAATTTACTCTTATTTTAAAATGAGACTTTCAATTTTTCTTTTAGAACTTTTCCATTCACTTCTGGCTGGATCAAGGAACTCCACCAAAGAAGCTTGTGATGGGTGCGCCGCTTTATGGACAATCATTTTCTCTAGCAGATAGAAACGAAAGGGGACTTAATGCTCCAACTTACGGCGGTGGAGAAGCAGGTGAAGCAACCAGGGCACGTGGTTTCCTCTCTTACTACGAGGTAACAAAAGTTTCTCATTGGGTTGATTTATAATGAAAATGAAAAAAATAATTAAAAAATTCTATAATCAATTCATTATTATATATTCGTAGATCTGTGAAAGAGTCCAGCAACAAGGATGGACTGTAGTGCAAGATCCTCTACGAAGAATGGGGCCTTATGCCTACAAAGGCGACCAATGGGTCAGTTTCGATGACACTGAGCAGATTCGTCTAAAGGCTGAATTAATTAAAAAGCTTGGTCTTGGTGGTGGAATGATTTGGGCCTTGGATTTGGATGACTTCCGGAATCGATGTGGCTGTGAAGCTAGTCCTTTGCTTAAAACTATGAACAGAGTCCTTCGTGGCTATCCTCCAGGACCCAAATGCCCAATAACAGGTAAGTAATGATAAGGATAAGCAATTAGAAGAAAGTATTCTTAATCTTTGTAATTAACAGAATCTGGGATAGAAAGTCCACCAAGTCCAAAACCAACTACGACAACTGCACCAATCTCAAACCCAACTACTCCCAGTACAACTTATTATCCGCCGGAAGAAGCACCAGGATCTGCCCCAACAGATACAGATGACTCAATTGAAATTGATGCTGTTGCACCAATCTTGCCAGATCTACCACTTGGAGATTGTCAAGGTCGAATGTTCATGCCTCATAATAAAGATTGTTCAAAGTATTTCCTTTGCAATTTTGGAAAACTTTCTGAGCAAACATGTCCTGGCGGATTGCATTGGAACAAGGACAGATGCGACTGGCCTGAAAATTCAGACTGTGCTAATCGTATTGATGGTAATGTATGTAAAATCTAATCAATATGTTTAATTCAATATGACTAGATTGGACCTACTTGTAGAACTAATGAAAAAATTATTTTTACAAGGTGATTCGTTTAAATGAAGGAAACTCGTACATCGTGAAATCCCTGTGAAGCCAACAATGTCATTTAATTCAACTGTGACACCAACTGAGCCACAGATACAAGAACAAAATTCACGTGAAACGAGAAAATTAGTTTGTTTGGCAAGGTTTGGGCCTTAGACCTTGACGATTTTCAAAATCGCTGTGGATGCGGTAAATATCCACTACTGAATGCCTTCAGTCGTGGTCTTAAAGGTGCCCCATCGGATCTAGAAGACTGTACCTAAGGAAGCTAACTGCGTGTTCTATGACCACATTTGAATTTCCTCATGAATAAGAAATAATAACGTAATTGCAACCATGAGAGAATCTAGGGAATCTATTAATTACCCCTACTTGTTCCACTATTAATTACTTAAGATTCTCTCACGGATCACATGTCTCTTCCGCGCGACACGATCGATCATTCTATTCGATTTACAAGAAGGAAGACAAAAAATTAAAATTATTCGTGCCACTCGAGAAGATTCAATTAACTATTAAGCCTTATTAATTATCAGCTTTGTAATCAAACCTTGTATTATATTACGCTCAATAAAGGACTGCTATTTTTATCGAACGGCTCGATTCCTTCAAGACGGATTTCCTGCTCACACAAAATTGTTAGTTCCATGTTCCATAAACATATTCACAAAAATACAAATAACTCTGATAACTTATCTTGTGAATTTATGAATATGATAGAAGACTTTTATCAATTGGTTGAAAAAGAATTGAAACTCAGATGAAATACCTAGAGATAATAGACATACATTAAATTTGTTAATCAATTTAGATATATTCCATGTCTATATGCAATCAATGAATTAATGTCACATAAACGTGTATAAAGAAATATAAATGATACACTCTCCATGTATATTTAATGCTACTAATCCTTACGGTTCTATCTAGGTTATGATAAGTAAATCCAATAAAGATCCAGAACAGCCATTCAAAGAATTTCAGTCGGACTAGAATCATTGGACAGTACATTTTATAATTATTTAATACATAATTTGTCACTAATCATTATATAAGTGGTACAAAAAATAAGTGAAAAATGAATCAGGCAAAAATTAACAAAGGTATGTTTTTTATGTTGTGTGAATATAAAAACAAAGATATTTTTTATCAAAATTTTATATTCTTTACCTAAATCATTATCTCACTACACAATCCATCATGCCTTTATAACTTATTAAAGTGAGAGTTTCAAATAATCTTTAATTTAAGGTGTAGTACATGCAACATAAATACAATTTATATAATATGTATCGAAAAAATGATACGTGTTTTTCTAAACATTTTTTGAATGTCTTCCGAAGAAAAAACCTGTGACTCGGAATCAACCATCCATTTGAATGAGAAGCATTAGCCAGCATTAGCTTGTAGGCTGAATTAAGGAGTGCAGATTGTGACTTGTATTCTTTTAGGAAATTGCATAAATCGCTTCGACCTGTGGAGGTCAGAGTACTGGAACTTTGAATTATAAAGGTAGCCTTTGACTTATAGATTTTTAAACTCGAGTTACAGAGGTAAAATAATGGACATTAATACATTCGAAAATCTTCGAAATATTCTCTGTTTATTCTTCGAATTACGGAGGTCTGCAAGGAAAGGGACTGAACCTCAGACATACATATAGAAATTTTCGTGTTAGCGAGGTTCGACTATATTGTGTTTGCTGGTTTTATCATAGTATAGTCAAAAGCAAAAATCAAAATGCAATGCGTTTATTAGAAATTACGAAATAAATGTTTTTGGTAAATAATCAATATGGAACATGAACCCTCATTATCATATTAACATGACTACGGAGTCTTGCTATGACATAATTATCACCATACGTAGTATGTACAAGGTCATTGATAAGTCTACGTAAGAATAACAAGAAATTGTGAAAAACTAAAGTAAATAATAAAAAATTATGATAAATACGTTATTTCGCTTGTTATTTAGTATACGACTGGCATTGGTGGTTAAAATTCTTATGAAGTTTATCATGGCATTGCGTATCAATGACGAACCGTAAATAATGTATAATAATGATAACACTTCAATATCATATCGTTTTAAGATATCCTAATTAATTATAGAACAATTCCCCTTATTATTTTTACATCCTTTGTAAAAATATGGAATCGTAATACCTATATGTATAAAGTTAATACTAGTCACCAACCTGACGATTATTTTTTGAATACGGATGTTCCTGACCTAACTGACTTATTCAGCTGGTGATTGGCTAACGATATTCACTGAACTGTGTCCGTGTGTGTCACTCACGTTGCATTTGGTTTGCTGTAGAAACGCAAGTATCGTAACTGATTAATTGAATGCTAGAAGGATTTAGCATGAAGTAAAAGATAAGCTTGTCGCTTTAATCGCACGAAGACGAATTTATTTTAAAAAATCATGTTGACAGGTTCGGAACCAACGTTTGCACAAACCTTTATTTTGGGTTACATTATTCCATATTTTATTTTTCTAGATCCAGATGCAACGACGCTCTGTCTCGAGAGTCCAGGGGCTACGGTATTACCTGGAGAAACTAGGAGTGCTGTAAGTCTTGTAGCTATTTGGTAAATTATGTGACTAAAACACTTGTATTTCTATGTTTCACGTTGTAATGCCACACGTTCAATCATTTAGAATATCTCGTATTCCATTGTATGTATTTTCTGATCCAGTCACGTGATGTCTTTGCGAGCATCTCATTGGATGACTTTTTGGATTTTGATGCTTTAATTTTAGGTGGAAAGTTTTCAAACCATAACTTAATTTTATTTATTCTATCACCATCACTGAAAGGAGTATTTGGTAAAGTATCAGTAGACTTTTTAGAATATTTTATATTTAAGATAATAGTTTTAGATCATAGAAATAGTGTTAACTTAAGATTTCTCTTATACTGATACATTCCAAACAGTATGGATTAATTCAGGTTTGATAGTATCGGTTGATTTATATGAACTCTTAACTCCACGTCCAGTTAACTCAATGGTCAACTAGAATGATCTCAATTAATCAAACTTAATTTTGTTGGATGTGATATAATTTCATTTAATTGATAAATTGGTATATGTGCACTGTAGCAATATTTGAAAGTCCTGTTTAACAAAAATATCAGTACTGTTATTTTTGATACTGTCAGAAGTATTACTTGTTTGTACTTATATAATATTATTAATACTACAAGTTAATACTGTATTAATAGAAATACAGTGATAGAACTGATTTTAGCATTTCTGTTTATTATAGAATAATGCCAAGAATTCAACTGAAATTACTGGAAGATGGACACCAATGCTTGCCCTTGCAGGCGCAACATGCTGCTTGGGTTCTGCAGTACCAGCAGGATATAACATTGGAGTGATGAACAATCCTGCTCAAGTGAGTGCGAAAATAATATTCATCTATTTCTAAAAGAAATTAACTTAAGCATTTAATATAATTGCAGATAATGCAAGCATTTTGCAATGAAAGTATCCAACGGCGGTATGGGGAAGAAATCTCTGACGAAAGTTTACATATTGTATGGTCTGCAATTGTATCGATATTCCTAATTGGTGGAGTTAGTGGATCCTTAACAGCAAGCTCGGTAGCTGATAAATTGGGACGACGAGGAGCACTAGGAATTGGAAATATATGTGGCATTATTGGCGCCATCCTATTTCTGGCATCGAAACCTTTTGATTCTATAGAACTTTTAATGCTTGGTAGACTTGTAGTAGGTTTGTAGCCAAAAATATACGATCGCATAATAACATTAAAGTAGCTAATGATTAATAATTAATAATTTAACTTTTACATTTAATTATTAGGTCTGTCTGGAGGACTAGCTACTAGTTTAGTACCAATGTATATGACCGAAGTAGCACCATTAAATCTTCGAGGAGCAGTTGGTGTACTTTGCCAACTGGGAATAACTTGTGGTGTATTACTCGCACAAATAGCTGGACTCGATAGTGTATTAGGAACTGAAAATTACTGGCATGTAATGCTTGCTTCTTTTGCACCTCTGTGTATATTGGCAGTCTTAGTTACTTTTATCTTGCCAGAAAGTCCCAAATTCTTATTTGTTATCAAAGGATACGAACAACGAGCTCTAGAAGGTGAGTTTTTAACAAGCTTTTATGTAACATTTAATACTTTAACTCAATTCAATCTAATAAGAAGCATTACTCTTCAGAATTAACTAGATTGCGAGGAGTAAATTTGAATCATTTGCTGAATGAAGTATCCCTCCTTCGACAAGAATCAAATGCCAGTTCTTCAACAGACAATTGGACGATAAAAAGAGTTATACGAGAACCTTCATTACGTCTTTCACTTTTACTCGTTTGTGCCCTGCAATGTGGACAACAATTGAGTGGCATTAATGCAGTGTTTTACTACTCTAGTTCCATCTTCAAAAATGCAGGTTTAGACATAAAGGGATCTCAATACGCTACTCTTGGGACAGGAATAATCAATATAGGCATGGCTTTGATATCTGTACCATTCATGACTCTGTTTGGCAGAAGGACTTTACTATTAAATAGTTGCTATACCAGTATGGCCTGCCTTATTGTACTATGTATTTCCATTATAAATATCGTAAGTGAAATTATTATATTCTTATACAAACTGTGGAAGATTATTCTTTTTTGGAGTAACTCAAACTAATGTTGTTTGATATTCTTCCAGAATTCATCTCCGGTTGTGCCATGGATCTGTATTGTTGCGATATTAGCCTACGTACTTTTCTATGGTCTAGGACTAGGGCCTATTCCATATTTCATTGGCTCGGAACTCTTTGATGTGGGCCCAAGGCCTATAGCTATGGCTCTTGGAAGTGTGTCTAATTGGGGAGGCAATTTTTTGGTGGCTATGACATTTCCATCTTTACAAGGTGCTATAGGACCATACAGCTTTCTTGTGTTTACCGCGTGCATATTTCTTCTAGCTCTGTTCAGCAGGTATATTACATTAAATTTACCTCCACAATCATTTAACAGATTTTTTCCATAATGCTTCCTTTATATTTAATATTTTACTATAAATATTTATACAGCAACTACAAAGGTTCGTATTCTTTTTCAGACGCTATCTGCCAGAGACACGTGGCAGAAATACTATAGATATTGCAGCTACTATGACAAGAGGTTTCAAATCCCGACCAAACGATCCCAATCACATATAAATATACGTAAGATGTTCATCAATGATTTTCTATCATTGACGAAGCCTACAAAATGTTACTAAGAGAAACAGAGTTTGAGCAATATTTGCTTTAGTACAAATGATTTCTACTGGAAGTTCGTCATCTGTACTTAATGAGTATAAATATATTATGATAAGAATCAAGATCACCTAAAGAATCATCATGATTAAAAGTACTTAATCTATGTACTTCAAACTGTGAAATATTTTTAGTACAAATTTTAAAAAATAATATATGAAAATAATTCAAGAAGTTACATAACAGTATATTTGTACTTTTCAACGTAACAATAGTTTTAACAATTTGTACACATATAATTCTTTGCTGGATTTTTCATTGTGGTTTAACAAGCACTTGTTTAACTCAGTGCATGCAATGATGCATAACTGCCTGGGGTATATAGTCAAATGTATGAATACTATTTTACAGCACTATGTTCTCTAAACGAACATAGAACAGTCAATAGTATAAGCAAATTTATTAACATGGGATCTTATTGATAACTATCAAAAAATATTTTATGTACAAGTGAACAGGTACGAGAATTTTTCTATGAGTATACAATAAATATACCTATTACCTGGAATGGCTTATGTTATTAATTTTACATAAAAGCCGTTAATTTGTTCATAAAATACCAGACACAATACCGTGTGCGGTGCTATTCTCATCCATGTAGGAAACACACCTTTATAAAGACCAAAGAAGCCTTCCTTCTTTGAGATTTTTATTAAGGCATCCAATAAACCATTATAGAGTTGACCTTTGCCAGTTTTATCAACACCTAAAAATTTGACGGAACGAAGTGACTTCATCGGTCGAATAAAGTGTGTAAAAAGGAAGAATCTAAGCTTTAATAGTGTTCTACCTTGATTGTACAATCTAGTAGCTAAAACATCAAAGGGTTGCATTGTAAGTGCTACGCAACTTCCTCCTAACGATGCTGCCAAAAAGGTTAAAAGGATTGGTCGATCATTGCAGATCTGAAAGTAAAGAGAAGATAGAGAAAATTGAGAAAATATTAACTCAATCAATCACGTACATCATGTGATTGAAGCCAGTCTCTCGCTATAGAAAATGTAGTCAATTGTGTTGATGAACCAAGAAAGAGTCTTGGGATGTTAGCGTACCACCCACGATAAAGACTAGCTATACCACCTTCCTTCCATAAATTTTTAAAGGCTGACCATGTTCCAGTATGTTGGTGCTGATGGCCAACAGCAATAGATTGGGCAGCTGATTGCGCCTGCATCTGTGTCTTTAGCTGCAAATTTGCCATTGTATAAGAATTGTTTATGTATTACAATCGTCATATGTGGAATTAAATACTCAGCGCAAATTACCATATATAATGGACTTCCAACAACGGAAGCAAAAGCACCAGCAGTACCAGTAAGCAGTATGGTCTTTGGTATACTCATATTTCCATGCTCATTAAGCATGATACCATGATTCAGTGCTATGTTATAGACACCTAGTCGAATGCCATTGAGGACGACCTTAAAATAGTATTAACATTTTAGGCATACAATACGAGTATGCTTTCCTTATGAAATATGTATACCTGAAAGCCTAAGGCAGGAACGATTCCAGCTTGAAGTGCCAATATACCTTCGTGCTTTGCCACAATATATGCAGCATGAATTGTGTTTTTGTAAATTCTTTTGTAAGAACCTCTAGCTGCAAGTTCTCCTTGAAGCTGTAAACGACTTTTTACAACGTCCACCGGATTCGTGAAAAAACCCGCACCAACAGCGGCTAAAGCTCCAATTCCAAACTCTACGCCTGGTCTAGAAAATCTATTCTTGTAGAAGAGGAATAGCCAAAAACATGCATACATGATTTGCAATTTTATTTGCAAATGCGTAAGCTGATAAGTTTATCGTAAATACGAAGGAAACGATCTTTCCAAGAAATGTTGGTAAACTCTAAAGTTGTGCGTATCTTACTCTCCTGATTGTTCCAAGATATTTATCAGTAATTTATGTATTTCTGAATTACTAAGCATTCCGCGATACTGATAACTGTTCCATTACAAACGTGTTTCGTGTCGCTATACGAAAACCGCCTAATGTAACAGCGTACTTAAATATTGCTCAGTATACTCTCACAAAATTCAAGCACTTTCTGTACATTTTGAATATTAATGTACATAACAATGATTTACTCGTTATCACGAACTATTATATTGCGTTACTTCTACGTGAGAATTTAGTGTATCGTTTTAGCCTTGTATTGCAACAAAAAGTTAATGAACTTTAAAGAATGTGGCACCTTTATTTACAACAATTTACGTCAATGTAGTATAAGAAGAAATTTATTTATAGCTGACTGTTAGTATGTATGAAAAATCGATGAAGATACGAAAAGAAGCGTTTAAGAAATACACGGTTAATCATTTCAATATAAATTATTGCAATAATAGGATAATAATGCGTTGATTTATTGTTAGAGATTTTAAATAGATTCGTCAAAATAAAAATCGGTAACATAATATTATTACATAAATAAGTTTGGCACAATATAAAACAGTGAGCCGAAATCGAAAAAATTTGCAGGCTTTTTTATAGTTGTCAAAGTATATTACATTTCAAATGCATTCATTCAAGTTACGTATGGCTTACACACTTAATATTGTACACTGACCAATGCGAATGTGACCCAGTGAC
This sequence comes from Trachelus tabidus, assembly GCA_030142655.1. Classification (NCBI taxonomy): domain Eukaryota; kingdom Metazoa; phylum Arthropoda; class Insecta; order Hymenoptera; family Cephidae; genus Trachelus; species Trachelus tabidus. The sequence goes on from JARQTI010000109.1 coordinate 144,557, forward strand.
TTCACTTCTTTTAAAATACATGATCATTCTTGAGTGAACAATACGAATAATAATTGTATACGGACATTCTGGTATGAGTAGTTTTCTATGAAATATTTTAATATACCACTCATGACATAAAACGAACGTCACGTGTTACATAACTCACATAAAAATTTGCACAATGTTACTCAATAGTGTGAAATAAAAAAGTTTGACACAACTTATAATGATCGAATTACAGCTTTTTTAAATTAATAAAATACTCACGCTCTTTTTCCGGTTGCTTTCTCTTCTTCTGTCATTTTGAAAATGAGTTGTTTCCTTTGAATGATGACACTATTCACACATTTGCAATATACACCATTGACGTTTCTAACCTTGTCTTCGATACGATCTTCTTAAGAAAAACTTTTAAAAATCTTGTAACGTAAGAAAGAATATCAGATGTTTAGTAGAAACGCGTTATACGTGTACGTATGTGGTGCTTGAATAGAGTATACAACAAATGATGCTAATGTATTTGGTAGCTCAAATATAACTGCTGTAGGGTATACCAGAATGATCAGTACTTATCAACTATGTTGACTCTTAAATTATGTGATAACAGATTTTGCTTCAAAGTACTATTTGTAAAATTAAATACGATCTCAGTGCAGGGTTATTAGTCGAGATAGTAAAACTGAATTATTCATCCATCGTAGGAGTATTTATTAAAAACAGTGAAAGTATTACTACATATGAGTTTTACATTCGTTATAGATGCCAATATCAACACTTCATTGTTTCTTGCACTCTTACTGCTATTACATGGTAAAAAACTTATTTACAGATATACATATACATCTTTTTATCAATTTCCATTAACCAGAAGTAAAAGTCAGTTTCCTTATGTAACGGACATACTACCACCAACTTTTGAAATCTTAGCAATCTCTTCCTTAAACTTTGCAATAGTTTCTTTAGCAAGTGTTAATTTCTCTTTGAGGTCTATTACTTCCGTTCTTATCCTATTTCTGGCTTCCACTATAGATTTTAGTGAAGATTCCTTCTTTGCCTCAACTGAAAATTTTTTATCTGTAAATATTATTCATAAATGCAACATTATCCATTTACACTTACAGTCAGTATCATGTCTCCAAGCACCCAGAGTAATCGGTCTTGTGGAGCTTAATAAATGCTGCATAAGAGCGGTTGGATCTTGGAAAACAATTTCCTCATAGAATTCGGATACAAGACTTTTCTTTCCCAGTTGAATTTCTGGTGTTGATTGGAATAATTTTAGGATGTGATAAATAGTTACCTATGAAAATATTATTACATAAATTATTGTAAGTGTACTTCTTTGACAATGATTATAAACAAGTAAACTAACGGGTCTCTCGTTGGGATCATGAAAATAAATTTTGATAACAATTTCAAACTCTCCCCAGCCCGTCTCAGTCAACTCATATGGTGGTTTAGTGACAATTCTGTTTGGATTATTATAGCTTTCATGAAGTTTAAAATGAACTTTTTTGACATAAGTTGACATATCTTCATTATGATACGGCTTGACATAAACTGTCCATTGATGCGTATGACCATCCTCCTCACGTTTTTTTCCAAAATAACGTGCCATATTTCCATAAATTATTGGTTTAACTATAGTCACGCCCTACAAATTTTAATAACAAATATTTTTTAAAAATTGTCTGTAGAAAAGCACACTAATTTTAAGGTTATGTTTACCTTTACTCGCCCGCCGGAGTCAGGACCAAATTCTGTAGTAGTGGCCATTCTCCACAATTAAGCGGGTTATTTCATTAACACAGCTTTCTCCGTCACAATAAAAATGTTCAGTGTTCCAATAATTTTCTAAAATTTTATACGGTTCACGAGTAACAGCCAAACAAACAATATTTGCATCTACAGCTGATAACAAAGAAAATCAGCTGATGGTATTTGTTTCCTCTTGCGGAAAGCTCAATCTCTGTGAAATTAGCCGGACAACTACAACCAGCGAGCGTAAAACTTATTGTAATCGTTTGATGGTCGTTTGACGATGATTGAGAGTCTAATTAAAACGTTTGATACTCGATAATTACTTCAAAAAATCGATTTTAAATTTAGGTGTGAAATTAGCCGGATATTTTTTATTTTTCATTTCTTTGGGTCGAAATGGTGCTTAATCGATGGGAAATCGTTTGACGGTCACGAATATGCTAATTAAAACGTTTTATAGTAAACGGTTTGGCAAATAATGCAAAAATCGTATTTGACGTTTGGCTTAGTTTCCACCGTGCAGAATTTAAATAGAGTTAACCAATCACATATAGGAGTTGAATGGAATTGACCAATGAGGCCTCTAAGCTATAAGTAAACTCTGGACGATGGAAACTAAGCCATTAGCTATGTTTCACCGTTTCACCAAATTTAAAATCAAATTTCTGAAGTAATTATCGAGTATCAAACGTTTTAATTACACTCTCAATCATCGTCAAACGACCATCAGACGATTAAAAAAAATTTTAAGCTCGCCGGTTGTAGTTGTCCGGCTAGTTTCACAGAGGTGACAGCTCACAAGTTAAAGAATTTAATAAAACTCAAAAACTTCCTAAGTTTAAACTTTACTACGACTTTTCGTTCATAATAAATATATCAGAACTATAGAAGTAATATAATAATTGTACAACTCTACAAATGTACATAATCAACTGCTCTAAAAATGATCATTTCCATTATTAGTAAAAATTATAAATAATTACAAAATACATACTAGGGATGTTACTAGCGACATAATTATTAATGTTGGCAGAAATTTTCAATTAAATCGCGCCGTTGCAGATTCGTAGAGCTTCATTAATTTTATTACACAAGGAAGCTGCAAAATAGAATTATAATATCCACTATTACGTTGTACAGATACATTATCATAAGCTTTTAGTTAGTTTCCGCAAATATTCTTCATTTATACTATACAATCTCTAATGGACGTTAATGAAATAACAGGAAACATCAATTATAAAAAAATATATCAAGTTTCAAATTTTAACTGTGTTGCAGAAATTTTAGAAAGTCAAAAGATATCATTTATTATTTTTAGCAGCAGATATTTCATTAAGTACGTATCTGTATGTTTTCAAATTAAAAGGATTCATCCAGGAACTGGACAAAATATCCAATTTGTCGATAAGATAGCGATGCTATTCAACAGCGTTTATCAAGAAAGGTAGACAGTGCAATGTCCACCACACTGTCCTTAGCTTCGTGCATACAGATTTATGTTTCATGTTGGGGGAATCTAACGCAAGTCCAGTTTAGAGCTGCACATGACCGAATTACTTTGAAGTCAAAGCAAATCAGGAATGGCCGAGTGGAAAGAGTGATATGTTCAACGTGTAGCAAATAAATAAATTGAATTTGACGGTGCTGTCAAATATGACTACATCGTAATTTTGTAACATGGGTGGCAAGGAGTCGAAAACTCTGAGCATCTCTTATGAGGATGCTGTCAAACGGGGTAATTATAACCACGTAATCATATAACCTTCGCTCGATATCTTTTCATTTTCTTTGTGGTTTCTTGACAGTTACCGAATCTGAATTAAGAAGACTTAAGGAAGCGTTTAAAAGGACTAGCGTGAACGGCGTTATTAATTGTAATGTTTTTGTACAAGACGTACTTGGAGACTGTGTTCCTACCCAAATAGCAGAGGTTGGTGTGCTGTGTATTTATTATTAAAGATATTCTTAATATTCCAAATATGACTTGCTCCAAAAAAAATGACATTTAATAATCAGTGGACTGAACATGCATTTATGAGATACAGTCCGATAATGTAAAATGATATCATTTAATGCAATATGAGAAACTTTTTATGCAGTGAATTTCAAGATATTTTTTAATTTCAGTATATATATAGTGCATGCGGTGGTACATCAAGAGGAATAGGATTCAAAGAACTTTTGTGTGGATTAATTCTATTGACGCGTGGAAAGCAGGAAGAAAAACTTCGTTGTACGTAATGGATTTTGTTATGGGATCTACTTTTATCGGTTAAACAAAAATGGTATTTAGTAATATTTGTCTTTTAACTTTTAGTCTTGTATGATTTATATCTTGCAAATGGAAATGGACCTCACTTTCCAAAAGAGGAGACAGAAGAGTTATCAAAGGAAAAGGAAAAAGTTGATGCTGGTTACGAACAATGGAAAGAATGGCAGTTGAAAAATATTGATGCAACTCCTTTATCGTGCTGGCTCTTAGCTCCACTAACAGTATTATCACTTGGCAATGATCTGGAAACCCCTACATTCTTCCAGAGCCTTGCTGGTGTCACACATTGTATGTAACAATATTGTCTCATATATACAGAAAAGTAACAATAGAATTGTTATCATATCTATTATTAATAGTGGAAGAGGCAGACATCATTGAATTGGAAAAACATTACTGGATGCTCAAGGGTCAGTCAGGCACTGGACGATTAGATCTTGAAACCCTTGTACCAATGATTTCACCACCTATGCCTCTAAGTGTATGCCCGGGTTTGGTAGCAGCATTCGATGAGAATCGTGACAATCACATAGATTTCAAAGAGATGGCTTGCGGCATATCAGCAGCCTGCCGTGGACCACTCGTTGAACGAATGAAGTGTGTGTATCCGCTTTTGACATTACACTTCAGAATAATCATACAAAGGATTAACACGAATGATCCTTTCATTTAAATCTGATTAACGAATCTTAATATAGTTTGTTTCAAGATATTCGATGGAGACCGTGATGGTATTCTCAATGAACTAGAACTCAAACATGCAATGGAGGTTCTATCGTTGATCCGGGATGATGAAATAGAGGCTAAGGAAGCCAAGGAAGAAGTCGAAGAGTTACCAAACCATCCGCTTACGATGGAAGAGTGGTTGGTGTGGACAACCGACAGGGAACTTCCTCTTGCATTTCTGCGACTCCTGGATCAACTTTGCCACGTTGTACTCGGATTGAGGCCCATAGGTCGACGCGAGGAAGGGGAAATTGTTACTGGATGGCTTGCTAGGGAAGAACGCAGAGGACTTAGAGTGGGACAGTTCTGGTACCTAGTTGCCAATTCCTGGTGGAACCAATGGCGACTTTTTTGTCACTTAGACCCTGCTCCCCTGGATCTTGGAAGTGAAGTGACTGTACTAGGTCCTATTGATAATACTGGTCTAATCGAGGCAACCAGGTATCGGGTACCTGCACTCACTGGTGAAGGTGGTCGTCTCAAACGTGGTTTAGTTCTCACACAAGGAAGGGACTTTCATTTGCTCCCAGATGCTCTGTGGAAAGCACTTGTGCAATGGCACGGGGGTTCGCCAGCTCTACCTAGGCAAGTCATTTTACCTGCTACTGGATCCCAAGTGGAACTAGAATTATATCCATTGGTTCTGCGTTTGCTCATGCATCGATCTGTGGGATCACAGCAACAACAATCTCTATCATTGCCCCTGAACGGTGTCGGATCCTGGTTACCAATGTCCTCTTCAGCCGGTTGTTACAAGAGGCAGCTCGCATACGTCGCAGCTTTCAGCAGAATGGCAACATCTGGACAAGTCTATCAGTTCCTCTGTAACCGGCTGCATTTAAGGAATGATGATGTTAGGCTGTGGCATGTTAGGGAGTCCACCACATTAGGATCAGGAATGACTTTGTTAGAGGACGAACAAATTACTTTAGAAGAATTAGGATTACAAGACGATAGCCAATTGCTCGTGGAGGTACGAAATAAAGATCAAACGTGGCCAGAGGAACTTGGTCGCTTAAGAGAAACGAGTAAGGACGAAGCTGGGAAATGTGAACGAGGAGCCACAGGATTGAATAATCTGGGTAACACATGTTTCATGAATGCGGCTCTTCAGTGCGCAAGTAATACAGGTCCCTTGACTCGTTACTTCATGTCCGGTGCTCACATGCAAGAATTGAATCCTAATAATCCTTTGGGTACCCGGGGCCACATGGCAGTGCGATACGCCGAGCTTCTTCGTGATATATGGAGCGGTTCTGCGCGGAGTGTCGCCCCGCTTAAATTAAGATGGACCATTGCTAAGTATGCTCCGAGGTTCGGAGGATTTCAGCAGCATGATTCTCAAGAGCTTCTAGCATTTCTTCTAGATGGACTTCACGAGGATCTGAACAGGGTACGAGATGCTCCCTACGTTGAATTAGCTGATTCCGAAGGAAGGGAGGATGCTCAGGTCGCTCGTGAAGCCTGGGATAATCATTTGTTACGTAACCAATCCATCATCGTAGACCTCTTTCATGGACAACTCAAGTCAACTGTGCGGTGCGAGGAGTGTCAATGGGAGTCCGTAAGGTTTGTATATATTTTATGTACAATGAGGAAGTATTCATTTTTTCAAATTTGATTAAACTTGACACTTATTATCATTTTAATCTTTATTTTTTTCACAGATTTGATCCTTTTACGTACTTGACACTTCCTCTTCCCATAGAAGGTTTAGTACGTCGCGAACTTCTGGTATCGCGACTCGACGGAAGTATTCCTGTGCGTTATGGCCTTCTAGTAGCAACTGATGCAGATTACGTTACATTAAAAAATGAACTAAGTAAACTTTGCGACATTCCAGCGGCTCAACTATTGCTTGCTGAAGTCGCTGCAAATAACATCGACTGCTTTCCACCGGATTGGGCAACTGTCCAGGTATGTACTCAAAGGATATTCTATGCGATGAAAGAAATTAAAGGTCAAACTTTATTTTAGGAACCAAAGTCTGCTACTAAATTATATGCGTATGAAATGCCAGCTATTTATTCGCCATCTTTATCTCGACGTCGTGCTGCAAATGAAATATCAGAAGAACGTCGAAGTTTTAAAGCTATTCAAAGATCCGAATCTCCACCGCCAGCTTCTGTATCAGTATCACCATTGACTGGCGCAGCTCCTTCGGTGCCTTCGATGCCTTCGATATCAGCCTCAGAGACTAAAGAATATGTCAACGAGAGTACGGATAGCAGTTCAAACAATTCCTTAGTGAATGGTTTTAGCTATCTTGTAGCAGTTCATCGAAAAATGGTACAAGAAACGCTAAGTAAAATCTATCACCTGCTGTACATGAGATAAAAACTATCTTGTGTTTTTTAGATGCGCCAAGATCCTTATTTTGTAAGTTCACAAAAAACGCGACCCAGCCTCTTTGGAGTGCCAGTAGTTGTACCATGTGGTGAGGGTACAACACATCAGGAACTGTACAAAAGTGTTTGGAGACAAATTTCCAGATTGGTAACACCCTTACCACCCACGGAAACGGCAGCGTCGCCGAATCATGCTCAAGATTGGTTTGTGTTTCCACATAAAATATTTATGAATCAGTTATTGTTCTAAAAATATAGCTGCACTGATTAATGCAACTTAGTGAATTAATTAACGGACTTGGACTGATCTTGAATTAATCAAACATTTTTTATCATATTACTGTACAAATGATTTCATTCATTTTCATTTAAACTAATTAGCTTCGCAGCAGGTAGAACTCTAAATATGATGAACATTGCGCAAGATATTTTTCGTTTAGGATATTTTCTTTTTCATCTAACACAGGTTGAAGGTCAGTGAATTTACCTTTTTTCTATTTTACAGCGATGACAGTCTCGGTTACGAGTTCCCATTTGTCCTACGCGCCGTCGATCGCGAGGGCAAGGTTTGTGCCTGGTGTCCTTGGTACAGGTTTTGCAGAGGTTGTAGAATACGTTGTGACGGTGAACAAATGGTTCTGGATAGGACACCATTAAATAGCGAAGGATCCTCAGGACCACTCACGCACCTGGCGATTGATTGGGATCCCACAGCTTTGCATCTGCGTTATCAAACCGCAACTGAGCTCAGTTCCGAGGAACACGAAAGTGCAATAAAGGCGAGAAATGCAGAGAACGCGCCCTTGTCTCTGTCTTCTTGCTTGGAGGCCTTCACTAGGGAGGAACGTTTAGATCGTTATCAGTGCACTAAGTGCGCTAAACCCAGAATGGCTACCAAGCGTCTACAACTATGGCGATTACCACCAGTACTAGTCGTTCACCTGAAACGATTTCAATGCGTTCGTGGAAGATGGGTGAAGTCGCAGAAAGCAGTGCAGTTCCCTCTAAAGAATTTCGATCCATCCACGTATCTTGCTGATCCTGAGCATCATCGTCGATTGAATCATCACAGGATGAAGACAGATGCTCAGGAATTGAAGTATCATCTCTACGCAGTTGTGGTAAAATGCTTACTTCTTTTCTGGACTCAACATACCCATTTCTCCTTTTCTTTAATAACTATTTTTAATTAATATAGTGCCACAGTGGGATCATGGGTGGAGGTCATTATGTGAGTTATGCAAAAAATCCTGATGGTGGACAATGGTATTATTACAATGATAGTAGTTGTCGAGAGTCAAATCCAGAGACTGTTGCAAAAGAAACTTCTACAACGGCTTATATACTTTTCTACCAACGTGATGGGCTCTCTGAAGAAGATTATCTGCCTACTTTACCAACGGAACAGAACCCAAATGGGAATGCAATATCAGCAGCAGATTTTGATCTGAATGAACCGGATGAGAGTGAACTCAGGAAGATGTGTTTACTGTCCTAAGGGACGTGGAGAATCTCGAAATCAAAATTGAATTCCAAAGATGGTATCGAGATGGTACGTAAAGAAACGTTAAAGTGTATATATACAATATAATTATATATTATTATTTGTATTTTATACTGATAATTTATTTTAGGTATTCAGCTGTGCCGGTACACGTACTGTGAGTTTATAAATATTGCAAATGTCATGAAAATCGTGCGAAAATACAAAGATGCAAGATTCGTTTGAAGTGCAACGAGATCGTTTAAGTAATTATGCAGCGTAGAGTGCATAGTTTGCGATTGATTATGAGAACACCATTAATAATTGCCATTACCCCATTTTCATTATCAGTATCGTTATCATTATCTATAATCTTCGTGACCATGTTAAATCATTCAAGATGATTAACCTTCTTATTAGCTATTCATTCATGCTGCATACACTGTGCTACACTGCAAATCAAAAGAAAACTTTATACCTTTCACAATATTAGATTCTCTTCGTAATCGCGATTAAAAGACCGAGCGCTGCGCGTTCTCCTTACGCAATTGGATCTTGATGTAACGATGACTGTAATCAGCACGCTATAAATATCTTGTACATTACTTATGATTAATATTTAATAAATTCTTTTTAAGACTCTGCAAGGACAGTTCTCGTGAGATGTACTTTTGGTTAGAGAAAGTCAACGAAGACGAGATAAGATTAATATTTATTATTTTACCAATGTAAGTTGACTTTTATCACATTGTTTTAAAGTAGATTTAGATTATGTTAACCGAGTAATATGTGAGATCTGGTCATTGTTGGACTAGATGTTGATGGTCTAACGTGTCTTGTTATTAGAGCAATTTTTGCTACTTTTCTATCAAAATTTTCTGGCGATAAAGTTCTTCTGTAAATTATAGAGTTACAGTTTTTGAGATCTTTACGTGATTTGGGTTGTAGATTTTAATAGTGTCTTACCTAACATGTTCCCGTAAACTTGCTGAAGTCTGTGCTTGCGTTCTTGATTCTCTCAGAGAGTTCTCTCTCTCTCGTCTCAATCTTCCCATTTTTGCCTCTTTTCTTCTCGTGGCTTCCTTCAAACATTGCGTTTTAGCTTTTTCCATATCCATCACTCTGAAAAACCAGAAGTTAGTTGTACAATATTAATTTTATTATTTTTTGTCATATGTTTTATTTACTTTTTCATTATTTCATTATGATGTTCCAATCTACATTTATTCTCCATTGCTACTCTTTCCTTTCTTCCTAATTTTTCTTTGACAGCCTTAAGCATTGCTCTTTCTACAGCTTGTCGCTGCAATTGCAATACTTGCATCTGCCATTTAGCGAAACCCTCTTCCAGTTGTCGATGCATTGCTTGTACTCTCTGTTGTCGTAAATCACGCAAATTGCTACAAGTGATTTACATGTAACTTACATGAGCAATGAGTTTCATTTATAAAATGCCAACAAGTTGTATTTGCATTATGGTTACCTTTGTTGCAACATATTGCGATCACGATCTGTTAAAAGTGCTTGATATTTCAATTCAGCATGTTCCTCCTTTCTACGACATTGTTCCTGAAGCTTACGTAACTCTACTTCTGTTTCAAATCTCAACTGGTCTAATCTTTCCTGATGTCTTATTTCCTCCAATCTATTTGTCGAAGCGACTCTCTGAGGGATAGAATATCTAGGAAATATCCAATATACAATGTTTTTAATTACTATCAAAAATAGGCGTAGAAGAACTTACTCTTTTATAGAGTTCCTGAGAGCTAGTACGAGATTCCTGAGCTTTTTTTAATTTATCACGTGTTTGTTTTTCCCAGTTCATTTGAAGCATTGCCGTTTCCATTTCCATTTGTTGCTGATTAAATTCTACTTTAGCTTTTCGCTTACAATTCAATAGGATTTTCTCCTCCGTCTCAATATTCTATATAATAAAATGAGTTAAAGTTAATGAATGACTAACATGTTATTAGAGATAATATGAACCTTGCGCTGTCGTAAAATTTCTTTAGCACGATTTGCTCTCAATTCCTTTTCGGCAATATTTCTCTCCAGGAGTTTTTTATTCCTTCGATGAGTATCCTCGACATCCTCCAATTTCTTGGCACATTCTGCTGATTCTATTCTTCTTTTTTCCATAACATATTCTCGCCATTTTTGCGCCTCGTATTCATCTTGCTATATAAATAATTCATAGTTTGTACAATGAGATCAGTATATCTTTATATGTGAACAATTTCGAGATTTTGTTTAATGAGAAAATGATTACTTTACGCTTCTCCTCCAATTCCCTTTCCCACATCAAATGTACCCTATATGCAAACTCCTCGTTTTCTCGTTCCAATTCTTTTTTATAGGCCATCATTTCTAATATTCGTCTATCATGCTCCGATAAGTGAATCCCATCGATGGAACCCCTTGAACACTTTCTCCACAGCTTCCCTGAGAGACTTGGAAGCACATTATTCACATAGGATTTCGAAGTGACTGTGGAAGCTGAAATGGACATGGCTTTTCTCAGTGATCCTAATTTAATTGTACGTTCATGAGAGGAGAATTGAGAACCATAACTAGAACTGGAACTCATATCCATACTGGATTTTCGAGAGAAGCTAGTAGTTGTTTCAATACTCGCATTTCCTGTGGAATCAAAATGAAGAGTAATGTAATATCTTATTCTGTCTCAGTACCCATAGAAAAATAGTTCCTACGTATCATAATTAATCAAACACTTACTATTCATATTATTACTATCTTTCCCAGGAGACGTTGATCTTTCAGATTTGGACTGTCGCTTTTCCAAAAAATTATCTGGTCTTCCGTTAGTTAGTTCACTGCCACCTTTTAGATACAAAACGTTCGACTTACGTCTATTTTTCGACGGATATAAATTCCCCAAGGATGCCGTACATCGTGCACGATTTTCATTCTTATTCCTAACATTGCACTCTTTAATTTTAAGGCGTTTCAGCTCCGTTCCGACAGAATTCAAAGCACATTCTTGAGGATCGTGTGAAAGATATGGAGTTGGATTTGTGCCGAAGTCATACAGATCAAAATACAGAGACGGTTTGATCCTCATAATACCTTCTTCTGGAGGTCTACGGTAATAGTTAAGCTTTACTGTCTAATACAATTTAAAAAACACTATACAGGTGTTCTTAGTCGGCTTTACATGATGTTCTTAGGACGGCAAGAAGCGCAACCGAATAAAACTGTACTGTACGAGAAACTGGCGATCAATAGAAAGCCGTATACATACATATAGCATTACATAGTAACAGCCCTGCTATTTCTTATTATTTCCAAAGTTACAATTATTTCTCACGACATTAATTTAAACATCCTTACTATACATTCGTAAATATATTGCTTAATAGTTCTTGATCAATTAAATAGATAAATATTATGTAATAAGCCTGTCGCATTTTGAAATTTGAATTCAATAGTTTTCTGATGCCTGATTGGAGCGCATATAATGGCGCCATCTCTTGATAACTTTCAGTAACTAACATCCCCGTCTGTTTGACCCTTTTACAATACAATAAAATCAGGATAACGAAATATCTGAAAAGTCACTCCACGTAACCGGATAAGAATTAATTAAGCTCTATATAAGAAAATAATTCCTGTAACTTCGACTAATGACAAAGTAGTATATTCGCATGTATGTTTTTCCATACCTGCAGTACGTCCTGCACCTGTCAAAAAATGTAGGATAAAATGAAAATATTATTCAGAGTAAAACGTTAATGTTATTCAAAGATTACTATACAAAGGTTAACAGGTGTTTCGTCTATAATCTGACCGTTTTCTGCAAGAGTCGAAGTGGTTAATAGTAACGCAATGTCCTCGGGCCATGGATGTCAATATTGCGTCACGAGTGAATGCAGAAAAAGAGGCGTGACTTAAACCTTGTCGCATGTCGTCAATTCTTCATCCTTAAGAATACTAAAATGTCATGAATTCCTTGGACATTTTCGGCTATTCTATCCGGGGAACTTTCGCGGGTACGTGCTCAACGTTATACGCTATGTAAATGTTTGATCACGTTGGATTGACTCGTTACTCTGATGACTTCATTCCCTCCAGTCTGTCTCTCTCGCTCTAGTAAGTAGATCCAAGGCCATATGTCATTGCGTTAAGGACAATTATCGCCGTTATCGCTTTTATCGTTCACTCTCTTAATCGTAACTTTTTCAATTACCATTTTATTCTACCGATGCGCTTGTCAAACTGCAAGTGTCTATTGTTGTTGCGAACATAACCTACGCAATGCTGTGTTTGTAAATATAGGACAGAGTAACCTGTTTTAACGATCTGTGCTCATAATTCACTTCCTGTCTCTGTAGTTCCCAAGGGTATGCTTGTGTTATAAAAATAGATATGTCAATCACTTTCGCGTAACGTTATGTGAAGTTATGTGAAGTAAAAGTCTGATATCTGTTAGTGGGTCCTTTTGTTTTTTTTCCTCTTCATTCTATTTGTGTTTCTTAATGGCTTTGTGCATCATAATGTTTTGTAATTGTTCTAAATGTGTCATTAAGATATTGTTGAAATGCGTCAGGTAGAGCTAGAATTCGTTTTCTATGAATTTTCTTATTTTATAATTAAGATTTGATATATTTTTTAATAAAATTTTTAGCTGTGTAGTATGTTTCTGTAATAATTATAGTAACTATGTAACAGAAATAATGTATAAGAAATGGTTATGCACCTTTTAAAAAATTTGTTACATTAATTTTCTTTTTTTCTTTATGTACAGTGTTAACCTGCAAGGTTTCTCATGTTGACCTGAACCTTAAACATGTAATTGGATAAAAAATGAGTGTCGCGGATCTGCAGGAGCACACTTACTTGAAGGTGCTTTATGACTTTGAGTATGAGACTGCTGAAGGACGACAAGTTATCATTGAGAAAAATGAGAAGTTATACCTCCTGCAGAAAACTAATAACGATTGGTGGCAAGCAGTTCGAACGCATGAACAGCGTTCTTTCTATGTACCGGCAAGCTATGTCAGGGAGATCAAACGCACTGGACCTGGCATTAGAAAAATGTCTAAGGATAATCGAGACGATTTAAAGCCACCACGCAGTCCTAGTTACGAAAACATGCCGAAAGAACTTCCAGAGAAAAAAGGCTTGGATCGTCTCCGTAATGTCATTAAAAGATTTTCAAATACTACAAATTCTTCGGATGATAAGAGTGAAAAGAATTCAAGCATGAGCGATGGTAGTACAGATACGGATAAAACCCCTGTACTTGGTACCATTTCTAAGGAAGGGGATGGACGTTCAAGGCTGGATCCACCTCAAAATCCTTTCCAGAAGGAATTGGAAAGTAGTCTGGAACGTCGAAATCGGCGCAAGATATCCAATGAATCTGACCATGGAAATTTGGAGATGCAAAACTCTAGGAAGATAACCAGTATTGCTGAAGGTGGCACGGTATTAGAAACAAGCTCTCCAAGAGATGGAGAGGCCACAAGTTCACTGAAGAGAAAGTGTGTGACTACGGAAAGTGCATTGGACTCTGTTTCTGATGCTGACAAATTACTCAATGATAAAAGAAAATCCTGGGCTATCGAAGAGCTTATGTCAGAGCTCAGCCAAATGCGACGCGATCGTCTCGATAGTAAAAAGCCAAATTTTGAATTAAAAAGTGTTGAAATTAAGGACACATTTGATCCTTTGGACAAGCTCACTCGAGAGCTTCATGAAATGAGTGTTCAACGTTCGGATAACGGTGCCAGTCTTGTTAATGTTACCCATTCCAATAAATCAATCAACATCTCCAACGTGTCAGTGAAAATAGAACCACGCGGCAGTCCATTCGCTTTCGATAAGTCACCGAAGAATAGCATAACTGCAAGATCACCGAGGTCTCCGAAATCGCCGAAGGTGTTGGATGACGAGTATAACGAGGCGAACATACTGAATGATCTAGGAGAGACTCCAGGGATAATGAATGAGACGATCGATCGGGGGTCGGACTGTTCGTTATCTCCCGATAAGACGACCGAGTTATCATCTTATCATTCAAGACCTATTCAGTCGTGCGCTGATAATTTCGAGAAACCTTGCTACTCGAACGTCTCCCTTGGTTCCACGGAGAAGGACAAGGGACGCCCGAAGCTTCGGATAAAGGCCAGGAACATCGGCACTGAGATCAAGTTGACACCCTCCCTCGAGAAGCTCGCTAGTGAGATACAGTTCCTACCAGCTAATCGTGCTTCCCTCATTGTTGCTGATAAGGACGACAAAGAGATAGAGTTACACAGCGATAATAATTCACAGTTGACGGACAGCAAGGAATCCTCCAGATCGCAGGATGCGCTAAGCGCTCAAGACTCCCCGGTTATGTGGCAAAAATTTAAATCCAAACTCGGATACAAGGGCAGTTTTAAGGGTCAACGGGAAGAGCCTTACCGGATTGCTACCAAGTCCGAGGATGAGGATGAGGATGTACCGAAATCTAGAGTTAACCTGAAGAGGTTCGCAACTTTCCATTATGGAACCTTACCACAGAAATATCAACATCTTCTTAAACCGGAAGATTCCTTTATGCGATATGGTGCTGAAGTATCTGCACGAACCAAACTCAAGAGACGTAGTCGCAGTTTGGGTGATTTGAAAATACTCGATGAAAATGTAACTGCCATGGATAAGACTACCGTCAAGAATAAACCAACACCATCTCCAAGGAACAAACTTCCACAACTGAAGGTGACCGTTGCTCCCGTTCCCGTGTGCACCGTAGAACCTGCCAAAGAAAAAATTCAAGCAACAACAAAGCCTGTTCCTACTAAAAGAAAAATCAGTAAGGAAAACACCCTGAACACTGGTTTAGATTCAATCATAGCGGTGCCCAGTACGACGACAACGACGACGACGTCGTCGACGTCCATGTCTGTAAAAGTAACAGCCCCTTCGGAGCAGATATCACGTAGTTACCAAAATATCAATAAGGTTAGTATACTACATCCTATGTTTAATAACAAACAATTTTTATTATCCTTAGACAAGTTGGTTAATCTAAACAAATAAGAAAAATCAAAATTCTATTTAATTCATACCAATTAATTTCGACAGGATAATCACACAAACAAAATACCTGCCGGTGGCAGTCTTAAGTTAATGGATGTGAAGCAGAGTACTGCTGTAGGATTCAAGAGTCTTCTATGCGCTTCGGACAGTGGTTCTGATGAGTACCTTCAGTACAAGGCATTCCCCAGGAGTACGGATAGAGATGGAGACAGGGCAATATTTTGCTCGGATAGTAAAATTAATTTGGCTAAACAACCAAACAGACAAAAATTAAGTACTGGTAGCCTCAGTGCTATGAATCGGAGCATATCCGACGAGCAGATTCTCAGTTCAAATCCAAGCTCAGAAGCACTCCTATCTCAATCTGGATCAGAGATAAATTTGACATCTGAACTCTCGGACAACCCAAGTCCAGTGAACGTGCGCGACGAGGATGAGGCCTCCGAAAACTTCATTGACCTGCCACCAGGATGGATTCAAAAATTCGATCCGGATAGCAAGCAGATCTGCTTCATCAATGAACGCGGTGACAAGGTAATACAATTATTTACTTAATATTATAATTAATTTGAAATCGAAAATCAACAAGTACCCACACCTTTTTCTCCATAACGTAACTTGAATTCGTATTTACATATACAATTTCATGGCGGAAATGTAGATTTATCTTTTGAATACATCACGCGTCCTACATTCGACAAGAACTCAAGAACGATAATCCAAATATAAAAAAAATATTTAGTTACCCAATCACTGATTATTAATGAATCATTAATACGCGTAATACAAAAATACTCTGTAAACATGTTCTCGATAAAAGCGAGAATGTCACGTCGAATGATCTATTTCCTCTAAGTAAACTTTTCATTCATTCGAAATCAGGTCGTCTTTAAGATAAACATTTCATGGAAGCAACAACAACAGTCAAAATTAGCTCCTCCTCTGTGACAGTGTCTACAAGTTACGGCGAACGGGATATAAGCGCAATCCAAATGCATCGGCCCGAGTGATAATTCGAATAGGGAGTTCATTCATAGAGAGTAAATGGAAAGCGTTTTGCTGGTGACGCATCGTTTATTTTATTTTTCTCCAGTCTCATACAGTACGTATTAGGCGCCATGGCATAGACACGTGGTCGAATAAAAAATGCATCAAGACAAAAGTCCTTGCAGTCCTTTTTCGTTTGGCATAGCGCCGTAATGTCTGAATAACTTTTCTACTCTTCTACACGTCACAGAGACCTTGTCTGTTTTATAATGAGATACTCGGAATCTACGAATTGACTCTACTGGTATAACACTCTCCTGCCGTACCGCTTCGTCACACTTAAACTCTTTATAATTAATTTCATCAATTTGGATAGGGCGGACCACGATTCGTATAAATTCACCCGATGTAATTAAAGGCATCGCGGTGACGTCAGGACGTAATTGGCCGAAAGAACGCATATGTCGCTCCTATGTATTCGTCAGAATGAACTGTTACAGCCTGACCCCCGTAATTCCAGTTCAAGTGGTACTTCTCAAGTTGAAGACATGCCCACTAAGACTGGCTGCCATTAAACCTGTGTAGCTTGGCATCGACATTTCATCTACCTATACAAGCTTGTGCAACTAATCATCATTGTCACCCACGTGCGATGCCCGCGATAATCATCGACGAGAACAATAAACAAATGGAATGCAAAGTGTAAGGAAAAAAAATAATGATCATCGACGCAACGAAGACACAGAGAGTCCAGAGTCCAAAATATAAATCTGAGAAAATACACCAAATTCTTCACCGGCACAGGACTGAGGTATCTGTCTAAGAACAGTTCTTTAGACTTGAAAGGAAGTACAGGAAATATCGACATGAATCATATACAGGAAGTTCTGACGAAAGAGTAAGATCAGGAATTTGAAGAAACCATGACTATTTCCTCAAAGTGTAACGTGAGTGATGGACGGTTTTCAAAGTGTGAACCTGTGAACGATAGACGGTTTTTACAAGTATCGAGGGGGTAGTAGATCAGTATGTACTGGCGTGCATGACTTTGACGTATAAAAGTGTGAGAGCGAGTGAGATAGAAGGATCCAGAGCGCGGTGGTGAGTGCGACTGATTGAAGAAGAAGACAGTGGGTCCATTTGGAGATGGCAGTGCAACATGTATCGCAGACAGTAACGTAGTCGTCTGATGTTATAGGGAAAGCAGAACTCGAGCTCGTCACTCTGGAAGATAAGACGACTTTATTAATACCACGCACCAGTGGACGTTAGTCTTTAAAGCGTTGAGAAAGAAGGAAGGATGTGGCAGCGGTTTTCGCGGTGATCTACTCAGCCAGCGTGTTTTTGTATTCTGATAGGAGTTTGGGGTTTTAAACGTCATTGGTGCTGCATATCAGGAGCGAAACTTAACTAGCGGATAAGAAGAACATGGATAGCATGTATCATGTGATGGAGCAGAAGAGTCTTCTTGACTTGGGACCGTGCAGGACACGCAGAGGCTTATCGAATTGCAATTGGCTACCGGAAGACCTCAGGAAGAGTATCGTTAATCTTGGTCCAGAGGAACACGAGCATCCTATTCTAGACTGGCTTAAACAGATACGGTTTACTTGTGCTGGTGACTTCAATGATATCAGCGAATTCGGTAACTTCAGGAACGTCATAGTTGTCGACCTCGATCTCGAAGACCTTTTAGGAGATATGGACGATACGCTTCGAGCTATTAACTGCAGTGGTTATGTGGGCGACGACGGAAAATGCAAAGTGGATTTTTCTCAGGATGGTCATGCCTGTGGAGGTGTCGCTGATGGTAATCAGTGTCATAAAGGTGTCATGGAACATGTTTCAGAAGATACAGAGTGCGTAGAATGCAATGAAGATGTCGGCAAGGTTATTGAGAGACGCAGTTCTACTTCGGATTCTGATTTGTCTAGTCAGACTAGTTTCGATTTACCTGTCGAGGATCTTCCCCAGGACGAATCCGACGACTCTGTTGTACTACGCTCAGGGAGAGCCTTAAGTGCTATTTCAGAAGTGTCTGAAGAGAATTTCACAGAGCATTCAGAGTGTCATAGAAGATATAACGTCAATTCTATTTTCGATGACGGTTTGAGAATACCTGTACCACCAGCACGTAGACGAACACGGAAATCATTGCCTGCGAAACTTGGTACTGAGTCAAAAAAGAAATCCGAATATTTGTCAAGCCACGACGCGGAAAATCGGCGGTCTTGTGTGGATGGTCTTAAGGCTTCTGCAATTGATAAGGATATTTTTGGAGAAACGCCTGAACGTCTTTTCCGTAGTCTCATTGACATTCCTCAGGCAATAAGAACAGAGTACGACGATTCTCAAGACTTTCTGCTCATCGATCGTGTTTGCCGCAGTACTAAATTCAAAAGGTGCAGAAAAAGCAATCATCCTGGTTACGGGACTTATCCTGTTGTCCAGAGACGATACAGGAAGTCACTTGTGGATACCTCTGCCGGTTCCGATATTTATTTCTGCAAAGCGGATGAATTGCCAATGGATGATTATAGACAATTTTTAAGAAGCATGACTGATTCTGAGAGCACTGCTCAGGGTATTCATGAAATAGTGACGGAAGTGGAATCTGGACATTTAAATAATGAACTTGCTGAAAGTGTGCGTAGTAAAAGAAGCATCGAGGCTTTTGATGAAGCTAATAGGGTGGAAGTGGAAACTGATAATAAGCATATGATCATTGATAAAGATGGTTTGAATAAGAGTAATCCCCTGGATACTGTTGATGACAGTGAAGTTGAAGTTTTCGAGCCTGGGAATTTTGTAAGTGAAGCTGAAATGAAGGAAAAGTATGCAAATTTAGAAACAATGGATACGGCTATTGTGAATATTAATAATGATGGCTTAGATAGGCCAAATCATCTGGATCCTGTGAAAGTTGATAATCCAGATGTCGAAGTCTTTAACAGTGTTGAATCTATGTCTGTACCAAAAACCTATATCGATAATAATGCTTTAAATAAACCAAATCTATTGGATACTGTTGATGTTAATTCTGATGTTGAAATACTTGGCTCAAAAGAATCTGAAGGAATATCTATAAATGATGATGGTCTAGACAAACCAAATCCATTAGATAATGTTGATAAGGACGTTGAATTATATTCTAAGGAATCTGTGATTGAATACATTGACAATGATGGTGTTGAAAAACCAAATGCTTTGGATTCTATTAATTCTGATTTCGAGTTAGTTCCTTCCAAAGTTGTTGAACGTCTGCATATTGATGAAGATGGTCTGGACAGAAGAAACTTATTAGACATTACTAATACGGATGCGGATGTTGAACTTATTCAGCCAAAAAGGATTTTCCACTTGGAGAGTGCAGTAAGGAATTTAAAAAACGTAGAAGAACCGGAATCAAAGTCTGTGGATGTCGATGACATTACGAAAAATTCACATTTTCCAATTAATGATGTCAATGTGGATAACAAATTAGAAAAATCTAATACTATGGATAATACTATCATACATAGATTTGAAAATATGGAATTATCCTCAGAAGCATATTTTAGTAATGATCCCTTCAAAAGAAACTCTATGGAAACAGAGCATGATCGTGATGACACTGAAATCATTACCACAGAAGCTGATGGACTTTCAAAGCCCAATCCTCTCGAAAAGAATTCACCAGGTTCTGATGAACATGATCTCATATTCGAAAGTTTTGAATCGGACAGATCATTTTATTCTGCTCTGGACAAAGCCTCTAGATCAGACTGCGAAAGTTGCCCTGAGAGCTTACGTGTTTTAGAAGAACCGAATGAAAAGAAAAATTGGTCCACAGCCGACGAGGATGAGGATATGGAAACGATGGAAGCTCCCAAGGTTGCTGAAAGGCTTTATGTGAATTTTCCTTTAAAGGGAAACACAGAAAATCCTGACTTAACGACGTCAACCCCAAATAAGCCAATCAGAAAACGAACGGCTGTGTTGCAAGACTTTGACTCTGCATATTCACCATCTGCCTCGAGGAAGGTGTACGAAGACCTGGTCGATGCACGAATAAGATTTCGCGAAAGGAAAGGGTCCATGTCGAGTGACGTAGTTCACTGGAGAAACAGTCTTATGAGTAGCGTATTAAATGACAAATATGAGAACGACGAAGATGTCGTCCAGGTAGCATAAATATAATCTACACCAGCAAAAGATATCACTTGAGACTTTGCACGCCCCCGTGACCTCTCTTCGTTATAAAATTTCTCTTCTTTTTTTTCAGTGGTTCTCTTCAAACGATGCTGAAGGGAAGATCTACTTCTTTGAACAAAACAGTAATGAGTCTTCCTGGGCTTTACCCTCCATAAGAATCACTGGTACTGAGGATTCCAGTACTAAGTCAGGAATTTCAACGAGTTCAGAGTTCACGAGTAATGCCATCCTCACCAGTCAAGAAGTAGAAGTACGAAATGGCTCTAGTGCTGATCGTGTTCGAGTTGGTAAAACTCGTAGCATGGTTCTTATCAATCAAAGTGCAATTTCTCGTGAACTTGCAAGCAGGAAGTCAGGTTCTATTCCACGTGATTGGCCACAGCTCTTCGATGGCAATATGGTAGATATTGATGCCCACTCCTTAGATGTCTGTAATTCAGCGAAATGTGTCTGACATTCCTTTAAACTTACCCATCTGGTTTTTTTTTCGTCAGTTTATATTTACCCTAGGATATTAACGTAAGCCATCTGAGGAAAATGTTGAGTTAAAGACTCCAGATAAAAAGTTATATAGTACGGATTTCAATAGGGTATCGTTATCATCAAGTGAGGAGGCTAACGTTTACTTTATTTCTTTTCTACAGTGTGTTCTCAAGGAAGGTTCAATAAACAGGACGAAAATCACGGAGAATGGAAAGAAGTTGCGAAAGAACTGGAGCACCTCGCACGTCGTACTCACCGAGTTATTCCTTTTATTTTTCAAAGATGCCAAAACATTTGCTGCAATGGTAAGGCGCGAAGAGGAGGATGGACCTAGTATTATGATTCGATAATAATTTGGTAATTGATTATTTTTAGAAAACTGGACAGTCAGCATCTGCCAAACCCGACATTTCGGTAGACTTGAACGGCGCCTTGGTAGAACCTGGTGAAAGAGCCAGTAGTCGTAAGAATGTTTACATTATTAGTACCGTCCTGGGACTGCAGGTGCTCATTCAAAGCGACAACGCGACCATCGCCAACGAGTGGTATAAAGAGATACACTCAGCCATTAGTCGCCTGGTAATTAAAAATTATAGACAAATCATACTTTTATCTACTTTCCTCTTTCAATCGTTCGACACTGAGATATGAAAGTATACAAGTGCAATACAATCCTCTAACGTTAAACGTTTCGCTTTATTCTAGCCATCTGGTTTTGATGCCCATGGCAAAATGTCGACTAGCTTAGATAGTCAACCTGGTGGAAAACACTTCCTCGACGCCAGCTCCCCGGAGGAGAGCAAGAGGTTTGCGAAAATTGGACGTTCGAGATCCGTAAAAAGTAAGTTGGAAGAATATAAATTACAAGAAAAAAGGTACTTCTAGTTAAAATACATTGTACTATGATCTCTTCCCATAGTTAAACGACCCGACGGATCCTTAGAGGATTTGAGTGGAACTGCTGCAGAAAGGCAAACAAGGATAAAGGCAAAGTTGCGGCGATTTTTTCAAAGGAGGCCGACTATGGATTCACTCGTGAAGAATGGTATTTATAAAGGTAATTATTACTGCAGTGATAACAACTTTATTCTTCGTCATTAATCATACTTGACGTTGCTATACTTGGACTTCAGAATCGCTCGCAAAGGAAGAACATATTAACCTTTAAACTTATTATTGATAATTTCGATAAATCCTATTTAATGAGTCTCTGGCGAGGCGTGTCGATAATAAAACGAGTAAGCATGCAAATATTCATGCATTACAGATTAGAATTATGAAAAAATTCTTGTGATTTAGTGCAACGCTATTATCAGTAAACGTGAATCATTGGCGCCTGCCCTTGAATCAATTATCGCTAAGAAGAATTCCGATTAAACGTTACTTTGAATTTCCGTCTTGTCTAATCGTAGACGAACCTGCGTTTGGTTCTTATCTGAGCGACGTGTGCCCAGCGGAGCCGCCCAGAATCCCGCGCTTTGTAAAGGCCTGCATCGAGGTTCTGGAGAATAACACAGAGAACATGAAGACAGATGGACTTTACAGAGCAAGTGGAAATCTCAGTCAGATACAAAAAATACGATTGCAAGTGGATCAGAACAATTTGGATGTTCTTACTCAAGAGGAGGACGTACACGTTCTCACCGGAGCGCTTAAACTCTTCTTCAGAGAGCTCAAAGAGCCTCTTATACCATTTCCATTCTTCGAGAGGGCTTTGAATGCAAGCAGTGAGTAGTCCGATTATGGTAGCACTACTATACGCACATATAGACCATTCATTCATCAGACTAAATTTAATCTCTCATGTGTTTATCAGTGTCTAAGAAGAGGTTGGAGAAGATTCAGTGCTTCAAAGAAATCGTGAAAGCTCTGCCACCTGCTAATCACGACACGTTGCAGTTTCTCTTACAGCATCTTCTCAGGTAAAGATCCTTTATCTGCTTTCACAGTTTCTTTCCACTCTCGTAAAGACATTTAAAACATTCGAAAGTCAGCACTGAAGTATCTCTGTTCATCAGACCTTAAGTGTATTCTATATATTACTTTTGATTCCAGAGTAACGTCTTATCAGGAATACAATCGTATGCACATACCAAATCTGGCGATAGTGTTTGGACCCACCCTAATGTGGCCTGCTGAGGAAAGCGCAAATATGGCTCTGGACCTCATGCAGCAGAATTTAGTGATAGAATGCCTTTTGTCTGACTACGACAGAATCTTTAAATAAGGTATCCGTAACCTAGGCCCATTCAGTGTTTCAAACGTGATTGGTTGTTAAAGATGGACGCACAGTGAGATCCATGAATGAAAAAAAAAATATTAAGCAAAAAAGGCACAAAGTATACTTTCACTTCAATGATGAAAATGCACACATATTCTATCAATTTATCTAGACAAGTGTCTAAATAATTGTCTTGTTTTTAAGTTTTAAGTTCCATGGATGTCACTGTAGACCTTCGTTTCGAGGAGTAGATTTAAGACGAGCGAATGTGAGTATGTGTCTGTGACTGAGAGAAAATGAAGAGGCAATAAGAGAGAAGACAAATTTAAAAAATAGAACGAAAGAGTTATCGATTAAGGAGAATGATATAAAAGGATATATAGGTAGCATAGGAAGGAGCTTATTTTAGAATTGTCGCCATTAAATCTTTGGCTCCCGTAGAAAATCTTATTCGCCGATTAAACGCGCACAAAGCACTCGTCTTCAACCGGGAGTCAAGGAGGAGATATTAAAATCGAACAATGATTCTTGCGCAATATCTTGAATAACATTGGCACCTATAACATCATGTAAACATTATACCAAAGTGATTGCGTCTTTATCGATATACCAAGTAGGACAACGAGGGTGTGTATGCAACATGAATCTTTTTCCTCGCGTAATGCGGTGCATGTAAATGTATTTCGTTAATGAATATATAATTCTTAGTCATACGACTAAGTATAAAAAAAAAGGAAACAAAACAGAGGAAGTGCATGCCATACTGGGGTACTTATAAAGAAACCCAAAAACTGTGCAAAATAATAGGATTTGCTGTAGTTCGTAGACAAATTATGAACGTTTCCTCTCGTTGACCGACTAGGTATAACCAGGAACATAGAAAGTGGCGGATAGATATATCGAATCTATTATATGTACATACACGCGGGCACAGCTGGTGAATAGAGAAACTGGGAGAGAGATCGTGAAATATTTTTGTAGCTGTATTTTTTTGACGTTAATCTCGAGCAGGCACGTTGCACCGGAGATGAACGGAAATTGCTATATTTTTTGTACCAAGGACAAAGTATAAAATAACGATGACGCAAGTGTGCGTTATTGTGAGAACAATTCGGAATTGCGTATGACCATTTTTGACGGTATATTTCATAATGGGAACCGGCAACGGGAAATCGGTAAGTGGTGGAATAAAAAGGATTATATGAAAATTCGGCCAAAACGATCTTTAGGGATAATTGAGAAAGCGATTGATATGATCCTTTTTCCTATCGAGTAATTCCATTTATTATCTATTTATCCATTCCAGTATTTCATACCCCTTTTTTTTTAATATTTAAACCCCGTAATAGTGTGGTTCGAGGGGTATACCGCGAAACGTTCGACGTGATATTACCGTATAAAGAAAGGAAGATTATGTATGTCTAATCATAAACAATACCCCGTCTACGTTAGAAGACAAGTACAACCTTATTGATGTAGAATAATGTATCCCAAATAATTCTACTATTTTAACATATGCTCCCGTAATTGCTGTATTTAATTCGTTATTCGTTCTCTCTGTCGAAGGATTATACATCGATCTTTA
Source organism: Trachelus tabidus (assembly GCA_030142655.1). Taxonomy (NCBI): domain Eukaryota; kingdom Metazoa; phylum Arthropoda; class Insecta; order Hymenoptera; family Cephidae; genus Trachelus; species Trachelus tabidus. The sequence goes on from JARQTI010000109.1 coordinate 169,649, forward strand.
TTAATATTATATTATATTATATTATTATTATATTATTATTTAGTACATTTATCGTTGTCTCTGAAAAAAGATATTCTCAAGATTGAAAAATAAATAGGAAATAAATAGGAGAGATACACGAATGGATATGGATCTGTTTGTAGAACCATTTTTATGTATCAGAGTTGGTTTTCAGAGAACCCAATGATTGATGCACTTCCGATGGTACAATGCATGACCTTTTAAACTTGTTTATTCTCATTTGTCAAAGATTCATAAGATTGTCTTAAATTAAGGCTCGTAGACAAAATTGATACAAAAACTATTGCATAACTACTTTAAGAAGTAATGTGATAAATCACATTTTCTTCAGATACTTGTTATTAGAAAAAAATATATTCACATATGCATATCGAGTGTTGCCTATATGACAGTGAAATTAATGAAATTCAACTAATTATAAAATATAATGAATAATATATTAAGATTTTTTTTAATCACTGTAAATATTACTGTTATATATTGTATCACTCGATGTAGATATGTGTATAAAAAATAGTACATAAAGGTTGCTTAAAATAATTTGTGCAATATAAAAGAAAAATGTACCTTTTACACAACTGAGTTAAATTGGCGACTGTACAGTCTTAAGATTCACCTCATGCATTACCTTCAATGAGGATCGATGATGATCCTTCCTGAATGAGAATTTCATACTTGTGTGAATAATAAGTAAGAAATATTCCCCACTTAGCACACATTAAAGCCCATACAGCAGAAATGGCTGTACTTTGTGAAATTGGCCAGATTGCTATGGAATAAATAATAAATTTACTAATATACAGAGCACTGAAATCAGCAAGTAGAAGAAAACTCACGTATTCCATTGTAGCAAGTCAAGAACAAGTACCAAATAGCTGCTGTTATACCAGCTACAGCCCCAAGAAATCCCACAACATTAATATTCCTCAAAGTGAGCGTTGTATGCCATGTATCAAGAGAACCTTTGGCTTTGACCCAATGGAGATGGAAGCATACTGCAGCTAGAGCCCCTATGGACATAAATTGTGTTAAACAAGGTAATGCAAGAAAAATTAATATAGCGTACAGTATTCTATGTGTACAATACTACAGTAAACATGTGAATAACACTGTTCACAATAATCAGAACAATCATGTAATGTGGTAACAATGATTCTTACATTAAAGCTAAGTAAACCATCCAATTGTTGATCAAACTAACAACTGATCTTAATGGTAATAAGTTCCTTGTAAGACCTGTAACGTATGCATAAGAAATATGATTTACAATATATGCATACTTGATATGACACTGTGCTACCGCAGTATTATTCTAACAAAGTTAGAAGCTGGTGAGTGGAACATAAAACAAAAGAATCATCTGCACTACATCATTTTGTATACAATTTAGAAAAGAAATATTCACATTATTGTGATATTCCATCTTGCGCAAAAGTTTTTGACGTGGACACGTTTTGCATCAAGTTCAATGTTGGATTTATGTTATCTAGCATGTTTATTCGAAAAACTAAAGACCTGATAAAATGGACCAGAAGCCGACATCGTGATTCCCAAAGCCAACGAATAGTACGAAGAATCCACAAACCCCAATAATAACACCAAAGGCACTAAGAAACAATCTAACCGCGTCTCTGAACATCTTCGAGGTGTGATCATTAACAGAAGGAAACGCGCATATGCTAGAGACTTGTCTGGCTATGCAACAGAATTGGAACAGATGCAAACAGATGCAACACCTTCAGAAAACAGCACCACCTATGTATGTGCGTGTCTTTCCGTTCTGCCTTGCTTCTTGGTCTCTTCCGTTTCTTTTGACAGCTGTCACTGCTGATAAATATGACAGATACCAACGGTTCTGTTTCCTTTAAAAATTTTGGCAGTGACGCACGAATAGCGTGCCACGAAAGGACATTTAACACCTTGAACGTGAGTCCAATGAACAGGAATATTACAACGGCCATATTTTATCATTCCTGAATTTCTCTAAAGCTCTTTTTAGTGAGAAGTATTAATAGTGTTGTAATGTTTCGTTTATTTAGATTCTCTTGTCATTTCACAAAACATTGAAGGATGCATATGTACCGGCATTATTTGCAGCAGACAAGTGATTGTCTACATTTTTTCTAATTTACAATAATAGGCAAACTGGTACGGTTCAGTTATCTCTGTTATAAAGAGATACACGCGTGAATTCCCACTACTCGCTATGTGCGACAAAGAGATAACATAAAAAATGAACAACTTGTTCCAGGCAGTTCACTGATGTTTGATCAAACAACGTGTACGGTAGAGATGGGCGATGTTCAAAAAAAGCATCGATGCTAAAATAATCGATTTAAAAACAAATCGATGTTTCCGAATCAA
>JARQTI010000109.1:178309-212557 GCA_030142655.1 Trachelus tabidus
AGCTAAGGTGGGTTCACACATCGTCGTCTCTGGCTAAAGCCTGCTTCATATGCGATTAAAGTAATTTATCACAACAATATCTAATAGGATTTCTGAAAAACGCAAGAAGTCTGACGGGCATTTTGACTAGAAATAGACGAAGGGACTGAGGGAAGGAATCTAAATGATAAAGTTCGTAGACTCAATGATAGATGGCGACGTTGCGAACCTTACAAGGTTCTACTCTATCCAAGCCAATCCAAGCCGGAACTGTTCAGTAGCATATTGTTCGGCGCGGTGAACGGACGTGTTCGGTGCGAGAGAAATACAGAGATCTCTACGAGTATTTTAGTAATAAACTGATAGTTCTTAATTTTCAATCGACGAGGAACTTGTGGAGATAAAATCACAATGCCGCCTATTGGTAAGTGAAGATTTAGACTACTATTTACGTGAAGAATATCAATGGAGTATTATACGAGGAATTAATGAAACTCACCGGAGCCTTGTCAGGATTCCGACATGTTGCGAATATGTGTTCCGGTGGTTTACTAGACTGGACCAGGTGTTTAATTAATCCCAAACCAAGACCACGATTGCTACCGGTTACGAATATCGATTTCATTCTTACTTTTTCGGCTTAAATACTTTGGATCTTTTTAATTTTCACACGAAACCAAATTGTAGACACTGCCGGCTATGCGTAGAAAGTGCGCCGCTCTCCAGAGTCACGAGTCTTCGGTTAACGAACAGTTGGATACTTGCGGTTGGAGGCAACAGTAGAGACACTGGGAAGCAAGTACGATTAGGAGCGATAGATAGAAACTGGTTTTCTGGCCAATGGCTGTTTCCACCAATAAACACTTTCTGGTCTGACGTCAGATATTTACAATCCTGAGCGCGATCATGGCGACGCTAACTTTCATCTCACGGCTCGTGTCATTTCGGAGACGTCACGTTACTGCCAAATTACTCGATGTATCTCGCGCCAAAGGATATAACTTCATGTCTGGAAACACTGTTGTGGCTTGCATTTGTAGTGAGTAGTTACTTTGATCTCATGTCTTTCGTGATTAGATATCGAGCGCTTCGGAATGTTGCTCGAATTTGGGTTACGTAAAATTCAATTCGCCGGGGCAATAATCGACTACCGTTTATAAAAAATTATTCTGACGCTGCAGCTCGATTGTGACTTGGCAAAATAATTGCTGTTGTCTTGATAATTTATTTTCTAATTCCAACTCATGAAATTTTATTGTTTTAACATGTTTCTTTTGATGGATTACCTGACAGTTTGTCCACCTGTTGGTTAATTTTGTGTGTGTTATTGTCTACAGGATGTAAAGTTTTTCGTAATTGTAATTGTCCTGGTCTAGAATTATTGGAAAGTATTGCTTAGGTATTGCATCATTATCCTTGGCAGTGTCTCTTGGATGATGCGTTATATAGTGAAAGGCTGATATTGGAGCTAAAGAAATACATGACTTTGGTTTTTTTTCTTTCTTAATGAGCCTTGATAATGATAACCAGGCAAATTATACTTTATGCGAGAGTTGATTGTTTTTGCAACTTTTGCTAAAAGTGGCTCTTTCGTATAGCCTGTTGTCATGCAGTCAGTAAAAATATTTTTTATTGTGCAAATAAATCTCTTTTATGTATATTCATGGCACATGTCCGATACAACTCAATTTTGCGATGTATTTAATATTTGTACATTCTGTAAGTACCATCTTATAAATCCAGTTCTGTTAGAATCTTATGACGAGGTGAAGTAGGATTTTTATACTTGAAAGCTAAATTGATATGTTATATCTTATCTTTAATGTACTCTCTTTGTTTTATGGCTTATATAAATCAATTTAATGATCTGTTATAGCTGAACAAAAGTATGCATACGATTTGGTTGTGATCGGTGGTGGATCCGGTGGTCTTGCAGCAGCTAAGGAAGCTGTCCAACTTGGGGCAAAGGTTGCTGTTTTAGATTACGTCACTCCTTCCCCAAAAGGAACAAAATGGGGTCTTGGAGGCACTTGTGTTAACGTAGGATGTATTCCCAAAAAATTAATGCACCAAGCTGCATTACTCGGAGAAGCTGTGCATGTAGGTTAAAAATTGGGAGTTCAAAATATTTCAATGTTTATCTGACAGTATATCAATAAAATATTGTTTTCTCAGGAAGCTACGTTTTATGGTTGGCAAATTCCGGATCCAAAATCCATTAAAAATGACTGGCTGGCGCTAAAAACAGCTGTGCAAAATCATGTTAAATCCGTAAACTGGGTTACACGTGTAGAACTCAGAACTAAGTAAGAGTCTTGATAGTCTTATTATTAACTATTTCCAAAAATATCTTGAAAGGAAGCAATTTTTAATGAGATCTTTTTTTTTTTAGGAAAGTCGAGTACTTGAACATGCTTGGCTACTTCAAGGATTCTCATACTGTGGCTGGAATCTTGAATGGAAAAGAAAAGACCCTTACTGCTGAAAACATTCTTATCGCTGTTGGAGGCAGACCTAACTACCCTGATATTCCCGGTGCCTTGGAATATGGAATTACCAGTGATGATATTTTCAGTTTGGACCATGCTCCTGGCAAAACTTTAGTTGTTGGTGCTGGATGTATCCTTTCAAATGATATTATAAAAAATGGCCCTAGATTTATTACTATATATACCTATATTAGCTGAATATTCCTTGTCTTTGCCTTAACCATTTTGACTAGATATTGGTCTTGAATGTGGTGGTTTCTTAAATGGCTTGGGCTACGATGCCACCATCATGGTTCGTTCTATCGTCCTAAGGGGATTCGACCAGCAGATGGCAAACCTCGTGGCCAAGGAAATGGAGGAACGTGGAGTACATTTTATTTATCAAGCTAAGCCTAAAGCCATCGAGAAGCAGGATGATGGTAGTCTTCTTGTTCACTGGGTCGATGGAGTACGATGATTTTTCGCATCTCAATTATTTTATAACGATGGTCAACGATCCTTACTTTCATACGTCTTATTTGTTATCAAGGAGGGACAGATTCATCAAGATACGTACAACACCGTGCTCTTCGCCATAGGCAGACGTGCTTTGACTCAGGATTTGAAATGTGAGAATGCTGGTATTAAGTTGGTACCCGGAAATGGCAAGATTGATGCTGTCAATGAGCAGACAAACGTGCCTAACATCTACGCCGTCGGCGATGTCCTCCACGTACGTTAAAATCTACTTTCGTTTACATCAGCATGAATTAAATGAATGGTTGTTTGCAATATTACACTTAAATTTTGTCTTACAGAAAAAGCCAGAGCTCACGCCGGTAGCCATTCACGCTGGAAAATTATTAGCCAAGAGGCTGTTCGGCAACTCCACGGAAACGATGGACTACGCCAACGTGGCCACAACGGTATTCAGTCCCCTGGAGTACGGCTGCGTCGGCCTCAGCGAAGAGCATGCTCTAGCTATCCACGGAGACGACAACATCGAGGTCTATCATGCTTACTACAAGCCCACGGAATTCTTTATTCCCCAGAAGAGTCCCCTGAACTGCTACTTGAAGGTCGTTGCCCTTAGAGGTGGTGATCAGAAGGTTCTTGGAATGCATTTCATAGGTCCCCACGCTGGTGAAGTCATCCAAGGTTTTGCTGCCGCCATAAAGTGAGTACCGACTTACTTGTTTCATCTGTGAAACATATCATTTTTCAAAACATTTTACTCAACGTTTTCATGTTTTCTTACCAGGTGCAATTTGACATTCCCCGCCTTGAAGTCGACCGTTGGAATCCACCCAACGACAGCCGAGGAATTCACCAGGGTAACCATAACCAAGCGTTCCGGCTTGGACCCGTCACCCGCAAGCTGCTGCAGCTAATGTGGATACATACGAATCGCCGTGACTCGAAAGGTAGTCAACGGTACTTACGATCTTCGAATTTTAACCTGGTTATCGAAACTAAGTCTCAGTGCAGCTACTGGACTACAATTCGCAAGAACATGGTGCGTCTGCGCCATGCTGTGTCCAAAAGCTAGAAATGACAGTCAGTCAGAGAGTTTTCTCACGCGATGATCCGCCGTCGACAAAACCGAATATTAGAAAAGAATTTGAAGCAAAGCAAAAAGCAAAGCAGTAGGTTATTCGCCTTGATGTTATTGCCTTTCATAGATTTTAGGAAAATTATCAAGAGAACGGTATCTTTTTTACGAGGTAGTTGCACATTTTTTAAAATAATTTCTTTTTTCGTATCCATTGAATCCAGGAGGCACAGTCGGTTTGATGTTGAGGACGCGATCATTGACTGTCAGTATTTGCGGGGCAACGAAAGAATTCCTCGTGAAGAAGCGGTGATCAATGACGCTGAGCCGTCGTCCTTTGCGGTGATTTTTATGCCGACTATTGTAGAGCTTATTCATATTTCCACTTTACAATATACAATCCCCGGTTGGTGCATTGTTTATTACGTCTCATATATATTTTTTGCTGAGCTGTTATGTCATCAAAGGAATAAATCACAGCTGACACAAAATATCACTGATTGTCTTAATGTTTCACACTTTTCTTAATGTCCGTTACAAAAGTACAAATTATTCTTATGACTACGGTTTCGATACTTTTTCAAATTACACGATCTACGCTACGTTATTACTTAGGCGGGAGTCTTAAAGTAATTTACAAGTCTTACGATTTATAACCACCAAATTGTATCCAGCTGTTCTGGACAGCCGAACCAATACTGCGGAGCTGGCAGGGGATACCTGTTGTCCGTCTTAACAAAAAAATTATCGAATTTCCAGAACAGCTTATCCTTAAAGAAATATGTCTTTCCTGAAATCAGTAAAACAATTAGATGATTTCATTGAGAGATAACCAATTGATTAAAGTATATTACCGTCAATCCAGGTCATGGCTGCGTCGATATTCGGAGGTACACCTCGCCATCTTCTCATATTATGTGGATATCCGGGATCAAGAGTTCTCGAAGTCTCATTGAACCTCCAGAACTGGTTGTGTCTATCGTCAAGAGATAGTTTAGCAACTGTTTTTCATCCTGAGATAATACTACGTTCGAATAAGGATACTTGCCTGTAAAGATAAACCTTTTTGTTCTTATTCCACACCTGAACGGCATCTATCTTGTCGACATCAGGTGAGATTCCATAATCAGTCAGAGGTCTGGGGCTGCCGTCAACAAACGTATCCCCATTGTACACCCAGTACTTATTTCCTGCAACGTGAAACAGTCTAGACAATTCGTATAGACACAAAGAAAGTAGACTTGTTAAAAAGAATTACCAGTAAACAATATAATATTAGCGTCGCTCTGTCTCTCGTAAGCAGCGTCTATGCGCGTGATGTCTTCCGGTAAATGGTGGAAGAGTTGATGAAACTTGACGGGATAACTGTTATCAATTTTTCCACGCTTCAGCAAACGCCATACAAACTATAAAAAAGTATTGTATCAGATAAATCACCGTTTATAACTATAGCAATTAACACTTACTTCACCCTTGAAGATGAAGAGTTCATCCCTGAGGATGGATATGGCGTCGTAGCTTCCTTGACAAATATCAGGAACGCTCGAATCCACCAGATCAGGAATACCATTACTACCGCTACGATTCTCGTGACGACGATGCTCATCAACGGTTTCATAGTCCCCGGTGAAAGTGACACCTGGATAACCGTCTGTGGACCTGTCGTACCTGGTGGTACTTGTCTCTTCGCTGGTCCAGGTGGCAGTGCTAGTACTCTCAGAATTAGTAGTGTCCTGACTCGAATCAGTAGTAACCAGAACCGAGTCAGTCGTATCAAATGTTTTCCCTGACTCAGTGGTCTCTTCGTATCTAGTCGATGAATCCTCAGTTTCCGTTTCCGTCTCCCCATCATCCGTAACAGACTCAGACTGCTGATCCCCTTCCAATGTTCTGGTTACTGAAAGAATGAGGTTAAGGCTTCATTCACAATAATCAGACTAACTCGTAACTCTATCTGGGCCAGTGATAGAATTTTTTTCTTTCTATACATATTTATATGCACGTCCGTCAATGACCGCACGACGTCCACCGACTGACCTCCGCTAATCAAATTCAGATTAGTTTATCGAGTTTTCTACGGCGTGACAAGGCTTACTGTAAAGCTGGTACATCCCAAGGATGTCGTCATAGCTCAGTTGGAAGTTCGACGTGTAACCCTGGTAATATGGAAACATTATAGAGCTCGGAACTGGGGAGTGCGAGAGTCCCAAGCTGTGTCCAAGTTCGTGTACGGCAACCGAGAAGAAGTCTGTTCCGTCATAAGGATCAGAAGGTCTCGTCTTCCAGTTCTCGTCATCGTCGAAGTGAATGTCGCCACCGTAAGATCCCATCTCGTACGGGAAGAATGCGTGCGCCAGGATATTTCCGTTGCCGTCGAATGGATAGCTTGGAAGACAAATACGATATATGCAAAATTTGTCATAAATATGGAAACCTTTATTAATGTAATTACCCATCACCGTGTGGACCTCTTCCAAAGGCAACGATTATATCAGCAGTTGGATCATGGACCTGACGAAACTTCAAACGAGCGTATCCACTCCAGGCATGAAAAGCTCTGGCAAGCTCTTCGGAAACAGCTTCCTCGCTCAATTTTGGCGTCCAGTTCGCGATGCTGTTATCGTTCGAAGAAACTTCAAATAATTTGACAATCACGTATTACAAATGAAGTCAAGCCAATTGACTCACAAGTATGTTATGTCTCTCTTATTCCAGCCATTGGCACCGATAATGTATCTTTTCGTTCGTGACTCTTTATGTCGTACAACATCTGCTACTCCGCAGCGTGGCGACTCCATGAGCTTCGATCGAAGAAAACCATTCTTCACTGCTATTGCACTATAATAAATGCATTCTTTCTATTGCATACATAAGGCCGCATACCTTCAACGTTGCATTGTCGAAGACACCGGTGATCGGAATATTTCCAAAATGTTGGACGTTCTTAAGGGCATCCACTACTGCTTCGACCGTATAAAGAGCTTCCGAGTCGGGGGTACCTGCTTCCAGGTAACCAAACTTCTTCATGAACTTAAACTGAAGTGGAATAAAATTTGTCAATTTTTCTTTATTTTTGACATTGTAGGAGTTACTTACCGCGGGCACAGGCGGATAAAGATTATCGGTTGCTGTGTCCTTATCAGGGAGAATCGGCGCCGAGTTAACGAGTGAAAAATATTCAGAGATCATCAACAGAATCCAGTATCTTTTGAATAAGAGCGGGACCCCTTGATTAGAACTCGTGATGCTCATGTCGTGTGGCGAGGATGAACTTGACTGAATGGAAGATTGTTAGAGCGAAGGCTTTCTTACGTCTTTCTTTATCTTAAACTATGTACGAGATCGGAGACTGGTCGACGGAGGATTGATCTGCGGAAGATAAGATCTTTCTGTACCATGTGCTTCGGAGGAATTTACTGGACTGTATGAATTGGAGGACCGTGTAACTCGGTGAATAATTAAGGAAAGACTGAGGGTCGTAGATGTGCAACGAATGCCTGTAGTGGCTCTGCCTGCAAATAAAGCGCGAGACTGAAAAACAACTATGAGATTTCTTAAGAGGGTGATTAGTTACGGGTAATGACTCCTCGCGCGTCCCTGACGTTCGCTCTTTATTCCGATGGCATCGGGCAAAACACATGGAGCAGGCTGTGAACTCGTTAGTGCACTTCTTTCTTTTTTCTTAACTCTCTTGGACCTACGTACTTATTTAGTTTATGTGGAACGGTCAGATTTGACAGCTGTCATTGAAAGAGGGCAAGGTGCCTCAACTGAATTGCCCTGTACGTTACAGTAGAAATTCTTTTTATTGGGTCTGCTAATCTGCACTGAAGTCTGGCGATTTGGCAGGTTTTCTTTTGATCAGATGAATGCGGCAGGATGGGTATTTAAATGGCGGATGTTTTCACTCTGTCACTGTCGATGATTCGTATTCCTGTGGGATGTTTTCAGGATTTAAAAGTTCAGAGACAACGAAAGAGGATGACGGCACTAGGAGGAATCAGCAGTTCCATGAAAGTGCTACGAGGAACACTAATATCTGTCCTTTTGTAGGTGGACTGTCTTGTGTTATGTTTTTTAAGAGATTTGTGGGTTTTATAACTTTTTTTATTTTTAGAGATTAAAATGGTCCTTTGGCTTGAACTCTGATCCGCCTCTGGTTAATTTAACTACAGAGAATCGAACACTGATCGCTTATGGGTCCTCGCACTCGGCTGTCCTGTACGATTATACCTCGAGGGACATGATGTTCCTACAGGGTCATGTTGGTATCTTTACGTCGAAAATTGGTTGAATCATCAAGCATTTTTTTATTAGTCACGTTTCCTTACAGAAAAATACCGTACGCACTTTGTCTAGTAGCAAGGATGGCAAGTGGTTACTCACTGCTGATTTCGATGAAGATTGCGTAGTCGTCGTATGGGACACAGAAAGAAGGTAAAAGACGTGGGAAAGGATATTGTGCAAGCATTTTGCTGACGATTTTATATCATCTACAGACTTCCAATTTGTACTTTGTTCAATCCACATGGGACGGATAATTTGACAGCTGCAAAAATCAGTCCTAATGCCAAGTACTTAGTGACAGTTGGCAATGAAATTTGCCAAAAGGTCAAAATATGGTTGTGGACTTATGGAAGAGACACACCGGATGGTCTGTAGAGTTTGAGATACTGTGGAAACAAATATACAGTTGTTTAAATTTATTTGATATCTCTAGGCGTGGCGGAATTGACGGATACGAGTACAGATAGAGTGAAGGAAATCACTTTTAGCAATGATTATTCAGAACAATTTATCTTGACTATGGAACAGCATGTCGTTTTTGTCTTATGGGTAAAAAATTTAATCTCGTGGAATGTACTTTGTTTTGTGGACTAAAACAGCATTATATTTTTATTATTTTCATAGGAAAATGACAAACTAGAAATACATCAACCGAAGCTTATTGGAAAGGTACGTCGCTTAGGAATTTTTAATGATTCTTCTTACACGTCGAAAAGGAGCGAAGCTTTCACTGCAACTAGCAATGGTAATTTTTGAATATTTGAATTTAAATTCTTTACGGATTTCAAGTGCGATATATTTTTCGTAGGATTTGTCTTGGTTTGGAATGGGACACCTGTTGATTGCGGACGTGACAGCGGCAAGCAGAAAATATGTTATAGGAAGAAGCACATTAAATCGATTCACCTACAAAATAAAAACATTACGCAAATTTTAGATCATAAGGGGTATAGCGATTTCCTATTTCATAATTTTTTAATGACTCTTGGTACATATTTCGTAATGTTTTAACAGTACAATTGTGACTGGTAACTCTTCTGGACATATATATTTTTATGATTACCAATTGAAGTTACTGTATTGGTGTCGAAATTTGGGACTCGATTCAATTCGGTCAATCAGTTTCGACGTTTTATCAAAATTGCAAGGTCCAACGGTTGCTGTCAGCGAATCGACTTGTAAGTTTATTTTGATTACTGATCCAATCGTCGATTAATTCTATAAAGACTTTTCTGTATAATTTTAAGTAACGCTAAGCAGTAGCGACGAGGATGAGGATGGAGCTGACGGAGAAGAAGGTGTGGAAGATAGTAAGGATGAGTACGTGGAACAGGATGAGAACGATGAGCAGATAAAGCAGGAGACAGAAAGAAGTGTTGATAGTGGGATAAAAGAATTAATTGCAGATAGAGTTATTGATGTAGACATCGTACCTAAATTATTAACCTTTGAGAAATACACCTCGCACGACTTACAAGGGATAGATAAGAATTTACCAAAAAAATTATCAGATGCTACACTCAATCGTGCACCTTTCAAAGTTGACAGCTTTTGTGTTTGTAAGAATTATTTGGAAATCCCAACGAAATTAAGCAAGGCAATATAAGGTATCTTTATATTAAGCATGTTCATTTTGGCATTTAGGTACTTCAACCGGAAGAGTAGCTTGGATAGAATTTTCAAAATTGAAATGTCACTTCTTGTTACCGTCTACAGATTCTGTAATAACAGCCTTAGCTACTTCACCCTATCGGTATACATATCTGTAATGGTAAAGCATCAGCTATAACGATGAAGAATAATTGTTCTTTGTTACCAGGGAATATTTCGTAACTGGCAGTGTAAATGGTAGACTTAGCCTTTACAATTATTCAGTACACAGTTTGATGGTGTCACGAATGACACCTCCGATTCCATCATTTTGTAAAATTCTGGATCAAGAAACTGAGAATAAAAATATAGTCTACGTGACATGTCCACAAACACACAAAAGTATGACTGCTGTTACATGTTTAAAGTATACCACTAGAGGTAAGTAAATTTAATAAACTAATTATTCTAAAATTAAAATAACATTTAGAAAACATTTCTCTTAGGCGATATGTTGGTCTGCGGTATGGAAAGTGGAGTACTGTGGATGTTACATCCTGACACAATGGATCCATTATCCGAAGTTCCATATAAGCACTCATCGAGCTCTATACTCAACATAATCTTTTCTAAGGACTCGGAATTTATGGCATACACGGTATAATTGGAGAATTAAAATTTTACAGAATGGCATATGGTTTTAATTCATGTATGCCGTCAGGACAATTCTTTGGCAGTTGTTGTCTTCAAGAGAAATGAACATTCGAATAATCCCATTTGGCATTTCTTGGGAAAATCTCATTCCCACTACAAACCTATAAGAGAAATAATGTTTAGTCCATCAGCTGGTGAACACGTTGTACCTAGATTATTTTCTTTGGGAGAGGATCGAGAGCTGGTGGAGTATGACCTGGAACACAGGTACAGTTTTATTTTAGTATTCTGCATCTACTGAGTATTTAAAGTGTATAACGAAAGCTTCTATTCAGTGGACCATATCCAGAGCCTGGATTGAAAATTTTAGAAGTTAATGCAATCGAACACACTGCAGTTCCCTATTGCTTGACTTCTTATCCACAGTTTGGCATTGAGACTTTTCTACTCGTAGCTAATTCTGAGGTATACTTTATTTAGCTTTACCTGAATCCTGTTAATGATTTACTAATTTTGCTATTTTACAGTACAAATTTAGACTTTTGAACGACATGACTAAAATGATTCGCAGGACCATCCTAGGTCCAACATTTGGAACTCCTATTCAAAAGCTGCAGGTAAATACGCTCTGAGAAAATTATTTTTCAATGACAAGAAAGAAGAGTAAACTAAACGTAAATTTTTACTGCACATAGATTTTGCCTATGAGAAACTTTCACGATCAAGCTTACATGGTGTTTGCTACGGAAAAAGAAATTGGAATTCAGCTGCTTCCAACAGATGGGAATCCTTTTATGAATATTGCAATGATTGGTCATCCTAAAAAAGTCAGTCATAAGTTCAGGCATCGTTTGTCAACAGTCTGATTTTACTGAAAGTAAAATATTTTAACAGATTATACAAATGTCAATCAGTCATTGCAACAAGTTGCTCTTTACCCTTGGTGAAAATGACAGATGCGTTCTCACGTGGAAGATCAACCTCAAGTATTGATTCGGTATAGAAAAAAGAAAGCACTATATAAATAAATATCCTTAACAGATCCGTGGACGTGATGGCCAAATTAGGTGGAAAGGGTCTTACGCCATTTTATTCTCTGGTCGAAGGTGGAAGCGAGGGCTGGCTGATGAACGAAATGCAGGATTTATTTTACTACGCCCAGATATTGCACCAGGGGGAAAATACGACAGCAACTAGAATTGTCTCGGACAGAGTTTCCACCAAGCAGCTTCCTAATCTGATGCGCGCCATTGGATTTTATCCTAGCAATTACGAGGTGCTCTATATAAAATTGGAAATCATCCTGGTGTAATCATCCTAGTGTAACAATTCTGTTATCCAGCTGGAGAATATGATGAGTGAAATCGCGTACAAGAATTACGCTGAGACGGGACAGCAGGTTGAAGAAATAACATTTATGGAATTGGTTAAACTCTACGTTAACCACCGTCCAGTCCGTGGAATTTCTCTTCGCCAATTCAAAGAAGCTTTTCTTGTCTTTGCGGATCCAAGAAACAGTGAAAGTCCTACGCTTACGAAGCAAGAATTTCTGCAGATTCTATTTGGAAAGGGACAGAGGCGTTTTGTGGAAAAAATTCAACATGATTTCAGCTACGGAGAGCCATTATCTACTCAAAAAGCTTATGAGTACTTGAAACTTCTTATACCTCATGACGATGTGGAGGATCATGATACAAAATCAAATTTGGATAAACAATTTAATTTTCTTCCTACGGTAATTAATCGAGAAAATAATTAGAGTCTTATCAGTCTTACTCAGGATAATATATTATCACTTCATCGTACAGGATGTTTCTTACAAAAACTTTATTACGAACATCATGGGGATTGAATTGCCCCTTCAATCATCAGAAATGGATAATATCCTGGGAACCTGAAGCTATCATCGTTCTTTTCCTTTTTTCCTCGACTATGCAAGATAATCTGACAGTCTTGGAAATTATTCGTTTTATAGCAACGACTGGCACCACCATCACAATTTCCTGAAAGGGTTTTGGGTGTCTTGGCAAAAATACAAAGTCTGTTCATGATATTTGTAACGAGGTCGACTAACTTTATTAACGTTTATCGTTACATTGTCTTTGCTGAGGGATGGACATTAGCTTGGCGAATCGAACAATAGTGAAATAGCGAATAGCGCAATAAGTTCAGAGTTCAATCTCGAGCTTTAAATTTGATTTTTTTTTTGTGTTTCTCATAAGCGTTTTGCATTTTACTTTTTTTCCTCATTGTCCCTCGTATTCCAAGGGACGTATATCTTCCACCGGTATGCCAACTCCCAATCTTACAATTCTGAAACTTTCAGTTATGCTAAAATCATTGAGTCATCATAATCTAAGTTATGGCAACGCTTTGCAACGTCCTTGGACCATGAAGAAATCAAAGGCTGCAGTTGGCCGATTAACAATGACAACCGGAACTCGCGTTTCGTAGGCAATGCCCTTGTTTCCTAAGCTGTAATTTAAAGTAACAAAGTAAACGACTATTATATATTTAGCGATTCTTTTTTTGGCACAAACTTAACGTAAACAACGCAATATGAAACAGATTGTAGAATGGATTAAAATCAAATATAAACATATTTTTGGCCCTCGACTATGATAAGGCTCACACGCGAATTTCCTGTTTCCATGACCAATTGAGGAGAAAAAAGGGAACTATAATTTCATTGAGGAAGTAAAACGCATTTTTCACGACAATCTATTCTTAATACAGACTTTACGTATAGACTCGCCTAAAATTACAATTGATAATTGTGACCTTTGCGCTTTATTCGATGCTAGAAGTAAAAAAAAAGATGGTGAACCAAGTCACGATTCAGCTCTATTATTTCAAAGTAAAAAAAATTCTTTCAAACTATCAAACGCATCCTCAACCTATAATCTTTTTCTTTTCTTCTGAAATATCACTCAGACTTCTTGGTCTTACTACTCTTTGTGCCGCATACCACAATTAAAAGTAACTATTAAATTAATTGTAATTAAAAAGAAATCAAAACTGTCCTCCTGTAGCCGAGGTAAAATTCATTTTTAACATTTAAGACTCAGATTAAGAAAGTGTTTTTGTGTCGCGCAGATCTTTCCTATTTTTCACTTATCAATTCAACTGAGACGCAAAGCTTGTAATTCATTAATAATGTCCACAGCATGACTTTCCTCCTGTTCCGTTGACTATGTGCGCAGGATGCGATTGGCCTCCAACGATAGAATAAACGAATAAGAAAAGTAAAATGTTTTCATGACAAGTAATTCGAAACGCAGATACACATGCACTGCCAGCAGTGCGAGCATATCCAGACGTAACCGTTAGGTCGAGAAAGAATCGAAGAAAGAGAAATTAATGAAATTTCGAAAGTCAATAATAATAATAAAGTGCCCTCGTTCATCGGTCCTCCTAATCGAGTCAAAATCTCCCTCTGCATAACATATGTATATGCGTAAACTTACACTTAAGATTAATTCTACTACGACCTACCTATACTGTGTACTTTACATTGACGTCGTTAAAAGAAGTACAAACAAATTTACACAAAAACCTTATTTTCATTGTTATAAACTCTAAGTTTCGTATTTACAATTATGTACAAACAGTAGTTTGGCTTAAGAAAAATATCAACATGGAACAGTATATATCATTTACCAAGATGGAAAGTAGGGAAACACTAGGATATAAACCTAGAAGCATCTCGAGTGAGCTTGGTAATAAAATGTTTAAGTAGTTTTAGGATGAATGCGTAACTTCTCTCTAGCTACTATCAGTCAAAATAATCTTCGTTCTGAAGGATGCCATGTTTCTTACGACAGTCCGGGCAGTACCACTTGCCCTTTGGCGGCACCATTATCCCAACGCATTCGAAATGAAACCACTCGATTCGACAGTCTTCGCCGTCGCACGCGATCATTTCCGACACCTCGTCGTAAGGGCACTGGCAGTAGCAGTAGAGATTATCCGATCGTTCAGGAGCAGGTGCGTTTGTAGTTCCAGGTAGATGCGCGGGTGGCGGGGCTGGAGATTCGGACACATCCGGTTCCTCGGAGTCACTGGAGTCGCTGCTACTTTCAGCCGGTTCCTCGGACTCGCTGGCCGAGGCTGCAACTGGTATCGAAGGTGATGGACAGATCGGTGCTGGTACTGGAACTGGTGGTGGCGGTGGTAGTGGTGGTGGTGGTGGTAGAGACTTCACAACTGGAGTTGGTACGAATGTCGAAGCTGGCATGACTTTTCTCCATTTTAGTGGTGGTTGCTGCTTCTCACCTTCCTCGTCGCTGGAGTCACCGTAGAACCTCTTTGGGATTCGCTTTCTCTTCGATGAACGTTTGTTCTCTGTTTCCGAACCGCTGCCGAAATTTTGATTGATCTTTACTGGTTGAGATTCCGTGCCGAAGGTTGTTGGATTCATTTCGTTTGGGGAGTTGGTTACGTTTGGCGTTGATGATCTGCTTCTTACCACTGTTATCATGGCTGGAGATGATGAGGCAAATCCTGTCTTACTTTGATAAAATGATTTAGGAATGTTCAGCTTAATTGATTCTACCGTCGGCGTGAGGTTCCTCTGCTTTCCCTTTTCACTCTTTTTTCGTTTCTTGGTCTTCACTTTCTTCTTGGGCTGCGGTACGTCCTCTGCTGTCATAGTCATTGGTTCTGGTGAGTGAGTGGTAGGTTCGCTATCTCCAATGCCATTGTTCATTGGTGCGGATAAGGATGATTCCGTTGAAGCTGGTGCGACAGCTGCGAGCAGCATCAGTTGGTTGCGTTTCTCAGCTAACAATTTGTTGGCCAGCTGTTGCGGATGCTCGTCATAGAAGTCTTCGTCCGTTTCCGTTTCATCGGTTTCCAGATCGGATTCTCTTAACTGTATCTTTGGGGGAGACACTGCGTTATTATCCTCGACGGAAACGTTACCGTTCTCCACTTGTACAGATGGTTCCTTAACTTCCGGTTCAACTGAATCAGACTTATTCTTTCTAGCTGTTTCCTTCTCTTTTCTTCTTTCCTTGCGATTCGATTGCTTCTTAGGGGAACCATCGGAAGCTGAACTATCAGAATCCGAACTACTACTAGAACTAGAGGAACAGCCCGAGGAGGAGCTACTGCAGCTACAGTTGGTGCCACAGGAACAACTACTGGAGTCACTGTCACTAGAGGAGTCGCTGGAGGATGTACTACCGTTTTGTTTTTTCTTTCTTGGGGTCTTCACTTTTTTCTTAGTCGTTTCAGTTTCACAGGACTCATTCTGTACAGCTGTGGGACTTTTCGGTGCTTTACTGGTGTAATCGTGCTCCGCACCCAGGGCGGTGTTCTCATCTTTGGACAAAGCTTCCTCACCGAGAGCCAGTTGCTTTTCCAGTTTCTCTTGTTCCGAGAGGCAGTAATCGTGTTCCGCCAAGACTACTTTTCTTAAGAAGTCTATATCTTCCTGTGGATCTTTGACCAATTTACCAACTAACTCCTGCTGTTCTAGACTAGCTGCGTATGACTTGAAGTTATCCCATATGCCATCCATTATTTGTGCCTCTTGTTGCTTTTCCTCTTCGTTCCTTTCCACCTCGACGATGCTGTCGTTAGGCTCTATCGTCGAAACAGGTTCCACGACTGGGGCCTGAGGTGTCTCCTTGACCAGCAATTCAGACTCATTATCCCTGGAGACGCCATCAGGAGCCTTACCTCCTTCCACTTTTTCCTCATCCGAGTCGGAGTCACTCTCAGAGGATAAATTCAACGGAGGCAAATCATAGATGTCCACCACTTTCTTCACGTTCTCCTTTGCTTCCACAATACCGTTCATGGGTTCAGCTGCGTTTACACTAGGTACCGCTTTCTCACTGTCCTGCTTTTGTTCCTCCGAGGAAGCTGGATGACTCGTGGCGTCGGTTACGTTTGCTTCTATAGGTAGAGGTTCCTTGTGCTCGTTCTCGTGCTTGCGCAGAAGCTTCCTCGAGATGAACCGTTCCGCACATTCGGTACAGCCGTACGGCAGATCCCCAGAGTGCAACCTCTTGTGCACCTTTAGTGCAACTGCACGAGAAAAGATCGAACTGCACTCCTCGCACACGAAGGCCGTTGGCGGAATGCAGAAATGATATACGTGGGGCCACTTCTTCTGGAGGCACTTTTTACAGAGGACACTCTCGGTGCCGTGTTTCCAGAAGAGATGCTTCGTTATGTCTGGCTTATTTCTGTAAGCTATACCACACCGGTAACACAGATGATGCAGTTTGTGCTTCCAGACGTGATTGGAGAGTCGCTGCTGGTTACCAGTCGATTCTAGACAGACGTCGCACACGTGATGACGTTTTCGTAGATGGACCATGAGTCTGAAAGCTGAGGGAAGACTGCCTACGGGACAGAGACAGCATCGGTATCTGATATTGATATTTGGCCAGTAGACACCAGGACACAGATGACAGAGTAACTCGCTGTAGCTGTAAAAGGTCGACTTGCACATTATGCATATCAATATTGTTTTTTGATGCATTTTTCTGTTATGCAGGTAGAGCTCCTTGTGCACAGCTGAGTGGAACCTACAATGAAAACACTCGTAGACCCTTGTCTGAGGAACATTGTAGGTACCGCTTGAACTGGTATATGAATCCAGATTGAAATAATTAGTTTCTAGTTCAGGAAGTGACTTTTTTACTCGGCTTATAAACTGTTCACGGTGTATTATTATGGCTGGATGCTGAGGCTGAAATCTATGCTCCGCCAGCATGTGCAGTCCTAGTCTTTTACCATTTACAGCTATCTGTCTCGCGTGATTGCAGTAGACACAGGTTGGACTAGCTGCGCTTATGCAAGCCTTTAAAAGTTCTTCTATTTCTATACTATCTAGTAGTCCTTCTACGTTAAGGTCTATACTGGGTACATCCTCACCAGCCAAGACAATGCCATCTGGCTCTGCTTGCTTCTCTTCAGGAACAGCAGTGTTGGTTTCATTAAAAGTAATGGAATTTTTATCTTTTTCATTTTGATGTGAATCTCCTTCGACTTTCTGAATATCAGTGTCTTCTCCTGTTTCGATACCAACTTCTGTGATGGTTTCGGACTTGTCCTCTATATTATCTTCTGCATCGACAGAATTTTTATATTTTTCTACATTACTGTCCACAACAGCCAGTTTCTCACTATCGGTATCACTATCACTATCACCATCATTCACTTGGTAACTGCTATGACTGTCATGTTCTTTCTCTGACAAGTTAGAAGTTTTCTCTTCGGATGCAGATCCCTCGCCATTGTTATTCTCTTCGGATTCCCTGCTTGTGTCGTGGCTCTCGTTGTTGTTCACATTTGATTCTGTAGTACTGACTGAAAACTGTGAATTTCTGTTGGTACAAATTTTTATAACCAGACTCCTGTCAGATGTAGTTACGGTATTGAAAGACACAGAACTTTCTGGTTTAGTTGCATCTTCAGGTTCCTTAGCGTCTGTATTTTCTTCTATGCTAGTCACTTCAGCAGACTGTTCTTTTTCCTGATTATCGGTAACCTGATGCTCATGGTGAGGACTAAAGAGAGATCGTCCTGCAGGACTTCCGACAGGACTATTCGATGCCTGAGAATCAGAATCTGTTCTACTTTCGTTAGGCATCGACAGATCCTCATCTCCTTTTTCTTCTTCAGCTTCCTTACGATTCGGGGAGTTTAATCTTACGTCAGCTTCTTCATCTTCGGGCTTAGATATACCCGCAACCTTATCTTCTATACTGTCTACAGGTACGTCGTTTTCATTCCTGGAATCGTTAACCAGAGCTACTTTATTCTCTTTACATTTAACACCTTCGATATTATTAACGTAAAGCGACACTTCCATAATAGTCTGTGTAACACTATCGTTAGGCGCATTGCTAACCAACCGCACTGGGGAATCAACTTCTGGCGATTCTTCAATCGACATACTATCGTCTTTGTCATCGGTTTCAATACCGTCCGAATCAACCCCGTATTTAGACACTTCCATGATGGTTTCCGCCACGGTATCCCTCAGCGAATCATCCAGGTTCTCTCCGTTATCTGGACTTGTCACAGAATTCACCGTGGTAGCCACAGCATCATCAGAAATGGATTTGGGCGTACTATGTGCTTTCGCATTTGCCATCCTCGTATAGGATTCTGGTGTCTTCTGATGACACGATCCAGGTACAGAATCATCGCTAGGTTTGATTCTGTTATTTCTCGAAACTCTCTTGGATATTCCTTTACTACCGGGTGTCGTAAGCTGCGAGGATGCCGTTGTGGCTGATGCACTAGAGTGTGGACTACTTGGCGATTGCAGGGATGTGTTTACTATTTTGTTCTTTTCCGTTGCTAAACTGCATGTGGCCAAGTGCGAACCAGTCTGCCTGCACAATGAGCACACCGAAGCGGAGGATTGTTGCTGCTGTTGTTTCTGCGGCGTGGGACAAAAATGATTATAGAAATTGTCAGTCTCAGAGAACACCTTCTCGCAGTTACAGCAGATCAAGTAGCACGAGCCTTTGAAAGCGTTGTAAAAGTCCTCAACGGATGTGAATGTCATTTCCGGAACGCTGTGCTTACTGGACAAGTGATAGGAGAGTCGTTCAGCCTGGCCAAACATACCGAGACAAAACAGGCATATGTGACGCTTGTGAACGTCTCTCATGTGCAAAAATAGATTCCAGTTCTCAAAATATGTTCCGCAAGCGGAGCACAGGTAGACCTTTCGCGTAATGCGAAAGTTTGAGGACAGCGCTCGTGAAGAGGACTCGGAAGAGCCCAGGACACCTTGCATCGGAGCCATTGTAGGTGAGCAAATACGTTGATGTTGCTTGAGCATTGACATGGAGCAGAAACTGGCCGAAGAATGGCACTTTAAACATTTATACTTAGCGGCCGGTTGTAGACCCAGATACTGAGCGTATTCCGTGATTTTTCCACGCTTTGTTTCTGGCTTTTTCTCCTTGTTGTTTCTCACAGTTGTATTCGAGTGAGGTGGTTGACCCTCTAGACAGATCTTAGTAGGACTCGTTTTATTCTCTTGAGTCTGTGCGAGTATTCTCTTTTTGTATCCCTTGAAAACGATTTTTGACGTGGAACAGGTATTCCTGCTCGTTGCTTCTTCAATTCCCACAGAATTGAATCGTTCTTCCTTATTCTCCTCTGCACCGTCGCTGAAATCGTTAGAATCGTTGATATGATTCAACGTGTCATCATTCAACGTATCCTTGTGTTCCTGTTCGTCCGAAGAGATCCATGTGTCCATAACTGTACTCTCGCCATCACCATCTTCCATAATAACGTTCACTGCTACTGCAGTGTCACCTGAAATAAAAAAAGTTGACACTTTTGGAAATATCTCCTAAATTAAGAGGAACATGGTTTGCTTATTAGTTAATTAAGCAATGTTAAGTTTTATATGAGAATTAGAAGAATAAAGTACTATGGACTAAAATTATGTGCGAGGATTATATGAAACAATTTACTTGTGCAGAACATAGAGCCAATATGAAATGTTTACAGTTTTAAAAGCAAACTGAAGTATGCATCATACAAAGTTGACAGACACAAAAACATTTTATTGTTTATTAGAGATTCTCACATTGCTGGATATGCTTCTTATATTATTTAACTTTGAAACCATCTTTTATATTTAAACATACAAATAAATTGAAACTTGTATAAACAGAATTCTATATTTCTTAAACTTCTTCACTGACTGTAATGCAATATTTTCAAAGCTATTGCATGGTGACAAAAGGACATTGCATCAGATCACACCACCTTCATTTGTTTATAAAATTATTCTACATTTTGAGTTTGAAAATGTAAGAACATTACAGAGGTTAATGATACTTCAAAAGTATTGCACAAAATATAAAAATTATATGTATCATAAGGTTACGATACAAATCTATGCCGCAATGCCTCTAACGAACTAATGGAGATCAGACAACTATCAAAGGACAAAGATTTAATGACAAATGTATATGAAATGAACACTAATAGTTAAAAACCAAGCAACACCCTAATTACTTTCTTAAAATCGAAAGTTCATCCACAACATTGGCTCGATGACTCTAAGAAAGAATTCATAGTCTAGGCCAAGAAAAGTGTTGATAAGAAGTACCAGCTCATCAATAGCAAGTATTGTGACGCTCGAAGTTACAGGAATTCTCGAAGACGAGGTGTCCATACCAGGAAGAGTAAAAGCCGCGATGCGTGGAGGAACAGAGTCGAATACATGCAATGTGCAGAGCTCGAGAAACACTAAGCGGTATGTACCTTCTGACGAGTGCTAAGCAAGGCGGATCTTGATTCTGTTGCGTGTGATGTTAATTAAAGATGTAGAATGTTGCCGGGTCGATCAGACGCGAGGAAGCTGGTCCGAAGCGCTGCCGACCAGCTCGTCGCGATCCGCGCCGAAAAGGTTAGTAAAATGGCGTCATATCAATGAATGCGGCTCCGTCCGTACTTCCACACGTCTTCAGTGATGCCACCTTTTGTCATGGCCCGTACACTGCATCGGCTAGGTTAGCCCGAGCCTGAGAAAACCATAGGATTCACGATGTTATTGCACGACGCGATGATTCCCGCTGCCACTGTATTATTCCTCGAAGATGAGCCTTTTGCAACTGTTCCGATCACCTTCCGGATGGGATATCTCGCTTGCCTCACGGCTACCCAGTAAAAACTTGAATCGCGAGACGACGGCATCTCTCGTCGACGTACTTACATACGCCCAACGTAGTGCCCCATCCCCACTCCTTGCTTAGGACTAACTCGGAACTCGAGGAGTCACCCTCGGCTTTGTATTTAACTCCTTGAAGATGCTTTAAGAATATAATCTTTATTGCGATTGAGATGAACTGATTTCTCCTTCGAAAATTATGGGATGAAAATGACACCAAAACCCAGTAGGATTTTCGATCGGATTTCGTTATTCTTTCGGTACTACTAGGAGGTCGTCTTCTGGAATAATTTAAAACGGTACGTGAATGTTAATAAAGAACCGTTTGGTGATGCTTTTCTTTAGAATTTTCTTAGATTTCCATGGGAAATTTCAATTGTTCTTATATTTCCAGGTTATTTCTTTCATCCGTTTTTGTTAGTCTGAAGTATGCTCTATGTCGTATTCTCTATTCAGATGAGGAATATCGATTTGCGAGTGTAGCGTTATCTACTGGATGGCGGAGAATCTTTATTTGGCTGGTTTCCAATAATCGAGGATGAATTTGAACTTTGACATCGCAATTTTACGTTTGAATAATACTTTTGCCTTAGCAAATTTCAATCTACTGCAATCTTTAGAAATAATACATAGGGCTAAAGGGATTGTTATTAAAAAATTATTAAACTGATATGAATAAAAAAAATCCCAATGCCATTTATGTTTCATTTCAGAGAAGGATCTCTAAACCCACCGAAAAACCGAACACACTTCTGTTATTCCAGTTATTCTGTTTCAATTTTACATGAATATTTGTAGAGCCTTCCTGTGATGTTGTATTCCACGGTTACAGCAGCAGTTTTTCCAGAGAGAAATACTATAAAATTAGTTTGCAAATTTTCAAAAGTTTGGATGGTCTATCAACGCGTATAAGTTCGTCTAGTTAATACCTATAAGAGACACGATTATAATGTTTGTTACTTGATTCACAAACATTTTCAGTAAATTTGTTATGTTTCGAAAGGACAAATTTTTGAAATGTCAATTGATCCGCTGTAATCGGACTTTTGTCGTTAAATTATTACTGATTAAGAAACGCATTCTCTTTTATTATTGACGAATTTAACGGGAACTTTTTAAAATGGCAAACAGAGAATCCACGGTTACTGCAAAAAGCACCGATGATCATAGTGTTGAGGTTCGTATCATTTAGGAACTTATTTATTCTTTTCGTGACAGATCGTACGATCTGGCGCTGTCATTTATTTCTTAAAAGTTGACAAAGTAAGAATTCGACAAATGATTGAGAGAAATTAAAGTTTTCACGTGGATTGATTTTAATCATCATACATTTGTCAAAATTATACATGGACTTTTATCAGTGGATCTCATGAGTTGTAAAATTCAAAATGGAACAGTTATGTTCTCATCTGCCAGCTTCTGTAAGGGATCTTATAATATATTATTTAGTTTTCTATTATTGTAAAGAATCAGATGGGCTTGAGCCCTGTTATAAATGTCTGTGTTATTTTTATAAGAATTGTTCACTCTACAGACATTGGCTGAGGTCTTCCGATGCTTCATTTGCATGGAAAAGCTTAGAGAAGCCCATCTCTGTCCACATTGTAGCAAGTTGTGCTGTTATGTCTGTATCAGACGGTGGTTAACAGAACAACGGTCTCAGTGTCCTCACTGTCGAGCATCTTTACATCTTCATGAGCTTGTAAATTGTCGTTGGGTTGAGGAAGTGACTCAACAACTAGATACACTTCAAGCTGTAGGAATTTCAAATTCACGTCATGACGATACAACAAGGGATAGGTGATTATTAAACTAAATACAGCTGTCTAACATTCACAAAAGCTCTTTATATTTAATAGAATATTAAATTACCAGATGTACAGCTCATCATGAAAAACTTTCTGTGTACTGCTGGACATGCCGACGATGTATTTGTCACCAATGTGCCCTGTGGGGTGGCACTCATTCGGGACATACTTTTAAACCGCTCGAAGAAGTTTATGAGCAGCATGTGACACAGATAAAAGCAGAAGTGGGTCAGTTAAAAAGAAGACTCATGGAACTTATCAGTCTTGTCCAAGAAGTGGTCAGTTTTTATCTATTTCAATTAGATTGTTAGTGAAACATGCATCCCGATTAAATACAGGATCGTTACTCAGGAACGCAATGTCGAATCGGTAAGAGCAGCCAAGGACGAAAGAGTGCGTGAAATTCGAAATGCAGTGGAGTTGATGATAGCTCGTTTAGATTCGCAATTGAAAGCTAAGCTATTGACTCTAATGGCCCAAAAGAATTCCTTGACGTTAGAAACAGAACAACTGGAAGTTCTACTGCAGGAAGTCGAACACCAGTTACTCTCATGCACTCGCTCCGAGCTGATTATCAAGAGTTCTGAATTGTCTCGCATGATTCACCGAGTTCGTAAAAAGCCAATGACAAGTTTTGTCACCGCACCAGTTCCTGCAGATTTTCACAGGTCAGTTTAACCTGGATCTACCACTCCGGTAACTAGTAATTCCTCATTCTCTCATGACAATTCTGTTATAGTGAAATAGTCCCAGGCTATGACAGTGCGACATTCGCAATGCAAAATTTTACACAGCTACAGCTCAAAGCTGATCCCGTTTATTCAGCTCCATTGCATGTCAATGGATTGTGCTGGAGGCTGAAAGTTTATCCAGACGGCAATGGAGTAGTACGTGGGAATTACCTGTCGGTCTTCCTAGAACTTAGTGCAGGATTACCTGAAACTTCCAAGTAGGTGGATTTGAGTAGCAATATTAATTTTATATGTACTATATAAGTATTGCTACATTGTATACATGACATTCAGATACGAGTACAGAGTAGAGATGATTCATCAAGGATCTCGTGATACGAGTAAAAATATCGTTCGAGAATTTGCTTCGGATTTTGAAATTGGCGAGTGCTGGGGCTACAATAGATTTTTCAGACTCGACCTTCTGGCTACCGAAGGGTATTTAAATACCGAGCTAGACACCTTGATACTCCGGTGCGTTCTTTTATCTACGGAAATTATGTGTCGGATCTGTGACAATAATTTATTTATATTCTGAATACAGTTTTCAAGTACGACCGCCAACATTCTATCAACGCTGCAGAGATCAGCAATGGTACATCAGTCAATTGGTCACGGTACAAAATCAATATGCAACTCAAATCAACGAACTGAAAGAAGTAAATTGATTAAAAATCTCTCTGTCACGCTTAACGATATACGCAATGAATTTCATATAAAATTTATTTAAATCTTCAGAGACTGGCTATAGAAATTTCACGCAATGCCGTAACAGCCACTAGAGTAGCAAGTGGAGCAGCTGTATGCGAATCATCGCCAATAAACGTTTCACCACAACAGCAACAGACACAAGCACAAAGTGCTGGGGATCCTCTACTGGGATCCAATGCTCTTCGAATGATAGATAATTATTCGTCAGTTAATCCTACTCCTGCAAGGTAAACAGTGCTCTTGCTCAAGATATTTCTGATCTAATATGCATCTCCCTTTACGATAGATCTGTGCAAAATATACTTTCTGCTGGAAATGTACCTGTGTCGATAAACAGTTGCCAATTGTCAGTTGCCCTTTGCGAATTGGGTGATCTGATGAGTATTCGCCCTTCTACCTTATCCTCGATGTCTCTGAAGACGAGTCTGAAGGAACAGCGTCCAAGTAATCTAAACACGTCGACCGAGGTAACATCCTCGCCTGGGCACTGCAGTAACGATGGGTCTGCTGGGGACTGTCAGGGTCTGGCAGAGAAGTCTCCATCGCCGTCGCATTCCTCGCCTACTATATTAAATCAGCAACCTTCTGCGTTATCCTCGAGCAGCAGCAGCAGCGACAGTGGCGTAAGTAGATCCTTTGAAAATATTTTCCATTCGTTATCCAACTATGATATTTTATCTATAGGAACTGAGCGAGCATGATATCTACTTGGATGATTGTGATCACAATGATACGAACCTTACGATCTTAGATGATAACTCGAATGACGAGAATGACGTGGATGACGAGACTATGTCAGGTAGGAAATTGGAATTTCCCTATATGTAGTTGGGTTTTGTAGAATGTACAGTGTTGTTCTTTTTTTTGTGAAAAAGAGGGACTTGGGCTATGTCTAGTAAATGTTATTAATAACTGGAATAGGTATGAGCTCAAATAGAGGTTCGTCTGTCGGTGAAGTCCCGCTACAAAGATGGCAGGAGGATGAATTAGATAAAGATGCAGAGAATGAAAAACCTACGAATGAGAAACGCGAAGGAGAATGTGTTAAAGAAAATCCCAGTCCCAATACAACCAGCCATTTTCCTACGAGTTCTTAAAACTATCGTCCTGCGCGAGGCCAATCATTTTATTCTCGATGATTCATCGATACAATGCAAATTCTAGTGCCAATCTACATTCTTATATTTATATTACATCTATTTTTGCAACTAATAATATTATCAAATCGCTTATTAAACAGTTACATTAACTCTACATCTTAATTTTGTATCTACAAGTACTAGAAATATGTAAATGGGCCAGAGGTTTCGTACACGATAATTTTTTTCAACCAGGTGAAAACGATGTTGAGGTTGCAGAGTCGTTGGTACCCTGGATGCAAATACAAATTAAACAGAAAAAACCACAAGAAAGTCACGAATCTGCTGCAGAAGCGTGCAGGTAAAATAAATTACACGATACTTATAGCATCGTACTGGAATATTCCCTGTTGCAATTAAATTCTATATCGACGTTTCAATCTTCCAATAGATTACGCGGGAGTGACGGCCTCCAGCACGAAATCATGTTGCAACATCTGTTTGAA
The DNA here is from genome assembly GCA_030142655.1 of Trachelus tabidus. Lineage (NCBI taxonomy): Eukaryota > Metazoa > Arthropoda > Insecta > Hymenoptera > Cephidae > Trachelus > Trachelus tabidus. Next base: position 204,341 of record JARQTI010000109.1, read on the forward strand.
ATGCAAAACCGAAATTTCGCCTGGAATTCTCTATGCTTTAAGCATCACCCGGAGGAGTCGCGCGATTCCAGAAATTCTATTCCAAGCCTCCACAATTACGGCACAAGTTCTTTGCACCGCATTGGGCAACCGTGTTACGACAATTATCGTCCGAACTTCCTGTCTCGATTATGCCAATCTCAGCCAATGTGTAACGACGGAAGGTCAAAGGTCAACAATCCTCCAGCGATCAATGATCAGCAGGAGGTCGCAAGTAACGCTGCTCTAGGCACTAGTCAAACGACCAGGTCTGAACCGACTACAAGATCAAATTCAGTTGACTGCGATAAAGATTTTCCGGCATTGTCCCTGGCTGCCAAGGCCAATGCTGATGTGGAAGTATCGAGGCCTTCTGATCTGACTGTGCCAAATGGTAAGATCTTTGTTTTTTATTTACATAACGCTTTGTAGAAACTTATTCTTTTTTATTTTTAGTGGCTTTAGGCAGCAATAAAATCGGTTCGCGCCACCTGCCCTCGCGAAGGCAATCTACTCCAACAACTTCTTCCAACGCCAGCAATGTTAATCAGAACATTTTTCGTACAGATATCGAGCAATTTCTAGATACTTTGAGATGTTCTCCCACCCCACAAGAGACCGGTAGCTACATCACTAAACTCAGGTAAGTCATTATCCCGGTTGAATTGTGAATCAAGGTTGACAGGTAAAGAACTTCGAATTGTGTTCTATAGACATTTGGCAGATAAGTGTCAAAATGGTGTCTGTCCATCCAATTTACCATCATCGACAATCTCAAACACCTATGAGAGCCCAATAGCATCTACGAGTAGTGCAGCACTTGCTGAATCCATCAGTGATAATAATGGATACAGTTGGGTGCCGCCATTATATCAGCACAAGCATGGTGACGAGTGATTTTTATGTTAAAGATTCATCCATATTTTTCTTTGCCATATTGAATACATTTCTTGGTTTGTATACAGGACAGAAGATGAATAACGAGAGCACGGTGCAGAGCACTTCTAATCAAACGCCGAATAAAACTATTCCATACAAGTAAGATTTACTCCACTTTTATTTATCATTCGCTATTAGTCCGCGTCACTAACGAATCCTTTCTGACGCGATGAATCTTTTTATCAGGACATCAGAAGATAAAAACTCTTCACCGTCTCAGTAGTATGCATTTCTATAAGCGTTGTGTAATTTGGAGTAAGTAATCAGCGATAAAAACCCCTTGTGATGTTCACTTAACAGTAAGTTAAATTATTCTTAACGTAAATAAGAACAGCATGGACGAGGAAGAGTTAGGAATGCGATATAGGAGTGTCCTAGTGCGGGTTCATAAGGTTATGTTCCTGGAATATCCTCTGCTGCTAAGTTTAAGTGTTTTTTTTTCTAATATTTTCCCCTGCTTTTCACGTTCTATAATCATAGCCTACGATGGCAATCTTTTTTAATAGACATTGATTATCGAAGCAGGTTATCTTGTCAGTATCATATTTCTAAGAACGACATCGACTTACTGGAAAATCCTGTTTGTTTCACACAGAGATCTGCCAAGTATCATTACGATACATTGAATTTACATTAATAAGTGATTACCAAGCGATTATTTATAATTAATTAATCGCATTATTCTGAGATTCATATCGATTCGTTGAAACAAACAGATCTGTCCTTAGGGATTAGTATTAAATTTATTTCAATATGTTCTTTCTACGAAGCCAACTGCCTTATGATGACTTACTTTGACATTTATCGAACACTGCCCAGGTTCCGATGCCCATCTTATTCTATCATTGTTTGAAACTATTTTTTCTTTTGTATACTTGCCACTTCTTTTTAATTCCCTTTTTTTCTTTCTTTATTACTCATTCTAATACATGCACAGTGGTCAGATGTAAATTGTTTATCAGCATAATAGTGTATTGGAGGATTATGCCTGGATTTTATCATAGAAATATTTAGTAGTTAACAATTAGATAGCAATGTCTCGTTGATCATATAAAATACGGCGCAGTATTAATTTACTTGGTGAATGTTTTCTTGTTGAGCTCTGACACTGTTCAGAGATACAGCGAACACTTTCAGTATAACTAAATTAAGAATAAGCGAATGCTTCGAGCTGGTACTAAGGGAAAGAGAAATGTACATTTTTGTGCACGATAAATTATGCGGTTCTGGGATCGAATTTCATACAAAGCAGAAAAATATGAATCTTATTGACTAGCATGCTACGGTTAATTATTTTTAATTAATTAATTAATATATCAGTACCGTCGTGCAATTTTATTTCCTATTTTACTTTAATGAACGATGCATTTAACAAGTACGTCGTTAGGAATCTATAGGTATTGGAAATTGTGACTGTGATGAAATTGTAAATTCTGTCTATTTATTTCATACGCATTGATTATCTAATAAATATCACGGATGGACTCATGTAAAAATGTATATAACAAGTATCCAACGGCGATTAATACGAAAATCGTGTGATTACCTTGTATCTTATTTAGTATTGCCTAAGAAAGAGAATAATGCAGATCCGTAATATGCCAATGGTTTATCGGAAAATATCCAACATGTATTTTTAGTCAAGAATTTAACAAACAAAAGAATCTACCCTTTCAGCTTGCAATTTATATACAGACGAAATGAATTAAGCATATTGCAGATAGCGCCTATATGTATAAAGCTATCGTACACAATAGTTTGAAACTATTTACACGGAAGTAGAATCAAGCAAGGACGATTATTAATTATGCAATGCTTTGTCTGCGTATCGGCTTTAATCAATGAGACAGAAGCGAATTAAAAAAAATCAAACTGCCAATTTCTCGCGCATTCAGTTTCGAGCCACGACTCTAGGCTGAGCAGATAAATTGCAGTACATCAATTGTCGCGCCTGTCGAATACTAAAAAAAAATTGAAATCAATATATTCGATGATCTATCGATTGGTATCACAGCCGGCGTGACTTTATTATGCCTTCGACTGGACTGCCTCCTTATATTCAATCAAACGACAGAACGGAAGGACTACAATACTCTTTATCTTAATTTAGCCAGACTCACGTTACAAGTATGTCGCAAGAAGATGATTTCGCACCTCGGCATCCTCCGGATACTCCCTGGCCTTTTCCTCATTGGGCACGTAGTGCGTGCCATTGAATTTGCAAAAGAATCGTCCTATCTCGTAGTGGTTAACCCACTCTGGGGATGGCGCCATTAATAAATTTCCTGAAGAATAAAAGGGATGCCAATCTCTGCTGATAGTCGTTCATGGATAAATATCTGGGGAATGACACGAAGAAACATTGAAATATACCTTGGGCTGCGTATCGCGATGAGCCATCATCTGCGAAGACATTGTAGAAAGGTTGATTCGGACCACCAGCTAACTCTTCTACTCCCATTTCAGTCATCCATTCCGAGGATGCTGTGCAGTAAGGATCCCAGCCAGTTATCACACACAAATAGCCGTAGGTACGGTGCCGCATTATCAGTCCTATCGCGTACTTCACGTCTCCAGTTCTTCTCTTAGGCTCAACGTTTTCCTGCATTTTATAAATGGTTAGAACAATTTGAGATCGATTAGTTAATTTGATTATTTATCTTTCATACCTCTGGGACGTCCTGCATGTGCTTCTCATAGTCTTGCAACATCTGCAGGATGTGATTCGCTTGACCCCTGGAGGTTACTTCTAGATCCTGAATAGTAATGGAGATTAATGATTTTATCTTTGGAGAGAATTATCATAATCATCAGTCATTACCTTCTGGATGTCATTGAGTATCGTGACTAACTCTGCCAAATCCATCTGATGCAAGATGTAGAAACGAGCCATGTGTAAGATCGTACTGGTATCGTGAGGTCTCACCATGTGTAACAACTCCAAAGCCGATCGTAATCGCGCTGCTCGGCCGTTTAGCTGAGTTCTTTGTCTGCCAGCTACTTCCAAATTATCCGCCATTCGTTCTACTACCTTTAAGGAAGAGGTTAGAGTTCAGACTCTTTATCAATTAATTCTGGGCAATGGAGAGACGTACCTCGATAGTTGTCGCAGCACTGTGTACGTTGTATCGCTCTATTGGACATTTTGCAACGCCTCCAACTCGGGGACAGTTGTCCTTGGTCAGGAACTGTCCGCCGTTGAAGACGTCTATGTAGAAGCTCTCTATATCTTCGGAGTCGGGAACATTGCTAAAAAGATCAATTAATATCAGCCATGCTGAATGATACGAAGGACAAAGATTTATCATGGAAGCTCACTATTTCTCTTTCCATCGTAGCAGAAAGTGGGCTGGAAAGCTAACTGGCTCACAGCGTACTCCTAATCTTCGTGCTACACTTTCAAATACTATGGCGAGAGTTATGGGGATTCCACGTCTACGCTCCAGTACCTGTGATTTTTATCTTGAATTAGCTTTGCATTTTCTAAGTAAAAGTTTATCGTATTGCAAATTACAAACCCGATCTATGTATGAGTTTTCAGAGGAGTAATACATTTCACTATTGCCATGGAAACCCAATCTATTGAACATAACTTCGCAGAGAGCAGACATCACTCTCCTGGTCTCAGAATTGCTCCATTGATTGTCATCAATGTTGGAACGTTTCCATAGCTCGACTTTACTGTCCGATACTGAAAATATGGGATGCGTTGGATGCTGTTCTCTTAGTAAATCTTTTGTTTGTTCGGCTATGTCATCCAGTAATGCTGCTATATACGAATAAGGTACACGACGTTCCGTTTGACTCCATTGAGCTACTAGTGCTGCTCCGCGTTCGAGGATTTGCTCATTTGGAGGTAGAGCGATGAATTTTTTCCACTCTTGAGTCAAATAATGTTGTCTTAAATACCTTACTACTTTATACGCATAATATTTATGCGTCAGATTACTCGTTCTAAAAGTTAAGAACGATAATGATACAAGCATCTTGCAAACGGTTATAACAAATGTAAGAAATAAGTACGCACATAGATGGACGTTTAATTAAGGTGATAAGTTCATCTACCAGAAAATGGTAAGCCAACGGATGTGCACCTTCCTCAGGACGGAAGAGAGGATCAAAATCCTTTAACTCGGAATGAGATAACTCCTGTTTTTTGTAATTCTTGGCTGACATTTGTGACAAGTGATGTAACAATCTTTTCCTTGCTTCCGAACTAGCTTGAACTTCTTCGAACCAATTTTGAATCTTGACGCCTGCTTTCTCAGTTGTCTCATAGATCTCTCTCAGGTACGGCCATCTGATCAAGAAATAAATAAGACAATCGTTAAGTATCATGTCGTCCACAGTATTAGCATCTAGTACGACTAAAGAAAAAAAACAACGTTGCACTACATAAGTGCGATTGAACTTGAATAAATACTGTCATTCCTTCCTTCAGTCACAAACAAAAATATGATGAAATTCATGACTCAGGGATCATTTATGGAAGGATATTAATGTAAGGCGACGTTTCATAATTGTTAAATAAATTTAGAAATCCACCTTTGGAAAAATTTGGTCCTCCAAAGTTTATTGCTGGTTGTGACTACCCTGTGTAATTGTTTGCACGTCAAGGCAAATCGTACAACGTCCGGTATACAGATATTCTCGTCCTCAAGTATGTACTCGACCACTTCGCCTGGTAGGAACGTTATCAAAACGTCAGCTGCCATCCCGATGAGTTCACTTTGACAATTTTTAGAATAAAACTGCGAATGATCACCAGGAAAGATAGCGACACATATCTCAGAGGATTAAAGGAATCATCATTTACAGCGCATTGCAGCGCATAATTATCACATGAAGCTGCCAACTAGGTACAGATGTGAATCGGTCGAATACCGTGCTGCCTCTTTGTAGCTGTGTAATATGTTATTCAATGTTGGGCAATGTAGTGTACGTTGGTAAAAACGAAGGAAAAGCGCGCAAGGGATAACATTACAAGAGAGATGAGTAGGAAGAAGATGCTAGGGAGCCGATTTTCATAAAATATAAAGTTGAAGCTAAATCAAAATCTCACAAAATATACGGAGCAGATAAAAATTGAATTGAAATTGTAAAATGTCGAAAATAAATTACGCTCAAATTGATATATTAATAAATTAAGTGTTTGGAATATTAAAATGATTCAATAAATGAATAAAGTTAGATATTAACTTATTTATATATAATTTTATTATAGTGCTACAAAATATGTAAATGTCATATCGTATAAAGTTTTGAGGTAAACCAATAGATAGAAAACATTATGGTGCGATAAGATAATTTGGAATGAATTCTTTTTAGTATGCATGATAGTCCATACTCTGGCGTAGGGTCATGCATTCGACTTCATCAATTTTTAAAGTGTTTGTTTTAACATTAATATCCTCTTCAAGTTGAATCTGCGTTTTTAACAAGTAGCGCAGGGAAGCCTGTGCCTTAAATAAAGTAAAACAATTAAATTAAATTAATGAAATTATATCCATTATTGTCGTATGTGGACCAAATACCTCGCACAACGTTTGCTGTAAATCAGATACGGCTTGTCTCAAATCGTATACTTCTTTTACGAGATAAGTTTCGACCAGATCGCGAGTTAGCTCCAAACCAGGTCGCTGACATCGATTACCCAGTCTAGTGTGTGCCAAATCCATGTATGCTTCCTTATCGGCGATGGACTTCTCAATGCGAGTTATGTTCCTGGTCATTTCATTGGCTTGTCTCATTATCTGAAAAGAGATATTTGCGATACTTTTAAGTTGAAAAGCGAAGTCATTACATACCTCTGAATGCTGTAACTCCAATTTCGTTTTAGCTTCTTTGGTCTCTTCGATTCTGCATCTGAAAGCCTCATCGGTGGCATACTTTTGAGCATTTAAGTCATCAATGATTTCTTTGAGGATTGTATCTATGTAACAGCGCATGGGTCTTGCACTGTTAATCTCTTTGGAGGCAGCGATGATATTATTATTTGTCTGCATCTCCCATTCGTTTAATGTTATAGTACTGTATATAGAAGAAACATTATATTCTTATGCTAATGATATTTTTGACATTATTAAGGTATATACTCACGAAGGATCCAGCGCAGCAGTTCCATGATAAAGACTCAAGTTGAAGCTAGTTTCTTTCAACGTTAGATTATGCCTATCAATTCGAAGATTGTTCTCCTTATCTTCAAGATCATGATCCATGTAATAAAGCGTGGCTTTCAATCTACGAATTTGCTCCTGGGTCTGCTCCAATGTTCTTATCAACAGATTCTCTGCTCCTTTTATGACTTCACATTCTTTACGAAGTTCCATTTCAACAATATCATGAACCATATCAATTCCTAGACGATGTTCCCTGAGAATAAATATAAACTTAGTCCATCTGAATAGTATAAATAATGTCGTCAAGTTCTTTACCTAGCAATCAAACATTTTTCACATATTACTAAAGCATTTCTTTTAACTGAAGACAGCGCATCCATCAAACGTTCTTTGTATGTAGCCAGTGCATCTGTTTCAAGAAGTACTTCCTTTCTTACACGAAGCAATTCCTGTTTCCTGAATTCAATATCATCCAATTTTTCTTTTAGATAATGATCAGTTTCCTCCTTATTGGCCTTAACTGTTTCTGCAGAAAGTTCACACACTCTGTCAGATTCAGCCAGGAGACGATCAGCAAGTTCTTGTTGAGCTTCTGAGCAGCGATACCTTAAAATACATTTATTGATTAAAACAATATACAATATCAGAAGTACATATTGCATTAGGCCTGAAATACCTGTATCGGTTATTCAACTTCCATTCGTTTATAGTAAATCTTTGCGGCGGTGGAGGTACAATTACCATTGATTGCTCCATATCCATTTTTATCTTTGACATTCCAGACATTAGTAATTGCTTTTAAAATACGAATACCTAGTGAACAACGATTTTGGTTTCTTTGCCCAGGTTTAATCTATAGCAGTAGGCAATCTTGTTTCTAAGGAAACCTCTTGTTTCCAGGAGTAACGAAGAGAATGATCTGATTGCAAAAACGTTGCTAACATTGATTCGGTAATTATAATATTGTAATAAATATACTACATTGTAATTAGGAATTTAATTAGGTTTTAAAAAATATTACTACCAAACAGCATCGGTGAGGAGATTGAAAAATTTAAAATCTATCCCAGTGGGTGGAAACTAAACGTTAAAGCCTAGCGCAGTATTCGCGCGCCATCTAAAATATGAAACCATTTCTTGG